>JAVIAB010000088.1:40330024-40732524 GCA_032433765.1 Megaustenia siamemsis
TGGCTCATGAAAATACTTAGTGCATTCAGAAAGTAATGCACCGCATCGGTTTTCTCAGGAGCTGCTAATTCAAAAGTATGAAATTGTTACACAGTATATGTGAATATGTCATGTGAACATCAGTATCATTCAAAATAATCCACATCCACTTGTACAGCTTTACGTCAGCGCGCATCAAGTGCATGTGTTCCTAGCCTGTACCGGTCTTTGTCTTCATCGTGTAGCCATTTCGTCGCTGTATGAATCACCCCTTCATCACCTTCAAAGCGTGTTCCAGGGAGGCCATCTTTAAGAGGACCAGCTTGTGAATTGATTGTCTCTCTTCTTGGCATAACATCCACAGGAATCACACCTTCAATATGTCAATGTATGCTTGCGAATTGATTGTCTCTCCTATTGGCATAACATCCACAAGAATCACGCCTTCAATGTGTCAATGTAAGCTGGAGAATTGATTGTCTCTCATCTTGGTATAACATCCACAAGATTCACACATTCAATATGTCAATGTATGCTTGTGAATTGATTGTCTCTCATCTTGGTATAACATCCACAAGAACCACACCGTCAATATCTAAATGTAAGCTGAAGAATTGATTGTCTCCCCTCTTGGCATAACATCCACAAGAATCACACCTTCAATATGTCAATGTATGCTTGCGAATTGATTGTCTCTCCTCTTGACATAACATCCATAAGAATCACACCTTCAATGTCTTAATGTAAGCTTGTGAATTGATTGTCTCTCATCTTGGCATAACATCCACAAGAACCACACCTTCAATGCCTCAAAAGACATTGACCATGACCTTTCCAGCTGAAGAAGAAGTCTTGGATTCCTTTCTTCGTGATGAGTGCGGATGATGCTACTCCATTGACGTTCTTTTTGTCTCCGGTTCAAAATGATATGCCCAGGTTTCGTCACCTGTAACAATCTTAGCCAAAAAGTTCTCTCAATCAACGTTGAAAAGCTCCAACAGTTCAGAAGAAATTGCTTTTCTTTGCAATCGGTGCTCATTTGTGAGATTTCGTGGAACCCATCTTGCACAAACCTTAGAAAATCTGAGAGTTTTTATAATTGTATTTGCACTACGAATGCTGACTGACAACTTTAAGGTCATTTGTTGAGTAGTGACGCGTCTATCAGCAAGAATAACGCCCTCAGCGCATTCCATCATCTCTGCATTGATGGCTGTGACAGGCAATCCACAGCGCGGACGATCAAGAAACTCCGTATCTTCGCTTTCCGATTCTTTTATTCTCTGAACCCAGCGACTTACTGTGCTCCTGTCGACTGCAAAACTTCCATACACATCACATAGACGCTTGTGAATGTTCACAACAGTTTCCTTCTCTAAAACGAGAATTTCTATCACAATTCGCTGCTTATAATGCAAGTTGCTAACATGCTCCATTTCAACGGTTTATTGTAGTCGTATTATTTCGCCGATTGCAGTGCAATTTGGTGCAAACAACTAACCCATGCCATATTTAAAAGGTGGAAACTTTCATGTTTCTATGTTTATTATTAGCTGAGAAAACCGATGTGGTGCATTACCTTTGTCACGCCCCACGTTCTTTTCATAGCACGGGATGACTTCAAGACTAGTGTAGAAATAAGAGAAATGACAAAGCATTCAAATATACCAACTATAATCAAGAGATGTGCGGCCATATGCTGGTCACTTGATGAGAACAGACAATAAGAGAAATGACAGAGCATTCAAATATACCAACTATAATCAAGAGATGTGTGGTCATATGCTGGTCACTTGATGAGAACAGACAATAAGAGAAATGACAAAGCATTCAAATATACCAACTATAATCAAGAGATGTGCGGTCATATGCTGGTCACTTGATGAGAACAGACAATAAGAGAATCTCAAAGTTGGCCCTCAAATGGAAGCAGAGGGTTAAAGTAAAAGAGGCCGACCTAGAGAAACATTACCAAGAACATTGAAGCGAGAGACAACAACAGCAGTCATCGGCCTCCTCGCCGAGAGTTAAAAACTCGCCCAGAACAGAGCCGTGTGGAGAGGTACAATGCAGATCCTGTGCAATTTCTGACACTCGATAACAAAGGTCGTTGGACATAAGAGTCTATAATTTCTACCCTATTTACTATTTCGGCACGAAAAGAAAGTAGACAGACAGGCAGGCAGACAGACAGATAAGCATATTTGAAGCCTCAGTGGTTAGCGTGCTCGCATTTTTATCAGAAAGGTCCGTGTTCAATTCCCAGAAGGGGTGACTATTTTTCGGACCGACAAGTCTCATGTGTTCACCCAGCCTCTAAAAATAAGTACCAGAGAATTTTCTGGGAAGTAATGGCTACCTGGCGTGATACCGAAGATATCACCCAAAAACGTACCGTAGTCATATAATAATATGGTCACTAAAATAGGGTGACCATTCGTCCCCGATTTTCGGGGTCAGTCCCCGAAGTGTAGAAGTTGTCCCCGAAAGAAATTTGTCCCCGATTTCAGTGAATAAATAAATGTTTATACACGGGATCGGCCCTCTTTTAAAATAATCACTAGGACTCAGGACGTTACTGAGTTGTGTTTCTTTATCCCAGACTGAGCGGCATTAGCAGGAAGAAAAAAGAGAAGACTTGGACGCGTTGTGTCGGAGATAGCTCTTTGAACTCTTGAAGCGCGGTGCTACGTCACTTCTATTCCATCCACTGACTTCTATTGGGATGGGTCTAATTTTAAAAAAAGCAGACACTTTCTCTCTCTCTCTCTCTCTCTCTCTCTCTCTCTCTCTCTCTCTCTCTCTCTCTCTCTCTCTCTCTCTCTCCACCCCTGCCTTTCCGGACATCTCCCGCCAAAGTATCTTTCCCTGCCAATTTTCAAATCAGTCCGAGTGTAATAGTCGTGTTTTCTATTTGTGATCAGTGGACGTCTGTCGCATAAAAACAATGCGTTCCACAAAACGTAAGTGTCATTTTAGTGATTCGCTGAAAGCTGAATTTCCATTTATTATACAAACAATTTTAGAGGATGGAACGTTTGTGAAATGTAATATATGTAGTTCAAATTTTTCTATAGCAAGTGGTGGAAGGACATAAATAACTGATCATCTACAGGCAAACAAGCATAAGGATGCGCTGCTTTGTAAGTTTCAATGTGGGTGTATGACAAATTATTTTTGTAAAACAGAACCCTCAAAAGATGAATACACTCTAGCTGTTCATGAAGGAACCTTCGCATATCATACTGTACTTCACAATCATAGTTTCCGCAGTATGGATTGTACAACAATTCTACAAAAGAAATTTTCAACGAAACAATTTTCCTATGCAAGAACAAAGTGTGAATTCATAATTACCAATGTTTTTACTGCTTGGGCTATTGATGAACTACAAAAATGACATCAAATATGTCAGCTTCGTAACAATGTCTTGCGATACATCTAATCATAAACATGTTAAGCTACTTCCTATTTTAGTTCGTTATTTTCAGGCTTATGATCTGGAAACTCCAGTAAAGACCAAACTGATTGCTTTCATAGATATCCCAGGAGAAACGTCAGACATAATATCTGAACAATTGTTGAAAGCAATTGATAATTTTGACAACAAAAAGATTGTTGGACTCTCAGCAGACAATACAAATACAAACTTTGGAGCTTGTTGAGGAAAGGGAGAGATAATGTCATAACTAAAATAAAGTCCAAGTTAAACAGACACATAATGGGTCTTGGTTGCAACGCACACATAATTCACAATTGTGCTAAAACAGTGTTTAATTCCATGCCTATGGATATGGAAGTGATTGTAACAAAAATATTTGGACACTTTCACATTTACACGGTTCGTGTAGAACGCCTAAAAGACTTCTGTGAATTTGCTGGACAGGAGTTTAAGCAATTATTAGGTTATTCGAATATAAGGTGGTTGTCATTACTTCCAGCCTTGGAAAGAATATTGAAACTGTATCAATCACTGAGATCTTTCGTCTTGTCAGAAACACATTGTCCTACAATATTGAAACAATTCTTTGAAAACAGTGAATCAGAGCTTTGGCTCAGCTTTGCTCATTCTCACGCATCACTCTTCCATGAAACAATTAGGGCGATTGAAGGCGACGACAAGAGTGCAACAGAATCAGCACTAGTTGTGAACAATCTCATTATAAAATTAGAAACTCGACGCGATGAAAATTTCATCCTACACATGGTAAAGAGTTTGCTAACTGATTTAGTAGAAAGTGGTGACATCCAAATGGAAAAGTATTTCCAAATAAGTAAAGAATTCTATAATACTGCTGTACATTACTTGCAGTCTTGGAACAAGCACAATGAGGACTTGTCACAACTGAGCTGCCTTCTCTTGGATAATGTGCCTGAAAGGAAACATTTTGATAATGCAGTAGAACAGATATCTTCAAAGTGTCAAGAAGTTGTAAACGTCAATCGTGATGAGTTCTTTGATGAATTTACTTATTTCAGAGGCCATCTGTTGCAAAAAGAATGTGAGTGGTTCAGTAACAAGCCCCCATGTAGAAAATAGAATGAAGTACTCAGGTACTTGAAAGAAAATAATGTACCACATGCTAATGTGAAGAGAATTCTTGAACTTTTTATGTGCTTACCTGGCAGCAATGCATCCGTAGAAAGACTATTTTCTCAAATGATCTACGTCTGGTCCGTAGAGAAATCACGGATTAATGTGAGCACGGTGCAAGCCATGTTAACAGTAAAAACTAACATTAATTTATCGTGTGAAAGCTTCACACACACACACACACACACACACATATATATATATTATCGTTCGTCCCCGATTTTGTGGGACAGTCTCAGAAATAAACAAAAAAATCCTCTGAAATGTAAAAAATATGACAAATGTCCCCGAAAACAATGGGACAAAAATGGTCACCCTACACTAATAGCATTTTTCTCATGCGCCTAGCGAGGCGTGGAGGGGACCTTTACTTTATGAACATATTTATGGATGATATGGTTAGTATCATAACAGGCCATTCAGTTTTCCCTTTGAACGAAAAATATAGAGCCCATTTATCAAAAGGCTACGTGAAAGGTTACTCTACAGCTTAGGACCATACAAATTATAGGGCCCGAACAAATTGTCAGAATATTTTTTTGGGACTACATTTTTTTTATTTTTTAAAAAGGAATTGCCTTCCCCGACGTTGATACACCTGGTCGAAATTTATTTTTGTATAAATCTTCATGTTGATTGTTCCCGCACAGATGGACATCGCGTAGGGCTCTAGTGTTTTTTCACCATCCATCTCTATTCTTGGCGAGATGTTCAATCTCATCTAATGAGTCTATGCCTGCCTATTTTGCTTCTCTTATAAGTGTTCTTTTTAGTGTCTCTCTAGGTCTTCCTCTTCTTTTTCTGTATCTTAATATTTCCCGCAGAAGAGTCTATGTTGGAATTCTCTTGTTGTCTCTTCTCAGCACACTCCGACATATGTCCATCTTATTTTCCTAATTGTAGATGAAATAGTTGCTTGCATGGCCATTTCTCTTATCTCTATAAGGGTAAAGTAAAGGGTAAAGTAAAGGGTAAAGTAAAGGGTAAAGTAAAGGGTAAAGTAAAGGGTAAAGTACCAGACTTGAATCGGCGTCTTTGCACGCGAGTTTTCACGCATATGTGCTCGGCTACCTATCCAGAAGTGTTCGGAGACTTCTGCATAGTGTCGCTTCAAGCATCGAAACTTTCGATGCGAGGCGATATAACTCACCTTCCCAGAGTACTACCCTGGTACCCATTTCAGCCGGCTGGGTCGACCGCGGGGTATATTTTTTTCCCAACCGCGACTACAATTTACTGTTTCCAGCGGAAATCGAACACGGGTTGTCCGATCATCGGTAGCCCAGACAGGTGTTTTTCCCAACTAGGCTACCCATGTCTCCTCTTATCTCTATATTAGTCTTGAATTCATTCCATTTGTGTGGAGGCGAAGGCGCGATCCCAGCACCAGAGCTGGAAGTTGTCAGCGACTCATAGCTGATGGCTTGCGCCAGGATCGGTGAACCAAAACCATCCAGACCCTGCTCCACCTCTCCGCGGTGCCTCCAGTAACAGACTAACCTGTCTAGTCTGGCCAAGCGAGTAGGGATCAAAGAAGGAAGACAACCCGCTACTAAAAAATGTCGTGCTGAAGTCGGATGAGTTGGGCCGAAAGGCGCAAATATCACAGTGTTACACTGCAAACTACAACACAACGCAAACACGTCCAGTTAACGTCCTTTTAAGGGCGGATGACGAAGAGGAATTCTACAGTCTGCGAATACTCTAGAATACTTTAGTCATCGGGCGAACACAACCAACCATTCCATTGTACAAAGAGTATTCTTCTTATGCATTTGTCTTCAAAAGCGTTTATTTTTCTCTCAATCTATGTTGTTGTTTTCCAGCTTTAACCTGTTTAAGTAAGGATTGATAATACGTTTGATTTGAATATTCTAAATGACTCATTTTAACACTAGGAGATTCTAAAACATCAATGGATCGTTTCCCCGCCTAGGGTTGCCCCTAAGTGAGTCTCGGGGTAAGGGTGTCAGCCCTACGCCCAACGACCCACGCAAGACAGAAATTAAACACCACCTCCATCTTGGCACTCACTGGAGACTTAGAAGAACTAAAGTCGCAAAAATAGTATTAAATAATAGGGAATAATTATATATCAAATGTAGACGAGGACCCACACGGTACAGGGCATCTTATAAAAGTCAATAACGAGTGCCAAGGTCCCACAACTGAGCTGAAATCTGCCAGCGAATCATAGCTGACGACTTACGCCAGAATCGGTGTACCAGAACTATCCAGCGACTACTCCACCTATTCGCAGTGCCCCTAGAAACAAACTAACCAGTCTAGTCTGGTCAAGTGAGTTGGGATCATGGGGGAAGGCAACCCAGTACTCACGCAGCCGTGCTGAAATCGGATGTTTTTGGACTGAAGGAGGAAATAGCACAGTTCACTGGAAATCACAAGACAACACATCCACGTTCTTTTATAGAAGAATGAAAACGAGGTCTTGTTCCTTAGTTATTGGGTAAACAGAAACAAGAAATACCACTCGATAACTAATTGGTAATTTCTATATGCCTTAACTTGAAAATAAATTGTATCTTTAATTTTAAATCTCTTGCTATTAAATAATTCATTTTCTGGCCATGTTAGGAGAAGGGAACAGTTGGGATATATTGTAACATCTGGGAAAATTGAGGGACGAAGAGATAGAGGGAAGCAAAGAGAAAAGATACCAGACAGCTTAAGAGAATGGCTTGGCAGAAGGTCAACACCAGAAATGAAAAATAACTGTCGAGATCGAAAGTTGTGGAGAGACATGATCACCTACGCCAGCAGGCATGGTACTTGATGATGATGATTAATAATAGAAGGAATACGGCACTTCAGTATTTTTTTTCAAATGTTGTAAGACCTTCTGGTGTTAATTATTTTGTGGAGACAAATAATAATAAATAAATATTATTAAATAGGTAAACTTCCGAGGCGATAATAGGGAATAATAGAAGGAAAAGGTCCTGCATATTTTTCCGAGTGCTAACACATACCTTTTCCTTCTACTATTCCCTGTTAATTATTTAACAGTGTTTGTGTGTTGGGGGGGGGGGGGGGGAATCAAAGCTTAATTTTTCCTAGGACTTCACCACGTTTACACCCCTGTGAGAATCCCGTAACCGTCATCATCAAGTGCCATACCGGTTGATGTTGGCGATTATGTCCTTCTACAATCTTCTACCAACAGTGCAGCGTATTAATTTCGTTGTTGACTGTTTAACCATGACAGTTTGAAACACAAAATAAAAAAAAAATATTTAACAAAATCACTACATTTGAAAAGTGAACTCGGAAACATGTTAATTTTATTTTGGTTAACATTTCGGTTTTGAAGTCAAAAAGTTCATCATCCAATGTCTATTTCAAGTTGCTTACCAAATGTTGTTTTCTTGTTTCTGTCTACAGAACCATAGCCAAATGTACTCTGACAATGCCAATTAGTACTTCGATCTCTTTTCTTGAAAAAAAAAAAAGATTTCAGCACAGTGCATGTATAGCACAAAGGGGGGGGGGGGGGGGGCATTCATCGAAGGTCTTCAGATTTAGATTGTGGAGAGAATCATCATCATCATCATCACCATCATTGAGTACCGTCTCCGCATCGAAGGTTGGCTACAATGGAGTGCCAATTCCGCGTTGTCTCTTGCTTTGATGGTGCAGGTAGATAGACTGACTTGTGGAGAGAAATAAACACACAAAAACACCTTATTAAAATACATTATTTGGAGGAATTATATTATAATGTTAAATACAGCAAAAGCATTAATAACAATAAAAATAAATATGGAAATAAAGGCGATCTGGCATAGTGTTGACCACATTGCTTAAAAAAACAATTTTGATGTGGTTGTTTTTTTATTGTAACAACTTAACAGTCGGCGAATGAATATGTGAGCGATATTTGAAAGGTATGGACAACAAATAATTTAGGTTGACATTTACCTGTGGCGGTACGTACGTTTTGTACAATACAAAGGGGGGCAGTAAAAGGTTTACACGCATATTTAATCATATTCAGTAGGGAGCCGTTTTAGGGAAGTGATTACTGACGTGTTTTGTTGAGGACAAGAAGTTTGGACGAATGTGGATCGACAGCATTTAGCTTCATTTTTAACACAGCTGTTAATTTACATCTCAAAGTGACATTTTAGTTCTAATCTTGAAAATTGTGCGGTGTTTATGGAAGAAGATGAGTATCGAACATTCCACTCATTCATAAATCTGGTATTTTATGAAAGTGGTTTCAGTTTGTGACACCACAGGCAAAAACGTGAAAATGTTAACTACAGTCAATATTTGTGTATGAATGATGTCTCATGACGTAGTTAACTCTTTCCGTACGGAGGCTTTTTACCAATGCAACGGAAGAGATTTCAGAGACAAAATGTTTCATGGTTTCATCTATCTGCATGTTTATATTTATCCAACATATAACATATTATATATGAATTTTTAGATAATTGAACAAGGAATTAGATTTCACCACTACCAAGATGATGCAAGACATGTAAAAGGAATATGGTTTGATGATGGTTAACACTAATCAAATTAAGAGTGACGCACTGTGCGGCTAAACGTACGAAAAGAGTTAATGCTCGTAACAAACAGATCAAAGATTGGTAATCCTGAGTTTTCAATGTATAATATTAAGCTTTTAACTACAAAAGTATTTTTATTTTAAGATAGGGCCAACAGCTTCTTCTAATCTTCTTAGTGTAAAATAGGAAAAAATAATGTATATTTTACATTTCTGGAAAGACACAAGTGAGGAACTGAACTAAAGTATCACTGACAAACAGCTTGATGTGTTAGATGGATATCTAAAGGTTTACTGGGAACGCAAGACACTACTACTGAAGAAGTAAAGGTAAAGGTCAAGGTAAAGGTCAAGTACGAGACTTGAATCGGCGTCTTATCACGCGAGTTTCCACCCATATGTGCTCGGCCGCCTATCCAGAAGTGTTCGGAGACTTCTGGATAGTGTCGCTTCAAGCATCGAAACTCAGATGAGAGGCGGCTTTCCTCACATTCTCAGAATACTACACTGGTATGGATTTCTTTCAGCGGCTGGGTCGACCGCGGGAGTATTTTTTTTTCCCAACCATGAGTATAATTCACACTGCTTCTAGCGGGAATCGAACACAGGTTGTCCGAACGTCGGTAGCCCAGTCGGGTGGTTTTCCCAAATAGGTTACCGAGGCCCGTTACTGAAGAAGTTTTGACCATTACTCAAAGTAGTATGCCAAAGTCGGATGTGTCGGGTTGATGATGTAATTACTGTGGTTAGTCGTAAACTAGCGATACAACTCATTCACACCCACTTAACATCCTTTTAAGGACAAACGACGAATTGGTGTAATCGTTGGGTGAACACGTCATCATCATCATCATCATCATCATCAAATAACATGCCAGCTGGCGTGGGTGATCATATCTTTCCACAACTCTTGATCTCGACAGTTATTATCATTTCTGTTGTTGACCTAAACAAATATCAGCAGGGCTGAAACTAAGAATGGCAAAATGTTACGTCTTCTCAATATTTCTGTATGGTGCAGAAACATGGACATTAGACAAGAGAACAGAACAGAAAATTGAAGCCTTTGAAATGTGGATTTATAGAAGAATAGGTAGAATTGTATGGAAACAAAAGATAACAAACGATGAAGTTTTGAAACAGCTGAAAATAAAAAGAGAACTACTAAATACAATTAAGACAAGACAAATGAAATTTTTGGGGCATGTTAAAAGACACAACAGCCTACTAAAAGTAATATTGGTAGGAAAAATACAAGGTAAAAGAGGCAGAGGCAGACCAAGACTAACATAGACAAATAACATCAATAGATGGACAAGTCAATCTATGTCAGCCTGCACTATCAAAGCAAGAAACAGAGTAGAATGGCGATCCATGGTAGCCAACCTTCGTTGCGGAGAAGGCACGCGATGATGATGATGATGTTGACCTGCCAAGTTATTCTCTTAAGACGAAGAGTTTAACAGCATTTTATTTGGAGCAAATTTGTTAATGTCAGTGGCTGACTGCTTTCATTGTGAGCTTCGAGAAAGTTGACTGCATATATAAAAATAAAATCTTGTAAGTCACTAATTATTGTTCTTTCGAAATTTAGATTATTTCCCATGTCAACGTTATTTGGTAATTGCGAGGATAATCATCAAAAGCGTTAAATCAATAGTGTGGTTATAAGTCATGTTGTATAGCCCATTATCATTATGCATATGGTTGTTCTTTCTTTCTTTCTTTCTTTCTTTCTTTCTTTCTTTCTTTTTTCTTTCTTCTTTCTTCCTTTCTTTTTTCTTCATTCCTTCTCATTCTCTGACCGTTTTCTTCCCTTGCCTTTCTTTCTTTCTTTCTTTTTTTTCTTTCGTTCTTTCTTTCTATTTTAACCGAACAACCTATGCAAAAGCTTATGCCATCCAGTGGTCAAAACATTTCGAAGAAAAATTCAATGGAAAGTGAAAGAAAAAAATGAACAGATAAAATAACGAAATGTACTTATCTCTGTCAGCAAATTACGAAAGCAAGAGGGACAAACAAAACTAGATATTCCGAAAATAACCGGAAATTAACCAATTCAAAAAAAAAAAAAGAAACAAAAAGAAAAGTTTCAAAACAACAATATCAAAACAACAATATATGTCATAAAATTACCAAAATTAAAATACATACAATTGCACATACAATAATACAGTTTAAGTACATTGCCCTTTAAAAACAACCCGAAATAAATAATTTGTGTTCTTAAATTGTTCATGAGAATATAAATGCAACACAAAAGAAGACAAGGGAGTCGTTCGATGGCCTCATTAGAAGAGAACTTTGGGTCTATTTTGGTGTCGTCTGCCGGGCGGGCGGGTACTCACGTAAGGGCAGAGAAATTTAAAAGAAATTGTCAATTGTCCATTTGCTGAGAAACCAGGTCAGGTCACCGAATTCTTGGCGGGTTTTTTTGTGTGTGTCCTCAGGAGCGTGTTTCCAAGGAGATCTTTTTGTTGTTTACAATTCCTGCGCTACTTGGAGTCTTGTTGTTTTACTATATCGTTTAGAGAAGACTTATGATATTGTTATAATCATGATAATCATGAAAAGTGGCACAATTGATTGCTTGAAATATGTGATCAATATGTGAAATGTTGTTCATCTTTGTCAGCAAGTACCATGTCTGCTGGCGATGGTGATCATGTCCTTCCACAACTTTCAGTCTTTACAACTGTTATGAATGGAAGTTCTTTTAACTCCAAATTTATTCTGTTTGACTGAATAGAGTTGTTTGTCTTGATATCTTTCTACTCCTTTCTCTTTCCTTCCTCATTTGTTTTTCAGCATCTAGTAGTGATGTAGTTTGTGGTCTTTTTGCTCTTCTGTTGGTCTTTACTGTTGTTATGTTTCCTTATGTTTCTAATATTCCATCAAACAACCCTTTCAGTGGTCGCCCCTTGAGCCTGGTGTTCTTGTATCCTATACTAAAGGCTTGTTGCGCTGTGTTTTAATCTTTCTGTCTTATCTTGTGGTTAAATCATTTTATCTATTGTTTATTTTTGTCTTCAATAGCTTTCTTTTCTCGGTTCTTCAATTATAATCTTATCTCTCAGGCAGTTTCCTGCCTTGCGTCTAACACATTTCATCTCAGTAGTGATTATTTTTCTTATTATTCTTAAGTCCTAGTGTCCATGTTTGGCGTTGGTAGCACAACTTGGTGACATCTTGAAACGGTGAATCTAAAGTTAACAAGTTCAAACTTCAGCAGAACTTTTGTCTCTGTTTATTATTTGTTAAAGTATATGTAAAATTAAAGAATGTTTCACACACATACAAAATAGTTACCACCATTCTATCTTCGCGGCATTTGTTTATCCCACTTCTCGTGTAAAGAGATACATTTGATTCGATCTTGATGCTTAGTGAACTACGTTTAAACGATGAACTGAAGACTTCGCCTCGATATCTACTTATTTGAACTTTTAAATATACTATACTGTCTTTCGTACCGTGCTCGTTCTTACTTCATATAGGCCGTTCGTCTTTCTTCAAAACATTCCAATAACATCTATTTTTGACAGTCAAACACACTCTTGAGGTGTTCCATCACACGAACAACATATTTATTTACCTACTGTTATTACATTTCTACAGTCACAAGTTATATTCTCATATAATAAAGTACAGCAGTAATATTATAATCAAACTATCGGGCGGTCTGGTTAACCAACGGACTCAAATAATCCTTGAATCTTTAAATCACAGAATACAACCTGTCGTGTTGTGAACTGAGTACATCTGCTATTTATTCAACTTCTAATTAGTAATCGTAGTATTACTAATTGTTCTCTGCTAATTATTGCTCGTTATCGCTAATCTGTGATTATCTCTATCTTTCTCTGCTAAACCCTAAGGTGTGTGTGTGTGTGTGTGTGTGTCTGTCTTTCTCTTTATAATGGGGTCTGAGAGTGAGTGTCCTTATATATGCTTAGCACTCCCATTTTTTTACCCGCCTACGTGTCTATCTGCCTACGTATCTGTTAATATATAAAAATTAGTTCTTGACTCTGTGTTTGTCCACGGGCACAGTCTGGAGAGATTTTTTTTTTTCATATTACGCACACGCAGTCTGAAAATGTTGACCTATAACTTCAACTTTTAATTACACCCACCATGGTTACATCTGGTGTCCGTTATTAAGTGCAATATCACTTTCCACTTTTACACTGAGGTTTGCTGGAAAGGGGGAGGAGTGGAGAGGGCAGAATATAGGAGTAGAGAATAAGGGACACATTCTAAGTACAGTCACCACGAGGTGTTTTGGTCAGGGTTAATAGAAAATAACGATATGAGGACATAATACTTTGAAAGTAATAGGAAGTAGGGTATATGGTCACCAGTGTCGCTACCGGAGCCCTGTCAACCGTGAGAGGAGAAAAGACCAGAGCCACTGTCACCTGCCACACATGTCGTAAAAGGCGACTAATGAGATTAAACTGAAGCCATCTTCAGTTCTTTCATTATGCATGTTTCATACTGGAGAACGCGCAGCGGAGAGGATCTAGGCACTATCCGTTTTGCAATAACAATGCACTGTCGGCTAAACTAAACTAAACTAAACTGATTTGGAGTAAGGAGTTAAATAATTTCATAGCGCCCAAAAAGCTGTGTAGTACATGAACTGAAATCAGTCAACGACTCATAACAGACCGTTTATGTCAGGATCAGTGAGCAAGAGCTGATCTTATCTCTACACAATTTTCGATCTGGACAGTTTTTTTAAAATGTTGTTGACCTTCTGCCAGGCCGTTCTCTTAAGCTTTCGGGTATCTTTTCTCTTTGTTTTCCACTTTCCCTTCTCATTACATGGCCAAACAGTAATTATTATTTCTCTCTAATATTGGAAATTAGCTCTCTTTTTGCTTTGGCCTCTTTCCGGACGTTTACTTTGCTCTTTATAGCAGTCCATGGTATTCTCAACATTCTTCTGTAAAACCACATTTCTACAACCTCCTGTGATTTTCTTGGCTGTCCTATTGTCCATGATTCACATCCATATGTTAAGAAAGACTGGATCTACATAACATTTAAAAACTCTTTTTCTTGCTACTATTGTCAAAAATGGATTGCACAGTATCTTCCTCATTTTTTGCAAAGCTGCTTTTGCCTGACCCATTCTGCATCTCACCTCTGTTGTACATCTACCATCTGAGGTTAGCAGTATTCAAGATATTTAAATCCATTTACCTGTTTTAATATTGTTCCACTTGTCTTTATTGTGCAATGTGATGACGTAATTTTCTTTGTTGCTAACATAACTGTATAAAAGTATAACTTCAACAACACCTACTGTTCTTTAGTAAAGAATGTAAAATGAATAACTTTAAAAAATGGACTGAAAAAAAAATAGAAGTCACATCAAGAGAAAAAGAAAAGAAGATATTAAGCATAGCTATAGAACACCAAGTATAAAACAAGTAACAAACTTTACATATCTGGGAACAATATTATCTGAAAATGGTAACATCGATAAAGAAATAGGCATCAGAAGCAACAAAGAAATGAAATATTGGGGCAGCTATCCCTTATACTTCAACACAAAGCACTACCTATTACCCCCAAGAAACATGTTATACAGAAAACATTCATTCCAGCATTGTGCTACCAGTGGCAAACATGGTCACTGACGACTCAACAGAAAAGAAAGCTTGCCACAACGTAGATGACATTCCTGAGAAAAGCGTTTGGGATGACGAGAAAAAACAGAATCAGAAATGATACTATAAGAGAAAAAATAGGCATTGAACAAATCTACAAACAGAAAAAAAAACTGGTTTGCCCATCTAGAAAGAATGTCATGTGATTGATTCCTTACCAAACAAAGCATATATTAAAAGAGGAAGTGCAAGAGGCAGACCCAGAGTAAGATGGACAGACAATATCAAAGAGACGATAACACATCAATTGGCGATAGTTGAAGTCCCCAAAATGGCGAGAATCAGAACTGTCTATTTTCCTCGACACCCGAACAGGTCCAAGATGAAGTGAAGAAAGAACAGAAAGACATATACATTAAATACAATAATTACAGATCAGATACAACACCGCATTAAAATAGTAATATTCAGTCATCATCATCATCATCAAGTACCGGGCCTGCTGGTGTAGGGGATCATGTCTCTCCACAATTTTCGATCTCGACAGTTATTTTGGCGATTCATGATTGTACAAAGAAGTTACGACGGCGGTTTTTTTTTTTCTTGCCTTTCGTCGGTTTGTTTACGGTTGGCTCCGCTAGCCTTTGACTAAAAAGTCTCACCCACAAGGCAGTGGGGTTGTTTTACTTCGGGGTACCCACCCTTAGCATTTTACTCTCCCGAGCTCATCTACAAGGCAGCAGGGCAGCCATATTGTACTGTTTACTGCATACAGTAGCAGGTAAAATTACCCGATCTGGCAGTAAATACTGAATAGCACAATTAATATAGATAAGTTTGGAACCGTCAGCAATATTGCTCCTGGGTTCAAGAGAAAACATAAATGAAACAATAATGAACACTTAATTACTTCCCAATAACTTTTATAACGGGATTATTTTGTTTAAAATAATAATACATTTATTTCTTTAATGGGCGACAAAAGGGTTGAATCATTAAAAAAAATAGAAGAAAAACGCATATTTTTTTTATTTTGACATTATTGTCATCATATGTAATTTGATTTCTACTATTAAAAAATTATTGTCATATATGTTTTACCGTAACTTTAAATCATCATCATCATCACGTGCCATACCGGTTGGCTTAGCGATCATGTCCTTCCACAATCTGCCATCTACAGTGCATCTATTACTTCTGTTGTTGACTGTTTTCCATGCCATGGCACCAAGCTATCCAGTATTTTCTCTCATTGTCGTCCGTGATCTCTCTTTCCTTGTATTTTACCAGTTGTAATCAAGTATTCCAACTTTTCCCTTCTCATGATGTTAATTGTATCTTTCTGATGTTTTTTAGGAGCTTCCTTTTTGTTTTGGCCTCTTTGAGAATTTCTTCATTGGTCTTTTGCATCACTGGGAACATCTCCGCAACGAAGTTTGGCTACCATGGAGCGCCATTCTGCTCTGTCTCTTGCTTTGATGGAGCAGGTTGTCACAGGTTGATTTGTTCATCTTTTGGTGTTGGTCTACCTCTGCCTCTTTTACCTTGCATTTTCCCCTCCAAGATTACTTTTATTAGGCTGTTGTGTCTTTTAACATGGCCCAAAAATCGCATTTGTCTTGTTTGAATTGTGTTCAGTAATTCTCTTTTCATTTTTAGTTGTTTTAAGACTTCATCATCTGTTTTCTTTTCTTTCCATCCAATTCTACCTATTCTTCTATATATCCACATCAAAGGCTTCGATTCTCTATTCTGTTTTTTGTCTAATGTCCATGTTTCTGCACCATATATGGATATTGAGAAGATTTAACATTTTGCTAGGTAGTTGTAGTTCTGAACTGTCTCCAGATCTATTCCTTCAATTTGGATATCCATTTGTGAATTTTGAGTATTTTCTTTGTTTAGGATCATAGTTTTAGTCTTTTTGATATTCATATCTAGTCCATATTTTGTGCTTGTCATGTTTATTACATTAAGTAATTGTTGTAGGTCTTTAGGATTTTCTGCTAGTAGTACAGTATCATCAGCATATCTTAAGTTATTGATTATCTTTCCATTAATGTTTAAGCCTGGCATATCTGTGATGTTTTTAAAGATTTGCTCAGTGTATAGATTGAACAAGCTTGGTGACAGGATGCATCCCTGTCTTACTCCTCTTTTTATATCAATGGGTGCAGAGTTCTCTTTGTTATATTTTATTATTGCTGTTTGCTCCCAGTATAGATTACATATTAGTTGTATGTTCATGTTATCTATATGTATCTCTTGTATGCATTCTATAAGTTGTTTGTGGTGTACTCTATCAAAATGCTTTGGTGTAGTCTATGAAGCAGGCATATACTGGTTTATTTACTTCTGTGTACTTTTCGATTAATGTTCTCATGCTGAATATGACTTCTTTTGTCCCACAATTTTTTTCCTAAACCCAAATTGCTGCTCATCTAATTCAGTACTGATTTTATTCTGAATCCTTCCTTATATAACTTTTAGCAAGATTTTTTTGTAACATGGCTCAGTAGGCTTATTGTTCTAAAGTCACTGCATTCAACTGCACCATTCCTTTTAGGCAATGCAAATTGGTCTGTTTAGCTGCCCGTATTGCGACAAAAGCTTATTTTCAACATCTGGAAGAAACCATCACCAAGGCTTGGGGCTCTAAAATGAAAAAAAGGAAAAGCTGGGATATTTTGTGACAATTGTAAAAGCGAATAAAGAAGCGATAGTAGAGAGAGGCAGTAAGAGAAGAAATATCATCTCTTCTCCTTCTTCTTCTTCACCTTCCCTTCCTCATCTGCCTTTCAGCGTCGAGGGGAGATATAATTTGCGGTCTTTTGCTCTTCTGTTCGCCTCTGCTGCTGTTATGTTTCCTAGTGCTTCTAATATTCCATCGATCCATCTTTTTCGTGGTCGACCCTTGGGACTGGTATTCTCACAACATTTGCTGAAGGCTCGCTGTGTTTTGATCTTTCTTCCTTGTCACGTGGCCAAACCATTTTATCTGTTGTTTCCTTATATATTCTATGGCTGGGGCTGTTCCTAGCATTTTTCGCAGTTCTTCATTTCTGATCTTATCTCTCAGACTGTTTCCTGTCATTCGTCTAACACATTTCATCTCTGTAGAGGCTATTTTTTCTTATTGTTCTTGCATCTAGGGTCCAGGACTGGCATTGGTAGCACAACGTTGGGATGAAGATTGTATTGTATAGTGCTCTAGAGTTATTTCCTTGTTGGACAATAGTGGTGATAACTGTCCATCATTTGACTAGCTTTGTTGCATCTTGATTCTATCTCTGCTTTTTGAGAATTATCGTTTGTCACAAAACATTTTAGGTATTTGAATTCCCCTACTTCAAGAGAAGATATAATGACAGTTTAAAGTTTAAAACCAGTGGCTTGGTAGGAAGTCATGAACAGAACAGCTGTAAAGATAGAAAGTTGAGAGATTTGATCACAGGCCAGTAAGCACGGTAAAAAAAAAAGTAAAAGTAAAGTACCCCGGTCACGCCAAGTGGCGTATAGAGAATATGGTGTTAGTGACCATAACTTTTACAGACCTTCGGCACAGGATTTTTGGGGTAATGTGGTCGGTATTATGCTCGTGCCGCTTTACTTTCCCAGAAAAAAAATCCGGTACCCATTTAAGGCTGGGTGAACCCGGAGCCGTCAGTTGGGATCGAACCCTACCTCTTGTCCTTTGTAGTCTAGTTCACTAACCACTGAGCTATCGCGGCTCCCAGTAAGCACGGTACTTGGCTATAATTCACTTCTTCTAGACAGAAGTGATGTAGAGCACACAACCTGCCGGACAGGTGTCTTTTGGCGTGTGCTGAGACTGCTATGATGGGGACTACAGTTACCTTTCTTTGTCTAGGAGATGAGATATTAATTCGGATGATTCCACTGTCACGGGCGGTTGAGAAATTATGGATTTTAATTCGTTTCCAGTGATACCGGGGCCTTCCATAATCAAATAACATTTCTTCTGTTCATGCTTTCTCACCCCCCCCCCCCCCGCCCTGAATTTTTTTTCCCTGGGACGATAGGGCGACCCGACGTGATATCGACCATATCATCCGTAAAATGTGACCTTATTATTGATAAATGTGGATGCTAACACCATTTTGTTCAAATACCGGACGTCGTGAAGTGAACTTACTTTTATTTTTACCACATTATAAGGGCGGACGACGCAGAGTAATTATTCGTTAAACGCAGAAGTATCATCACCGTCATCAAATGCCTTGATGGTAACTCCAAGAAGTATTCTTCTTTGTCTTCCTTCCTTCCCCATTTATCTGTCGGCGTGGAGGAGAGATATGGTTTGTGTTGTTTTGCTCTTCCATTGGTCACTCCTACTGTTATGTTTTCTGTTGTTTATTATATTCCATCAATCTATCTTTTTTCGTGGTCTGCCCCTGGGTCTGGTCATCTCGCAACGTTTATTGAGGTCCCCTTATGTTGCGCTTCAATCTTTCTACTTTATCAGGAGGCCAAACCAATTTATCTGTTGTTTCTTTATGCATTCAGTGGCGGGAGTTATTTCTAGCTTTTTGTCAATTCTTACTTTCTGATCTTATCTCAGACTATTTCCAGGGGTACTGGTTGGTCTAGAGGCAAGACGCCAGCCTCGAGATAGAGAGGTTGTGGGTTTAAATCCTGGCTCCACCAGTTGAGATTTTTATTTATGATTTCTCTCAGCGGCAACGACCCCTGGTCTCAGCATCGAGGCCGGGCTTGAAAAGTCAATTACTCATGCACAGAAAAAAATATGAGCACCTCCGAAGACGGAGTTATCTGCCGGTGCGGCGAGGGACCCCGGTGCACACGGTTGCAGGGAAAAACGGATTAAACGCAAAATTCAATTCCTAGTCTCTACAGAGGTAATTCGTCAGAGGCAAAAGTTAGCGAACGAAAAAAAAAAGACTGTTTCCTGTCATGCGTCTGACCCATTTCTTCTCGGTAGTGGTTTTCTTTCTAGAGTCTTCTCCAGGTTTGGCATTGATAACACTCTGTTGGAATAAAGATTGTTTTGTAGAGTGCCCATCTAGTCTCCAGCATTATTTCCTTGTGAAATAATAGGTGACATTTCTCCGATGACTAGACAAACTAGAAGTGCGTAGATCTGTCCTGGCTTTGAAACGACCTTGTACTACGTATTTCCCGGAATCCGAGAGTCCATAATGTATTTATTGTGTTCTTGCATTACAATCCTCTATAATCTATTCATCTTTATCTATAATAAAAAATTGATTGATAAAAAGTGACTCCAATTAACATGTTGAATCGAATGACATTGTTATTGATTAATAAACAAGGGACTCCTGATTTTTTGTAAATTGTTTTTTTTTTTATTAAAGCACATTGTTGAACTTTGCACCATGAGGTATCGTGTTTGGTCGAGAAACGATTATAGGCACAGCACTGAAAACAAGTACTTGGTAACGTAGCCGGGTAAATATGGTAATATGAGGCGTTATATGTGGTGGATAGGGAACGATCTATCACGGCTATTGACATTATTGCATATGCGGTGAGTGCGTAATAGAATAACAGAAACTATAATAAAATTAAGCAGTGTAAAGTTGGATGACTAAAGTGAGGAAATACATTTTTTAAAAGAAGGAAATTAAAGACCTAGAGGAAAATAAAAGAGTAGAAAAAAGCCCCATCACGTCACATCAAGTATACAGAATATGGTGTTATAAAATTAAAAAAAAATAAAACTGTCATATTTATCTCGTTAACTGTAAGTGCCAAATTTAGTTGAAAGCTTACAGTTCACAAATCATCACTTGGGGCAGAAATGTTTAATGACGAGAAATTGGTGTCCGAAGGACAGGAAAGTGGTGTCTGAATGACGGAAAAGTGATGTCTGAAGGACGAGAAAGTGGTGTCTGAGGATTGAAGATAGGTGGTGTCTGAAGGTTGGAAAGACGTGGCTGTGTTTAGAGGGTGGGAGTAAGGTTGTGTCTGAAGGATGGAAGGTAGATTGTCTCTGAAGGATGGAAAATAGGCGGTGACTGAAGGATGGATAAAAGGTGGTGTATGAAGGATGGAAAATAGGCGGTGTCTGAAGGATGGATAAAAGGTGGTGTCTGAAGGATGGAAAATAGGCGGTGTCTGAAGGATGGATAAAAGGTGGTGTCTGAAGGATGGAAAATAGGCGGTGTCTGAAGGATGGATAACAGGTGGTGTCTGAAGGATGGATGGACGTGATTGTGTCTGAAGGATGGAAGGTACGTGTGTCGTAGAGATGGAAGGACATGGTTATTTCTGAAAGATGGAAGGTATGTGATGTCTGAATAATGGAAGGTAGGTGGTGTCTGAAGGATGGAAGGACGTGGTTGTGTCTGTAGGATGGAAGGTAGGTGGTGTCTGAAGGATGGAAGAACGTGGTCGTGTCTGAAGAATAGAAGGACGTGGTTGTGTTTGAAGGATGGAGGGACGTGGTTGTGTTTGAAGGATGGAGGGACGTGGTTGTGTTTGAAGGATAGAAGGACGTGGTTGTGTTTGAAGGATGGAGGGACGTGGTTGTGTTTGAAGGATGGAGGGACGTGGTTGTGTTTGAAGGATAGAAGGACGTGGTTGTGTTTGAAGGATGGAGGGACGTGGTTGTGTTTGAAGGATGGAGGGACGTGGTTGTGTTTGAAGGATGGAAGGACGTGGTTGTGTTTGAAGGATGGAAGGACGTGGTTGTGTTTGAATGATGGAGGGACGTGGTTGTGTTTGAAGGATGGAAGGACGTGGTTGTGTTTGAAGGATGGAGGGACGTGGTTGTGTTTGAAGGATGGAAGGACGTGGTTGTGTTTGAATGATGGAGGGACGTGGTTGTGTTTGAAGGATGGAAGGACGTGGTTGTGTTTGAAGGATGGAAGGACGTGGTTGTGTTTGAATGATGGAGGGACGTGGTTGTGTTTGAATGATAGAAGGACGTGGTTGTGTTTGAAGGATAGAAGGACGTGGTTGTGTTTGAATGATGGAGGGACGTGGTTGTGTTTGAATGATAGAAGGACGTGGTTGTGTTTGAAGGATGGAAGGACGTAGTTGTGTTTGAATGATGGAGGGACGTGGTTGTGTTTGAAGGATGGAAGGACGTGGTTGTGTTTGAAGGATGGAAGGACGTGGTTGTGTTTGAAGGATGGAAGGACGTGGTTGTGTTTGAAGGATGGAGGGACGTGGTTGTGTTTGAAGGATGAAAGGACGTGGTTGTGTTTGAATGATAGAAGGACGTGGTTGTGTTTGAATGATAGAAGGACGTGGTTGTGTTTGAATGATAGAAGGACGTGGTTGTGTTTGAATGATGGAGGGACGTGGTTGTGTTTGAATGATAGAAGGACGTGGTTGTGTTTGAAGGATGGAGGGACGTGGTTGTGTTTGAAGGATGGAAGGACGTGGTTGTGTTTGAAGGATGGAAGGACGTGGTTGTGTTTGAAGGATGGAAGGACGTGGTTGTGTTTGAAGGATGGAAGGACGTGGTTGTGTTTGAAGGATGGAAGGACGTGGTTGTGTTTGAAGGATGGAAGGACGTGGTTGTGTTTGAATGATAGAAGGACGTGGTTGTGTTTGAATGATAGAAGGACGTGGTTGTGTTTGAATGATAGAAGGACGTGGTTGTGTTTGAATGATAGAAGGACGTGGTTGTGTTTGAAGGATGGAAGGACGTGGTTGTGTTTTAATGATAGAAGGACGTGGTTGTGTTTGAATGATAGAATGACGTGGTTGTGTTTGAATGATAGAAGGACGTGGTTGTGTTTGAAGGATGGAAAGTAGGCGGTGTCTGAATGATGGAAGGACGTGATTGTGTCTGAAGGATGGAAAGTAGGCGGAGTCTGAAGGATGGAAGGACGTTGTCGTGTCTGAAGGAGGGAAGGTAGGTGGTGTCTGAAGGGTGCAAGGTAGGTGGTGTCTGAAGGGTGGAAGGTAGGTGGTGTCTGAAGGATGGAAGGACGTGGTTGTATTTGAAGGATAGAAGGACGTGGTTGTGTTTAAAGGATGGAAGGACGTGGTTGTGTTTGAAGAATGGAAGGACGTGGTTGTGTTTGAAGGATGGAAGGACGTAGTTGTGTTTGAAGGATGGAATTACGTGGTTGTGTTTGAAGGATGGAAGGACGTGGTTGTATTTGAAGGATAGAAGGACGTGGTTGTGTTTGAAGGATGGAAAGACGTGGTTGTATTTGAAGGATAGAAGGACGTAGTTGTGTTTGAAGGATGGAAAGACGTGGTTGTGTTTGAAGGATGGAAAGACGTGGTTGTGTTTGAAGAGTGGAAAGACGTGGTTGCGTTTGAAAGAGGGAATTACGTGGTTGTGTTTGAAGGATGGAGGGACGTGGTTGTGTTTGAAGGATGGAAAGACGTGGTTGTGTTTGAAGGATGGAGGGACGTGGTTGTGTTTGAAAGATGGAAGGACGTGGTTGTGTTTGAATGATAGAAGGACGTGGTTGTGTTTGAATGATAGAAGGACGTGGTTGTGTTTGAATGATAGAAGGACGTGGTTGTGTTTGAAGGATAGAAGGACGTGGTTGTGTTTGAAGGATGGAAAGTAGGCGGTGTCTGAAGGATGGAAGGAGGTTGTTGTGTTTGAAGGATGGAAGGTAGATGGTGTCTGAATGATGGAAGGACGTGATTGTGTCTGAAGGATGGAAAGTAGGCGGTGTCTGAAGGATGGAAGGACGTTGTCGTGTCTGAAGGAGGGAAGGTAGGTGGTGTCTGAAGGGTGCAAGGTAGGTGGTGTCTGAAGGGTGGAAGGTAGGTGGTGTCTGAAGGATGGAAGGACGTGGTTGTATTTGAAGGATAGAAGGACGTGGTTGTGTTTGAAGGATGGAAGGACGTGGTTGTGTTTGAAGGATGGAAGGACGTGGTTGTGTTTGAAGGATGGAAGGACGTAGTTGTGTTTGAAGGATGGAATTACGTGGTTGTGTTTGAAGGATGGAAGGACGTGGTTGTATTTGAAGGATAGAAGGACGTGGTTGTGTTTGAAGGATGGAAAGACGTGGTTGTATTTGAAGGATAGAAGGACGTGGTTGTGTTTGAAGGATGGAAGGACGTAGTTGTGTTTGAAGGATGGAAGGACGTGGTTGTGTTTGAAGGATGGAAAGACGTGGTTGTGTTTGAAGGATGGAAAGACGTGGTTGTGTTTGAAGAGTGGAAGGACGTGGTTGTGTTTGAAGGATGGAAGGACGTGGTTGTATTTGAAGGATAGAAGGACGTGGTTGTGTTTGAATGATGGAAAGACGTGGTTGTGTTTGAAGGATGGAAAGACGTGGTTGTGTTTGAAGGATGGAGGGACGTGGTTGTGTTTGAAAGATGGAAGGACGTGGTTGTGTTTGTAGGATGGAAGGTAGGTGGTGTCTGAAGGATGGAAGAACGTGGTCGTGTCTGAAGGATAGAAGGACGTGGTTGTGTTTGAAGGATGGAGGGACGTGGTTGTGTTTGAAGGATGGAGGGACGTGGTTGTGTTTGAAGGATAGAAGGACGTGGTTGTGTTTGAAGGATGGAGGGACGTGGTTGTGTTTGAAGGATGGAGGGACGTGGTTGTGTTTGAAGGATAGAAGGACGTGGTTGTGTTTGAAGGATGGAGGGACGTGGTTGTGTTTGAAGGATGGAGGGACGTGGTTGTGTTTGAAGGATGGAAGGACGTGGTTGTGTTTGAAGGGTGGAAGGACGTGGTTGTGTTTGAATGATGGAGGGACGTGGTTGTGTTTGAAGGATGGAAGGACGTGGTTGTGTTTGAAGGATGGAGGGACGTGGTTGTGTTTGAAGGATGGAAGGACGTGGTTGTGTTTGAATGATGGAGGGACGTGGTTGTGTTTGAAGGATGGAAGGACGTGGTTGTGTTTGAAGGATGGAAGGACGTGGTTGTGTTTGAATGATGGAGGGACGTGGTTGTGTTTGAATGATAGAAGGACGTGGTTGTGTTTGAAGGATAGAAGGACGTGGTTGTGTTTGAATGATGGAGGGACGTGGTTGTGTTTGAATGATAGAAGGACGTGGTTGTGTTTGAAGGATGGAAGGACGTAGTTGTGTTTGAATGATGGAGGGACGTGGTTGTGTTTGAAGGATGGAAGGACGTGGTTGTGTTTGAAGGATGGAAGGACGTGGTTGTGTTTGAAGGATGGAAGGACGTGGTTGTGTTTGAAGGATGGAAGGACGTGGTTGTGTTTGAAGGATGAAAGGACGTGGTTGTGTTTGAATGATAGAAGGACGTGGTTGTGTTTGAATGATAGAAGGACGTGGTTGTGTTTGAATGATAGAAGGACGTGGTTGTGTTTGAATGATGGAGGGACGTGGTTGTGTTTGAATGATAGAAGGACGTGGTTGTGTTTGAAGGATGGAGGGACGTGGTTGTGTTTGAAGGATGGAAGGACGTGGTTGTGTTTGAAGGATGGAAGGACGTGGTTGTGTTTGAAGGATGGAAGGACGTGGTTGTGTTTGAAGGATGGAAGGACGTGGTTGTGTTTGAAGGATGGAAGGACGTGGTTGTGTTTGAAGGATGGAAGGACGTGGTTGTGTTTGAATGATAGAAGGACGTGGTTGTGTTTGAATGATAGAAGGACGTGGTTGTGTTTGAATGATAGAAGGACGTGGTTGTGTTTGAATGATAGAAGGACGTGGTTGTGTTTGAAGGATGGAAGGACGTGGTTGTGTTTTAATGATAGAAGGACGTGGTTGTGTTTGAATGATAGAAGGACGTGGTTGTGTTTGAATGATAGAAGGACGTGGTTGTGTTTGAAGGATGGAAAGTAGGCGGTGTCTGAATGATGGAAGGACGTGATTGTGTCTGAAGGATGGAAAGTAGGCGGAGTCTGAAGGATGGAAGGACGTTGTCGTGTCTGAAGGAGGGAAGGTAGGTGGTGTCTGAAGGGTGCAAGGTAGGTGGTGTCTGAAGGGTGGAAGGTAGGTGGTGTCTGAAGGATGGAAGGACGTGGTTGTATTTGAAGGATAGAAGACGTGGTTGTGTTTGAAGGATGGAAGGACGTGGTTGTGTTTGAAGAATGGAAGGACGTGGTTGTGTTTGAAGGATGGAAGGACGTAGTTGTGTTTGAAGGATGGAATTACGTGGTTGTGTTTGAAGGATGGAAGGACGTGGTTGTATTTGAAGGATAGAAGGACGTGGTTGTGTTTGAAGGATGGAAAGACGTGGTTGTATTTGAAGGATAGAAGGACGTAGTTGTGTTTGAAGGATGGAAAGACGTGGTTGTGTTTGAAGGATGGAAAGACGTGGTTGTGTTTGAAGAGTGGAAGGACGTGGTTGCGTTTGAAAGAGGGAATTACGTGGTTGTGTTTGAAGGATGGAGGGACGTGGTTGTGTTTGAAGGATGGAAAGACGTGGTTGTGTTTGAAGGATGGAGGGACGTGGTTGTGTTTGAAAGATGGAAGGACGTGGTTGTGTTTGAATGATAGAAGGACGTGGTTGTGTTTGAATGATAGAAGGACGTGGTTGTGTTTGAATGATAGAAGGACGTGGTTGTGTTTGAATGATAGAAGGACGTGGTTGTGTTTGAAGGATGGAAAGTAGGCGGTGTCTGAAGGATGGAAGGAGGTTGTTGTGTTTGAAGGATGGAAGGTAGATGGTGTCTGAATGATGGAAGGACGTGATTGTGTCTGAAGGATGGAAAGTAGGCGGTGTCTGAAGGATGGAAGGACGTTGTCGTGTCTGAAGGAGGGAAGGTAGGTGGTGTCTGAAGGGTGCAAGGTAGGTGGTGTCTGAAGGGTGGAAGGTAGGTGGTGTCTGAAGGATGGAAGGACGTGGTTGTATTTGAAGGATAGAAGGACGTGGTTGTGTTTGAAGGATGGAAGGACGTGGTTGTGTTTGAAGGATGGAAGGACGTGGTTGTGTTTGAAGGATGGAAGGACGTAGTTGTGTTTGAAGGATGGAATTACGTGGTTGTGTTTGAAGGATGGAAGGACGTGGTTGTATTTGAAGGATAGAAGGACGTGGTTGTGTTTGAAGGATGGAAAGACGTGGTTGTATTTGAAGGATAGAAGGACGTGGTTGTGTTTGAAGGATGGAAGGACGTAGTTGTGTTTGAAGGATGGAAGGACGTGGTTGTGTTTGAAGGATGGAAAGACGTGGTTGTGTTTGAAGGATGGAAAGACGTGGTTGTGTTTGAAGAGTGGAAGGACGTGGTTGTGTTTGAAGGATGGAAGGACGTGGTTGTATTTGAAGGATAGAAGGACGTGGTTGTGTTTGAAGGATGGAAAGACGTGGTTGTGTTTGAAGGATGGAAAGACGTGGTTGTGTTTGAAGGATGGAGGGACGTGGTTGTGTTTGAAAGATGGAAGGACGTGGTTGTGTTTGAATGATGGAGGGACGTGGTTGTGTTTGAATGATGGAAGGACGTGGTTATGTTTGAAGGATGGAAGGACGTGAGTAGTATACAATGTTGTATTTGACCCGAATTTAGGCGCTAAATTAACAAAGATATATAGTAGGCGCGCGGCGCGCCTAATGTACCGTAGGCGCAGGGGGAGTTAACCGTGACATTTCGTGTCCGGATGTTGACCTCTAGCCCCGGTGACCCCGGAAGTGACCTGTTTATGTCTGGTGTGTGCTGACTTTGGAGCGCTTGGTGTACTTGAGCGATAGTGATAGGTTAGTAGATTATACAACATCAGGTTTCTCATAATGAGGTTTCTTCTGGGCGCCTAATGTACTGTAGGCGCAGGGGGAGTTAACTGTGACATTTCGTGTCGGGATGTTGAGTGTGGGTGTCTGTCGGCGTGACCTCGGCGCTCCGTATTTTAAAAATTCCGAATTATTTTTTAACTGTGACATTTCGTGTCGGGATGTTGACTGGGGGTGTCTGTCGGCGTGACCTCGGCGCTCCGTATTTTAAAAATTCCGAATTATTTTAAAAAAACAGGCTCCATCTGATTTCGAACACGGGTCTACGGCGTGCCAGGCCAGACACTTACCACTATGCTACAGGCGATCACAGAATTAGAGGCTGAATGAGACAGGTGAATCGTGAGGCTTTTGTTGGTGCCTGACAGCTAGATAATAGTAGTAGAGATAGATTGACCCGCATTTAGGCGCTAAATTAACGAAGATATATAGGGCGGCGCCCCGCGCGCATAACGCGTGCCGCGCAGGGGGAGTTAACCGTGACATTTCATGTCGGGATGCCCGGTGACCTCTCGTTGACCTCTCAACCTCTCGGCGCCATGGTCGGGGTGAGCTCTCCCAGTAGGGGACCTGTTATGATCAAAGACCCTATTTCTCTGTGAAATTTCTCACTTGGGTAACTTAAGCTGGTCTAGCCGTCTAACAGAGAGACAGTAAATTAATGTACTTTTGATATTCTATTACTGTAGTTTTTTTTTTTTTTGTAGTGGTTGTAGTAATAGTAGTAGTAGTTAAACTAATACTTTTTTTCATGTATAGTAGAGAGACGGTAGAGTCTTATAGTTATTTTTATGCATGACAACTTTAATGTATCTATAAAATTCATTTTGAAATTAATGGAAACATACAACTTACTCAGGGCTTGGCCAACTAACAGCAACGGTCTTGCTAATATATTTAACCCGTGGAAACATCAGCATCATGAGACTTATTAATGTCCAAATTGACCGCTTGTTCATAACACGGATACGACAGCGATGATGACTTTAACGGGTACACAATCAAAGATCCCGTGGGTTTTGTTTTAGTCGATGACAACTTTTGAAATAGTAGCTGACAACTTTTGTATTAGCAGATGACAGCTTTCAATGACTGTTTACATGCTATGTCATTGTAGCAGTCATGTATGTCATGTCGAGGTAGTAGACACGTATGTCATGTCATTGTAACAGTCATGTCAATGTAACAGTCATTTCGTTGTAATAGTCAGCTCGTTGTAACAGTCACGTGTGTCATGTCGTTTTATCAGAGACGTATGGTATGTCGTTGTAACAGTCATTTCGTTGTAATAGGCATCTCGTTGTAACAGTCACGTATGGCATGTCGTTTTATCAGACACGTATGGTATGTCGTTGTAACAGACATGTTGTTGTATCAGTCATGTCGATGTAGTAGACACGTATGTCATGTCATTGTAACAGTCATGTCAATGTAACAGTCATGTCAATGTAACAGTCATGTCAATGTAACAGTCATGTCAATGTAACAGGCATTTCGTTGTAATAGTCATCTCGTTGTAACAGTCACGTATGTCATGTCGTTCTATCAGACACGTATGGTATGTCGTTGTAAAAGACACGTCGTTGTATAAGCGATGTCGATGTAGTAGACACGTATGTCATGTCATTGTAAAAGTCCTGTCAATGTAACAGTCATGCCAATGTAACAGGCATTTCGTTGTAATAGTCATCTCGTTGTAACAGTCACGTATGTCATGTCGTTTTATCAGAGACGTATGGTATGTCGTTGTAACAGACATGTCGTTGCATCAGTCATGTCGATGTAGTAGACACGTATGTCATGTCGTTGTAACAGACACGTATGGTATGTCGTTGTAACAGACATGTCATTGTATCAGGCATGTCGATGTAGTAGACACGTATGTCATGTCATTGTAACAGTCATGTCAATGTAACAGTCATGACAATGTAACAGGCATTTCGTTGTAATAGTCATCTCGTTGTAACAGTCACGTATGTCATGTCGTTTTATCAGACACGTATGGCATGTCGTTGTAACATACATGTCGTTGTATCAGTCATGTCGATGTAGTTGACACGTATGTCATGTCATTGTAACAGTCATGTCAATGTAACAGTCATGTCAATGTAACAGTCATTTCGTTGTAATAGTCATCTCGTTGTAACAGTCACGTATGTCATGTCGTTTTATCAGAGACGTATGGTATGTCGTTGTAACAGACATGTCGTTGCATCAGTCATGTCGATGTAGTAGACACGTATGTCATGTCGTTGTAGCAGACACGTATGGTATGTCGTTGTAACAGACATGTCGTTGTATCAGGCATGTTGATGTAGTAGACACGTATGTCATGTCATTGTAACAGTCATGTCAATGTAACAGTCATGACAATGTAACAGGCATTTCGTTGTAATAGTCATCTCGTTGTAACAGTCACGTATGTCATGTCGTTTCATCAGACACGTATGGTATATCGTTGTAACAGACATGTCGTTGTATCAGTCATGTCGATGTAGTAGACATGTATGGCATGTCAATGTAACAGTCATGTCAATGTAACAGTCATGTCAATGTAACAGTCATTTCGTTGTAATAGTCATCTCGTTGTAACAGTCACGTATGTCATGTTGTTTTATCAGAGACGCATGGTATGTCGTTGTAGCAGACATGTCGTTGTATCAGGCATGTCGATGTAGTAGACACGTATGTCATGTCATTGTAACAGTCATGTCAATGTAACAGTCATTTCGTTGTAATAGTCATCTCTTTGTAACAGACACGTATGTCATGTCGTTTTATCAGAGACGTATGGTATGTCGTTGTAACAGACATGTCGTTGTATCAGTCATATCGATGTAGTAGACACGTATGTCATGTCATTGTAACAGTCCTGTCAATGTAACAGTCATGACAATGTAACAGTCATTTCGTTGTAATAGTCATCTCGTTGTAACAGTCACGTATGTCATGTCGTTTTATCAGACACGTATGGCATGTCGTTGTAACAGACATGTTGTTGTATCAGTCATGTCGACGTAGTAGACACGTATGTCATGTCATTGTAACAGTCATGTCAATGTAACAGTCATGTCAATGTAACAGTCATTTCGTTGTAATAGTCATCTCGTTGTAACAGTCACGTATGTCATGTCGTTTTATCAGAGACGTATGGTTTGTCGTTGTAACAGACATGTCGTTGCATCAGTCATGTCGATGTAGTAGACACGTATGTCATGTCGTTGTAACAGACACGTATGGTATGTCGTTGTAACAGACATGTCGTTGTATCAGGCATGTCGATGCAGTAGACACGTATGTCATGTCATTGTAACAGTCATGTCAATGTAACAGTCATGACAATGTAACAGGCATTTCGTTGTAAAAGTCATCTCGTTGGAACAGTCACGTATGTCATGTCGTTTTATCAGACACGTATGGCATGTCGTTGTAACATACATGTCGGTGTATCAGTTATGTCGATGTAGTAGACACGTATGTCATGTCATTGTAACAGGCATGTCAATGTAACAGTCATGACAATGTAACAGGCATTTCGTTGTGATAGTCATCTCGTTGTAACAGTCACGTATGTCATGTCGTTTTATCAGAGACGTATGGTATGTCGTTGTAACAGACATGTCGTTGCATCAGTCATGTCGATGTAGTAGACACGTATGTCATGTCGTTGTAACAGACACGTATGGTATGTCGTTGTAACAGACATGTCGTTGTATCAGGCATGTCGATGTAGTAGACACCTATGTCATGTCATTGTTACAGTCATGTCAATGTAACAGTCATGACAATGTAACAGGCATTTCGTTGTAATAGTCATCTCGTTGTAACAGTCACGTATGTCATGTCGTTTTATCAGACACGTATGGCATATCGTTGTAACAGACATGTCGTTGTAGCAGGCATGTCGATGTAGTAGACACGTATGGCATGTCATTGTAACAGTCATGTCAATGTAACAGTCATGTCAATGTAACAGTCATTTCGTTGTAATAGTAATCTTGTTGTAACAGTCACGTATGTCATGTTGTTTTATCAGAGACGTATGGTATGTCGTTGTAACAGACATGTCGTTGTATCAGGCATGTCGATGTAGTAGACACGTTTGTCATGTCATTGTAACAGTCATGTCAATGTAACAGTCATTTCGTTGTAATAGTCATCTCGTTGTAACAGACACGTATGTCATGTCGTTTTATCAGACACGTATGGTATGTCGTTGTAACAGACATGTCGTTGTTTCAGTCATGTCGATGTAGTAGACACGTATGTCATGTCATTGTAACAGTCATGTCAATGTAACAGTCATGTCAATGTAACAGTCATTTCGTTGTAATAGTCATCTCGTTGTAACAGGCCATGATGGATCATGTAGGTTGTCGACTGGGCCATGATGGATCATGTAGGTTGTCGACTGGGCCATGATGGATCATGTAGGTTGTCGACTGTGTCGAGATGGACGAATGTAGGTTGTCGACTGGGCCATGATGGATCATGTAGGTTGTCGACTGGGCCATGATGGATCATGTAGGTTGTCGACTGGGCCATGATGGATCATGTAGGTTGTCGATTGTGCCATGTTGGAGCATACTCGACAATTACATTCATCCATCATGGCCCATTCGACAACCTACATGATCCATCATGGCCCAGTCGACAACCTACATGATCCATCATGGCCTGTTACAACGAGATGACTATTACAACGAAATGACTGTTACATTGACATGACTGTTACATTGACATGACTGTTGCAATGACATGACATACGTGTCTACTACATCGACATGACTGAAACAACGAAATGTCTGTTACAACGACATACCATACGTGTCTGATAAAACGACATGACATACGTGTCTGTTACAACGAGATGACTATTACAACGAAATGACTGTTACATTGACATGACTGTTACAATGACATGACAAACGTGTCTACTACATCGACATGCCTGATACAACGACATGTCTGTTACAACGACATACCATACGTCTCTGATAAAACAACATGACATACGTGACTGTTACAACAAGATTACTATTACAACGAAATGACTGTTACATTGACATGACTGTTACATTGACATGACTGTTACAATGACATGCCATACGTGTCTACTACATCGACATGACTGCTACAACGACATGTCTGTTACAACGATATGCCATACGTGTCTGATAAAACGACATGACATACGTGACTGTTACAACGAGATGACTATTACAACGAAATGCCTGTTACATTGTCATGACTGTTACATTGACATGACTGTAACAATGACATGACATAGGTGTCTACTACATCGACATGCCTGATACAACGACATGTCTGTTACAACGACATACCATACGTGTCTGTTACAACGACATGACATACGTGTCTACTACATCGACATGACTGATGCAACGACATGTCTGTTACAACGACATACCATACGTCTCTGATAAAACGACATGACATACGTGACTGTTACAACGAGATGACTATTACAACGAAATGCCTGTTACATTGTCATGACTGTTACATTGACATGACTGTTACAATGACATGACATACGTGTCTACTACATCGACATGACTGATACACCGACATGTATGTTACAACGACATGCCATACGTGTCTGATAAAACGACATGACATACGTGACTGTTACAACGAGATGACTTTTACAACGAAATGCCTGTTACATTGTCATGACTGTTACATTGACATGACTGTTACAATGACATGACATACGTGTCTACTGCATCGACATGCCTGATACAACGACATGTCTGTTACAACGACATACCATACGTGTCTGTTACAACGACATGACATACGTGTCTACTACATCGACATGACTGATGCAACAACATGTCTGTTACAACGACAAACCATACGTCTCTGATAAAACGACATGACATACGTGACTGTTACAACGAGATGACTATTACAACGAAAAGACTGTTACATTGACATGACTGTTACATTGACATGCCTGTTACAATGACATGACATACGTGTCTACTACGTCGACATGACTGATACATCGACATGTCTGTTACAACGACATGCCATACGTGTCTGATAAAACGACATGACATACGTGACTGTTACAACGAGATGACTATTACAACGAAATGACTGTTACATTGTCATGACTGTTACATTGACAGGACTGTTACAATGACATGACATACGTGTCTACTACATCGATATGACTGATACAACGACATGTCTGTTACAACGACATACCATACGTCTCTGATAAAACGACATGACATACGTGCCTGTTACAACGAGATGACTATTACAACGAAATGACTGTTACATTGACAAGACTGTTACATTGACATGACTGTTACAATGACATGACATACGTATCTACTACATCGACATGACTGATACAACGACATGTCTGTTACGACGACATACCATATGTGTCTGATAAAACGACATGACATCTGTGACTGTTACAACGAGATGACTATTACAACGAAATGACTGTTACATTGACATGACTGTTACATTGACATGACTGTTACAATGACATGACATACATGTCTACTACATCGACATGACTGATACAACGACATGTCTGTTACAACGACATACCATACGTGTCTAATAAACGACATGACATACGTGTCTGTTACAAAGAGATGACTATTACAACGAAATGACTGTTACATTGACATGACTGTTACAATGACATGACATACGTGTCTACTACATCGACATGCCTGATACAACGACATGTCTGCTACAACGACATACCATGCGTATCTGATAAAACAACATGACATACGTGACTGTTACAACGAGATGACTATTACAACGAAATGACTGTTACATTGACATGACTGTTACATTGACATGACTGTTACATTGACATGCCATACATGTCTACTACATCGACATGACTGATACAACGACATGTCTGTTACAACGACATACCATACGTCTCTGATAAAACGACATGACATACGTGACTGTTACAACGAGATGACTATTACAACGAAATGACTGTTACATTGACATGACTGTTACATTGACATGCCTGTTACAATGACATGACATACGTGTCTACTACATCGACATGACTGATACAACGACATGTATGTTACAACAACATGCCATACGTGTCTGATAAAACGACATGACATACGTGACTGTTACAACGAGATGACTATTACAACGAAATGCCTGTTACATTGTCATGACTGGTACATTGACATGACTGTTACAATGACATGACATACGTGTCTACTACATCGACATGCCTGATACAACGACATGTCTGTTACAACGACATACCATACGTGTCTGTTACAACGACATGACATACGTGTCTACTACATCGACATGACTGATGCAACGACATGTCTGTTACAACGACATACCATACGTCTCTGATAAAACGACATGACATACGTGACTGTTACAACGAGATGACTATTACAACGAAATGCCTATTACATTGACATGACTGTTACATTGACAGGACTTTTACAATGACATGACATACGTGTCTACTACATCGACATCGCTGATACAACGACGTGTCTTTTACAACGACATACCATACGTGTCTGATAGAACGACATGACATACGTGACTGTTACAACGAGATGACTATTACAACGAAATGCCTGTTACATTGACATGACTGTTACATTGACATGACTGTTACATTGACATGACTGTTACAATGACATGACATACGTGTCTACTACATCGACATGACTGATACAACAACATGTCTGTTACAACGACATACCATACGTGTCTGATAAAACGACATGCCATACGTGACTGTTACAACGAGATGCCTATTACAATGAAATGACTGTTACAACGACATACCATACGTCTGTGATCAAACGACATGACACACATGACTGTTACAACGAGCTGACTATTACAACGAAATGACTGTTACATTGACATGACTGTTACAATGACATGACATACGTGTCTACTACCTCGACATGACATACATGACTGCTACAATGACATAGCATGTAAACAGTCATTGAAAGCTGTCATCTGCTAATACAAAAGTTGTCAGCTACTATTTCAAAAGTTGTCATCGACTAAAACAAAACCCACGGGATCTTTGATTGTGTACCCGTTAAAGTCATCATCGCTGTCGTATCCGTGTTATGAACAAGCGGTCAATTTGGACATTAATAAGTCTCATGATGCTGATGTTTCCACGGGTTAAATATATTAGCAAGACCGTTGCTGTTAGTTGGCCAAGCCTGAGTAAGTTGTATGTTTCCATTAATTTCAAAATGAATTTTATAGATACATTAAAGTTGTCATGCATAAAAATAACTATAAGACTCTACCGTCTCTCTACTATACATGAAAAAAAAAAGTAGTAGTTTAACTACTACTACTATTACTACAACCACTACAAAAAAAAAAAAAACACTACAATAATAGAATATCAAAAGTACATTAATTTACTGTCTCTCTGTTAGACGGCTAGACCAGCTTAAGTTACCCAAGTGAGAAATTTCACAGAGAAATAGGGTCTTTGATCATAACAGGTCCCCTACTGGGAGAGCTCACCCCGACCATGGCGCCGAGAGGTTGAGAGGTCAACGAGAGGTCACCGGGCATCCCGACATGAAATGTCACGGTTAACTCCCCCTGCGCGGCACGCGTTATGCGCGCGGGGCGCCGCCCTATATATCTTCGTTAATTTAGCGCCTAAATGCGGGTCAATCTATCTCTACTACTATTATCTAGCTGTCAGGCACCAACAAAAGCCTCACGATTCACCTGTCTCATTCAGCCTCTAATTCTGTGATCGCCTGTAGCATAGTGGTAAGTGTCTGGCCTGGCACGCCGTAGACCCGTGTTCGAAATCAGATGGAGCCTGTTTTTTTTAAAATAATTCGGAATTTTTAAAATACGGAGCGCCGAGGTCACGCCGACAGACACCCCCAGTCAACATCCCGACACGAAATGTCACAGTTAACTCCCCCTGCGCCTACAGTACATTAGGCGCCCAGAAGAAACCTCATTATGAGAAACCTGATGTTGTATAATCTACTAACCTATCACTATCGCTCAAGTACACCAAGCGCTCCAAAGTCAGCACACACCAGACATAAACAGGTCACTTCCGGGGTCACCGGGGCTAGAGGTCAACATCCGGACACGAAATGTCACGGTTAACTCCCCCTGCGCCTACGGTACATTAGGCGCGCCGCGCGCCTACTAAATATCTTTGTTAATTTAGCGCCTAAATTCGGGTCAAATACAACATTGTATACTACTGACGTGGTTGTGTTTGAAGGATGGAGGGACGTGGTTGTGTTTGAAGGATGGAATGACGTGGTTGTGTTTGAAGGATGGAAGGACGTGGTTGTGTTTGAAGGATGGAAGGACGTGGTTGTGTTTGAAGGATGGAATTACGTGGTTGTGTTTGAAGGATGGAATTACGTGGTTGTGTTTGAAGGATGGAAGGACGTGGTTGTATTTGAAGGATGGAAGGACGTAGTTGTGTTTGAATGATGGAGGGACGTGGTTGTGTTTGAATGATGGAATTACGTGGTTGTGTTTGAAGGATGGAAGGACGTAGTTGTGTTTGAATGATGGAGGGACGTGGTTGTGTTTGAAGGATGGAGGGACGTGGTTGTGTTTGAAGGATGGAAGGACGTGGTTGTGTTTGAAGGATGGAGGGACGTGGTTGTGTTTGAAGGATGGAAGGACGTGGTTGTGTTTGAAGGATGGAAGGACGTGGTTGTGTTTGAAGGATGGAAGGACGTGGTTGTGTTTGAAGGATGGAAGGACGTGGTTGTGTTTGAAGGATGGAAGAACGTGGTTGTGTTTGAAGGATGGAAGAACGTGGTTGTGTTTGAAGGATGGAAGGACGTGGTGGTGTTTGAAGGATGGAAGGACGTGGTTGTGTTTGAAGGATGGAAGGACGTGGTTGTGTTTGAAGGATGGAAGAACGTGGTTGTGTTTGAAGGATGGAAGAACGTGGTTGTGTTTGAAGGATGGAAGGACGTGGTTGTGTTTGAAGGATGGAAGAACGTGGTTGTGTTTGAATGATGGAGGGACGTGGTTGTGTTTGAATGATGGAGGGACGTGGTTGTGTTTGAAGGATGGAAAGTAGGCGGTGTCTGAAGGATGGAAGGAGGTTGTTGTGTTTGAAGGATGGAAGGTAGATGGTGTCTGAATGATGGAAGGACTTGATTGTGTCTGAAGGATGGAAAGTAGGCTGTGTCTGAATGATGGAAGGACGTTGTTGTGTCTGAAGGATGGAAAGTAGGCGTGTCTGAAGAATGAGTGGAATGTCCTATTTAAAGGATTAATAATATATATATATATAAACAAAGGACTAGAGGTGGATAATGCAAGGACGAGAAGTGTATGATAGAAGTGAGGTAGATGAATGCAAGAAATGATGGTTGTCTGAACAAGAGGGAAATGATGTGTTTACAGTAAGGGAGAAGTGAGCCTTTCGTGTGATACAGGTAGCTGAAGGCTTGGAAAAGGGGGAGGGGGGAGATATATATCTGAAAGGGGATGACTGTAAAGGTAAGGTAAAGGTAAGGTACGAGACTTGAACCGGCGTCTAGGCACGCGAGTTTCCACCCATTTGTGCATGGCCGTGTATCCAGAAATGTTCGGACATTTCTGTGTAGTGTCATCTCAAGCATCGAAACTCATATGCGAGTCGACATTCCTCACCTTTCCAGGGTAATACCCTGGTACCCATTTCTGCCAACGGCTGGGTCGACCGTGGGGGTATTTTGTTTTTCCAACCACGAGTACAATTCACACTGCTCCCAGCGGGAATCGAACACGGGTTGTCCGAACGTCGGTAGTCCAGTCGGGTGGTTTTCCCAACTAGGCTACCGAGGCCCCCAAATGGGATGACTGTGTTTAAAGGAAAGGAGATTAGTGTGTTAAAAGGAGGGGAGATGAATGCCCTTCATCATTATCTTCATCATCGAGTGCCGTCTCCGCATACGAAGGTTGGCTACCATGGATCGCCATTCCACTCTGTTTCTGGCTTTGATGGTGCAGGTTGTCATATATTGACTTGTCCATCTTTTGATGTTACTCGTTCATTTTAGTATTGGTCTGCCTCTGCCTCTTTTACCTTGTATTTTCCGTTCCAATATTACTTTTAGTAGACAGTTGTATCTTTTAACGTGTCCCAAAAAAATGTCATTTGCCTTGTCTTAATTGTATTTAGTAGTTCTCTTTTTATTTTTAGTTGTTTTAAAACTTCATCGTTTGTTTTCTTTTCTTTTCATTCAATTCCACCTATTCTACTGTAAATCCACATTTCAAAGAATGCCCTTAGAGAGAATAATTAATTACAAGAAAGGAGGTAGGCACCTAAAAAGACAGAAAAGAAAGAAAGAAGTTGCCTTAAAGAGGACGTGTATAAAGGATGGGAGAAGGATGCCAAACAGAAGGAAGGTGTGAAATATGAAGAGACTGAGACGTGTGATGGAATGACGGATGTACTTAAAAGAATGGAAAGGTGATTAAAGGAAAAGAGGAAGGTGTTTACAGACATGGAAGGAGGTATGTAAATGATGGAAACTAAGTGGAAGAAAGTAGGGGTGTCTAAAAGGAGAAATACGGGAAGTGTGTAAATGATTGTAGGTGTGTAAGAAATGAGACGTTTGTAAAAGATGGGTGTGTGGATGGGACGTATGTGAGGTGTGTAAAGTATGTGAGGTGTGTAAAGTATGTGAGGTGTGTAAAGTATGTAAGGTGTTTAAAGGATGGGAGGTGTGTAAAGGATGAGAGGTGTGTAAAGTATGAGAGGTGTGTAAAGGATGGGAGGTGTGTAAAGTATGAGAGGCGTGTAAAGGATGGGAGGTGTGTAAAGTATGAGAGGTGTGTAAAGGATGGGAGGTGTGTAAAGTATGTGAGGTGTGTAAAGGATGGGAGGTCTGTACAGTATGTGAGGTGTGTAAAGGATGGGAGGTGTGTAATGGATGGGAGGTATGTAAAGGATGTAAGAAGGTGTCTAAAGAAAAGAAGAGAAGTGCCTAAAGGAAGGAAATTATATTCCAAAGATAAGAGAAACGGACTAAAGACAAGAAGAAAAGTGTAACGAGATGTAGAAAGATTTGAACAGAACATGTGTGAAAAATAATAGAAAAGTTAATGGCAGTCCTATATTGTATCAAACCGTAGAATAACGAAGTGTGAAAGTTTCAGTTCTCCAGTACTCAGATGCACTGTTTGGAAAATGAAATTGAGAGGGCGGGGAGTTAGACCCCCTTTTTCATATGCTTTTAAATTGTGTTAAGTAAAGAGAGTAAAGAGCCCCGTCACACCAAATGGCGTATAGAGAACATGGTGTTAGTGACCATAAATTTTACAGACCTTCGGCACACGATTTTTGGAGTAATGTGGTCGGTACTACGCCCGTGCCGCTTTACTTTCCCAGAAAAAAATCCGATACCCATTAAAGGCTGGGTGAACCCGGAAGCCGTCGGTTTGGATCGAATCCTACTTCTTGTCCTTTGTAGTCCAGTTCACTAACCACTGAGCTATCGCGGCTCAAACTGTGTTAACCGTGTGTATATTTTTGTCCGTAGCTGGATCGATGTGTTCACTTCCTCAAGAATCTAACTCACATTGATGAAGCGACTGCAGGGTATCAATATTATTTTACGAAGGGAACATCATGTCATAAAGAATGGGGAATCTTTTAAAAAAAAAAGAAGAAATTCCTCTTCTTCTGCTGCGATCATGGCTCATTCAGACCAGGATTCCGGACTCTCTTATGAAGGCAGCTGGCTGTTTAAGTGATTCGTTTGCCCCGTAGAGTTTCTCTTCCAGGGAGATGGGTAAACAAGAAATAAAAGCGCGCCAAGAAGACTCAAAGAACAGAAAAAGGATTACTTTTTAAAGTAAAAAAAAAAATTTACAAAACGTAAAAAGGTCTAATATGCTAACAACAAAACAAATATCAGCAGGGCTGAAACTAAGAATGGCAAAATGTTACGTCTTCTCAAAATTCTTGTATGGTGCAGAAACATGGACATTAGACAAGAAAACAGAACAGAAAATTGAAGCCTTTGAAATGTGGATTTATAGAAGAATAGGTAGAATTGGATGGAAGGAAAAGAAAACAAACGATGAAGTTTCGAAATAACTGAAAATAAAAAGAGAACTACTAAATACAATTAAGACAAGACAAATGAAATTTTTGGGACATGTTAAAAGACACAACAGCCTACTAAAAGTAATATTGGAAGGAAAAATACAAGGTAAAAGAGGCAGAGACAGACCAAGACTAACATGGACGAGTAACATCAAAAGATGGACACGTCAATCTATGTCAGCCTGCACCATCAAAGCAAGAAACAGAGTAGAATGGCGTTCCATGGTAGCCGACCTTCGTTGCGGAGAAGGCACACGATGATGATGATGATGATGATGAAAAAGGTCTACAAAAAGAAGAGGGAAAATGCTCATGGTCAGAAGAGTATGTCAAAAACAGAATGTGTCCAGCGATGTAAACCGCAGTAATTTAAGTGATGTGAAGAATTTCGCGAGAGGTGCACATATCAGGTACTTGAAATGAAGTGACGATGCCTCTGTGTTTAGCTCACAACTGTACGTTATTATTATCCACATAAATGGTGCATGTACCTATATCGCTTTAAAAAAAAGTCAAACCAGATATATCTTTTGGGAAACCCTGAATAATTGTGGGACTGTTTTTTTTTTCGGTAGTTGTTTCTTTCCTTTGACCTTGCGTTGTTCTTTGGACCTCTCTGACATTCAGAACGCCCACTGGGCGGTACGACAAGACAATGATTAAGTAAATGAATCTACAAACACGTTCAGACTGCACAAACATCATGTCAAAACTGGAGATGTTAGAAAACAACGCTATACGTAGACACAAGGAATAACAACAGATGAACACATAACTGGAATCGTCAGTCTGTACACACTGAGGGACATAGTAGTAGTAAAGAGCCCCCGTCACGCCAAGTGGCATTATAGGGAATATGGTGTTAGTGACCATACATTTTACAGACCCTCTGCACATAATTTTTGTGATAATGTGTTCGGTATTACGCCCGTGCCGCTTTACTTTCCCAGAAAAAAATCCTGTACCCATTTAAGGCTGCGTGAACCCGGTAGCCGTCGGTTGGGATCGAACTCTACCTATTGTCCTTTGTAGGCCAGTTCAATAACCACTGAGCTATCGCAGCTCTGACTGAGGGACATACTGAGAAGAAAATCTAACCACTTAAGGATGTGTCCGATGTGCAACGAGGATGATCCGTCTACTAGCTAAACTAAACTGAGGGGGAGCAGAATTGCCTGCAACCTGCGATCGCAATAGCAGGGTCGGTGCACTATCAGCTGACCAAGACCTAGCAGTTCTACCTCTTGGTGGTCTCCCTTGGTAACAGTCTGTCAAAAACAGGCTGGCTAACAGAAGCTAGGATCGCCGTTTTCCCTGTAGTGGTGGCTGTTGCTGATATAGAAAACCCAGTATTGCAGTACCTCTGGGCTGGACTAGTAGTTTCCCAGCATAGCCTGGGATAGACGAACTCCAAATTCTTCAGTAAGAGCCGGGAATGTCAAGAAATCCATTACGACTCGTCACATCAATAAGTAAAGGGCGCAATGCCCGCATCAACTCGTGGCATTACGTCAGCTAAACTAAACTAAACTAAACTAAACTAAAATTGGACCTCTCTCTTAATATGTATATAATACGATTAGTTTAGCATGACAAATAGAAGGTAGTTAACCCCTGTTTTATATTTTTCCTCCTACCCTCAGGGACCATTTCTTTCATCCATCCACAGGAGACCATTTCTCATTTTTCACTAAGTTTGGCTTTTTTGGCCCTAAAAATCCTACCTGCACTATTGACTATTTATCATGTGACCAAGATTCACACATATCACGGAGGCCACAGTTCCTCTCCCTCCGTTTTGTGATTTGAGATTAGCACTTGCCTTTCATGTTTGTCTTTGCATTAATATATGTTATTGTGTACCTGATGAATGTTTTTTTGCCGAAACGTTGGTAATTTGTCTCGTATCTCTACTAATTTAGCTGATAAATACCAATGTATGTTTATTTTACATATTGTTACCATATTTTGTTCTTTGGGCCCAGCTCTCAATATCGGTATAACACGATTAGTTCAGCTTGAGGTAAAGGCATCAAGATGCACCGATTTGTTAATATATCCTTATATATAATTTTTGTGTTTGTTGTTCGTCCAGATGAAGGCCTACTTGGCCGAAACGTCGACTTTTGTTTCGTCCATTACCACGTAAAGCTGTCACCATACCACTTTTTTTCTTCCTTGTTTTGTTTTTACGAACAAAAAAAGGTGAAACAAAGATTAAAATGGTAGAAAAATTGTGGCCGTGGGGGACTGAAGTGTGTTTTCATTGTTGTACTAATTGATGGCCACATTTGTTGTGAAAATGAGGAGAGCTCCTTGAAATGAACAGGTTAGCGTCAAGTGTACGGTAATGGGAAGATAACTTTGAATGAATTGGTTTAAAAGATGTGAACCTATTGTAGATAACCTGCGGTATTGTTGAACTTGTGATAATGCCGTAGATACCAGGGGCGTTTTGTGGTTTTTGATGGATGAGTTTAAAGTTGGTGGGCATTATACGAGCTCACGTTCTTGTTAAAATATATATTTTTTTTAAATTAGGAAGTTTAGTTACAAACGATAATTCTCAAACAGCAGAGATAGAATCATGAAGCAGATAGAAGATGATGGGAAGACATGGGATGATCTTAAAAGAATGGCACGAAACAGAACAACTTGGAATGTGTTTGTGGAAGATCTATGCTCTACGGGGAGCTGAAAGGTAGAAGAAGGAAGAAGAGATAGAATCAAGATGCAACAAAGCTTGTTAAATCATTGGACAGTTATCACCACTATTGTCCAACAAAGAAATATCTCTGGAGGCAAAACGAGCACTCTACAATACAATCTTCATCCCAACGTTGTGCTACCAATGCCAGACCTGGACTCTAGATGCAAGAACAATAAGAAAATTACCTCTGCTGAGATTAAATGTGTTAGACGAATGACAGGAAACAATCTAAAAGATAAGATCAGAAATGAAGAACTGAGAAAAAAGCTAGGAAAAGCCCACGTCATAGAATATATAAGGAAACAACAGATAACATGGTTTGGCCACGTGACAAGGCAGAAAGATCAAAGCACAACACAGTGAGCCTTTAGCAAACGTTGTGAGAAAACCAGACCTAAAGGTCGACCACGAAGAAAAATGGATCGATGGGATATTAGAAGCACTAGGAAACATAACAGCAGCAGAGGCGAACAGAAGAGCAAAAGACCGCAAATTATATCTCCCCTCGACGCTGAAAGGCAGATGTGGAAGGAAAGAAGAAGCAGAAGAGGAAGAATTGTAGATTGTAAATATTAGATTCTATAGCCTTACGAAGATTGACAGTCTCCCCCTTGTATACTTGTTTCTGGTATTCCCAATTCTGGTATTGTTAATCATTGGCATTTTATGCTGTTTTTTGGAATGTTCTTCATGTTATCGCTTCATGTTACTCCAGCTCTGCCTCAGGATCTGCTTCCTTCTCATTTTCTCACATGAATTTCATAGAATATCATTACAAAGGAGTTATCTGGAATATAATCACGAGATGTACTGCATTGAATATAATCATAATGAATTATTTGAAATATAATCAAGGGATGAATTGTTTTGAATATAATCGTGAGGTGTATTGCGTAGAATATAATCACTAATGAATTATCTGAAATACAATCCTGAGATTAATTGCATGGAATATAATCACGATGTGAATTGCATGGAATATAATCACGAGATGAATTGCAAGTTATATAACCACAAGATGAATTTCCTGGAATGTAATCATACGACATTATGACCAGATTGTCAATCATTTCATTGATGTTTTGTTTGTAATTAAAGATTGGTTCTAGATTCATTTATTCTCTTATGTCCGTATTCATTATTTTGTCTTTTCTGTTCATTTGAACACCAGTCCTCTGGTATTTCATGTATTAATTGAGTTAACCCTCAATTAGAAAAAAAAAAGGAAAAAAATAAGAACAGATATCAAGCAGATATCAAACATATAACAAACAAAATAGCGTGCACGACTGTGAGCTCTAGGAAGAATGAAAGATAAACAAATAAATACGCTAGGGTTTCAAGCAGCTATTAGCTGCCTGATATCACTGTTTGTTATTTTTTCAATTAATAAAATAGAAGGTCTAAGTATCTAAATAGTACTGAGGAACACGCGTTAAATAAAAAAACTAAAGAGTATGCTTATAAACAATAAAAACGTAGATAGTAATTATTTCTGATTTTAAATTAGTGTTAATTATTAAAAAATTGTAGGAACAAAACCCTTCCAAGAATATATAGAACAACAACTTAAATGGCTTGGCCACCTGGTCAGAATCAATCCTTACCAATCCACCATCAAGGGCGCTCTTCTCGAGAATGTATGGAAAAAGACCAAGAGGAAGACCTAGAAGAAGATGGATAGATGCAGTGACAGAGAATAACAACGACAAAGGAAAATCACTAATTCAGACAGTTCGAGCAGCGCAAGAACGACAAATGATATAACAACGACACCTTTTCGGTACCAGTGAGAAAGAGAAAAGAAGAAGTTAATTATTCAAATTCATCCTATGAATGAAATGATGAATGTGCTGGAAACAAAAGATGCAAATGAAAGACAAGCAATACACAATTCAACAGTTGTGAACGCACTCCCTACCATCATTTTCAGTGGCAGAAGTTATGTCGAAGACGGATGCGTCGGGTCGAAAGGTGCAGATATCGCAGCTGTGCTGTCAACTACTAACACAAGGCACTCACACCGACTTAACGGCTAAATACCGAGGAGGACGCAGAACGTTCCGGGGGGGGGGGGGGGACCTCATAAATAACCAACACTGAACATGCTATACAGCAGGGAAGGGGGGGGGGGGAGGCAGACCCCGGAACACCTTCTGTATTGGTGTAACATTCATACACGTCAATCTTCGATGTCAATCATGGTCCACAGACAGAGACGTAAAACAACAACTTTGGGGGCGCTACGAAGACCTGTAGAAGACTGTTAGCTTCGTCTTGGCTACAGGGCAAGAGATCTCGTATTTCAGCACACACAAAAAGAACAGCTAGTAATGGAATCATTACACCTTGACAAAGAGAGATGTTGCAGGCTCTAGATTTATGACTGTTTTCAATTTGAAAAAATGGGGGTGGAGGGTAACGCGGTAATTAATGACGGTGTAGACAGGAGATTTCAAGAATTGGAAGAAAGACTGGGCACGAATATACCCGCCACAGATCGAGTGTGTCAGCCAAGGTGCAGACTTTAGAGAGAAATAAGGTAAATAGCCAAACATGAGTGTTGACAAAGTCGATATTAAAGACAAAGCCGATATTAAAGACAACGCCGATATTAAAGACAAAGCTATATCACCCTTTCGATCTTACAGAGATTCGAAAGTACAATAAACTGCTGCCGCCTGAGAGTTTCAGGATTAAACTATTGAACCTTCATGATTAAAATACACACATTATGCACTCTCAACACCGCGATCCTTAACCTACCCCGACATCGAAGACAAAGCTACATTACCCTTTTCATCTCGCAGAATGATCTCAAGCGTAAAAAAAAGACTGTTGTCGACCAAATGTCTCATTTTCAGATACTGATATTTTCAGCCGTGCACAATTCAAGATTTCACAAAGTCATTTCCCTTTTTGCAACACTGTAAAGCAATACTTATTTTTTTAAAATGTTGATTTAAAAATAAATGTGTGGCTAATATAGCAACCATTTTAACTTTTTTTCTATTCAATGCAATTCATCGCGTGAGTATATTTCAAATAATTCATTTATGATTATATTCAACGCAATTAATCTCGTGATTATATTCCAGATAACTCCTTTGTGATTATATTCTATGAAATTCATAAGTGAGAAAATGAGAAGGAAGCAGATCCTGAGGCAGATCTGGAGTAACATGAAGCGATAACATGAAGAACATTCCAAAAACAGCATAAAATGCCAATGATTAACAATACCAGATTTGGGAATACCAGAAACAAGTATACAAGGGGGAGACTGCCAGTCTTCGTAAGGCTATAGAATCTAATATTTACAATCTACAATTCCTCTTCTCCTTCTTCTGCTTCTTCTTTCCTTCCTCATCTGACTTTCAAACTTTTAAACTATTTTTTTATCTAAGCCAAGGCATGGAGTGTACAATAATTTTCAATCAACCTCGCGGGCCGGTCATATTTGGTTGTGCCGATTCTGGCTATATGGCCGTAGATGCCCACTCCTGATTAACAATATATATTCCCAATATGCCTAGGGCCAAAAATAAACTTTTAAAATCAGCAACAGGAGAAACTATCGGCGCGTACTCGTATTTTGCTACACATGTTGAGGAGAATTGAGCAGTTGTAAGTTTGTCACGATAGCGTTGAGCAATCTTAGCAATATTGAAAGACAACCACAACGTCAGAGTAAGTAAGTAAAGTAAAGAGTCCCCGTCACGCCAAGTGACGTATAGGGAATATGGTGTTAGTGACTATAAATTTTACAGACTTTCAGCACATGATTTTTGGGGTAATGTGGTCGGTATTACGCCCGTGCCGCTTTACTTTCCTAGAAAAGAATCCGGTACCCATTAAAGGCTGGGTGAACTGAATGCCATCGGTTGGGATCGAACCCTACCTCTTATCCTTTGTAGTCCAGTTCATTAACCACTGAGCTATCACGGCTCCCACAGCGTCGGAGTACACGCCACAAATTCCGAACAAAAACTGCATCAATGTTATAAGGTTCGGCTTACACTAATGATCACGAGGTCAGGTCAGAGTTCGAGTGTCGCAAAACAACGAGTTAGAGATAAACGCTACACGTGTGTCATATAAACAGATACACAGGCTATGACTTCATGAACGTTGAGTTCAGGGAAACATTTATCTGAATTGACAAGATACGACAGTTGTATCAGTATGGGAAAAGATATAATATATATATATATATATATATATAATCATGGGGACTGGTTGGTCTCGAGGCAAGACGCCGGAGACAGAGAGGTTGTGGGTTCAAACGGATTTACGACTGCCTCGGAAAAAGGATTAACAGGCAAATTCAGTTCCTAGTCTCTAGGAACTTCGTCAGAGTTAAAAACTGGCTCACGCAATATATATATATAATCATGAATTGTTAAACATTGGAATTATTTTTTTGTTATCATCATCAAGTACCGGGCCTAGTGGCGTAGGTGATCATGTCTCTCCACAACCTTCGATCTCGGCAGCTATTTATCATTTCTGTTGTTGACCTTCTGCCAAGCCATTCTCTTAAGCTGTCTGTTATTTTTTCTCTTTGCTTCTCTATCTCTTCGTCCCTCAATTTTCCAGTTGTTACAATATATTCCAGTTGTTCTCTTCTCATTACATGGCCAAAAAATGATGATTGTCTCTTCCTAACATTGGAAATTAGCTCTCTTTTTTGCTTTGACCTCTCTCAGAACCTCTTCATTACTCTTCTTAGCTGTCCATGGTATTCTAAACATTCTTCTGTAAAACCACATTTCTACAGACTCCAGTGATTTTCTTGTCTGTTGTAATATTGTCCATGACTCGCATCCGTATGTTAAGACTGGCTCTACGTAACATTTAAGAACTCTTTTTTTCTTGTTTCTATTGTCAAAAATGGATTGCATAGTATTTTAATCATTTTTTGGAAATCTGCTTTTGCCTGAACCATTTTTTTTAATAACATAATAATAATAATAATAATATGTTCCCTCTACGACTGAAGGTGTATGAGATATGTGATGTTGGTGCATATATTTTTTTCCATGACAAACAGGACAGTTTTATTTTTATGAATGACGTGGTCGGTATAACGTCTAACCGCCTTAATCTCCCCTTTAAAAAAATTCAGTACCAATTTAAGGCTGGGTGATATTAGAAGCTATCCGAATTCTTGTTCTTTGCAGTCCAGTTCACTAACCACTGAGCTATTGTGACGTATTATTAGTACTTTGCTTGGTTTTCCACCCTCACGCTACGAACATATCCCATTCCTCTTTCCAACCCTACGCTACGAACATGTCCCATTCCTCTTTCCACCCTCACGCTACGAACATATCCCATTCCTCTTTCCACCCTCACGCTACGAACATATCCCATTCCTCTTTCCACCCTACGCTACGAACATGTCCCATTCCTCTTTCCACCCTCACGCTACGAACATGTCCCATTCCTCTTTCCACCCTCACGCTACGAACATGTCCCATTCCTCTTTCCACCCTCACGCTACGAACATGTCCCATTCCTCTTTCCACACTCACGCTACGAACATGTCCCATTCCTTTTTCCACCCTCACGCTACGAACATGTCCCATTCCTCTTCCACCCTACGCTACGAACATGTCCCATTCCTCTTTCCACCCTCACGCTACGAACATGTCCCATTGCTCTTTCCACCCTCACGCTACGAACATGTCCCATTCTTCTTTCCACCCCCACGCTACGAACATGTCCCATTCCTCTTTCCACACTCACGCTACGAACATGTCCCATTGCTCTTTCCACCCTCACGCTATGAACATGTCCCATTCCTCTTTCCACCCACACCCAACAACAAATAATTGTCAGTAAATCATCTCAACCAACGAAAATTAAACGATTGTCTCCCTTATTTTGTTACAATCAAGTTATGTGTTCATGAATTTAAATATATGGGAACATTGTTAACCTCAGATGGTAGATGTACAACAGAGGTGAGATGGTAGATGTACAACAGAGGTGAGATGGTAGATGTACAACAGAGGTGAGATGCAGAATGGCTCAGGCAAAATGAGCTTTCTAAAAAAAATGAGGTGGATACCGTGCAATCCATTTTTGACAATAGAAACAAGAAAAATAATTCTTAAACGTTATGGAGAGCCAGTCTTACCATATGGATATGAATCATGGACAATAGGACAACAGATAGGTAAATAACTCGAGGCTGTAGAAATGTGGTTTTACAGAATAATGTTGAGAATACCATGGACAGCTAAGAAGAGTAATAAAAACATTCTGAAAGAGGCCAAAGCAAAAAGAGAGGTAATTTCCGTTATTAGGAAGAAACAATCATCATTTTTTGGCCATGTAATGAGAAAGGAACAGCTGGAATATATTATAACAACTGGGAAGATTGAGGAACGAAGAGATAGAGGGAAGCAATGAGAAAAGATACCAGACAGACAGTTTGGGGTTGGGTGATCCAGAGGTATGACATCTGCCTCGTATCAAGAATGTTCCAGGTTCGATTCCCACAACTGACGAAAAAAAAAAAATTAAATAATAGAAATCCGTGGTATTTTTTTCGTTTGCTTCTCCCTCTTCTGGTGGTCAGCGAAATTCGATATCTAGCTCTCTCGGATAGCGGTGAACAGCAGATGTTCACGTGTGCATTCTGTGACGTTGCGAACAGAAAAGAGTATTCCTACTAGTTGATCAACACTGGCCGCTGCCAAGGTAAAATTAATAGGAAAAAAAAATCTAAACTCTCCACGACAAAAATGAGACTACCTCTCAAGTTGGAGAATATCTGCATGTGTGGCGAGGAACACCTGTGCGCCAGTGTGTGACCAAAAAAAATGAAAAGTGGTATTCACTCAAAATTCAGTCCTTCTAGATTTAAATAGATGTATGCAAACAAAGAAACATGAGAACGTTAACACTCAGATGAGGCGGGAAAATGAGAAAGGGTAGACCTAGAAGATATTTAAAAAAAAAAAGTAAAGTACCCCCGTCACGCCAATTGGCGTATAGGTAATATGGTGTTAGTGACCAAAAATTTTACAGACCTTCGGCACATGATTTCTGGGGTAATGAGGTCAGTTTTACGCCCGTGCCGCTTTACTTTCCCAGAAAAAATCCGGTACCCATTAAAGGCTGGGTGAACCCGGAAGCCGTCGGTTGGGATCGAACCCTACCTCTTGTCCTTTGTAGTCCAGTTCACTAACCACTGAGCTATCGTGGCTCCTAGAAGATAAAGGATTAACGAAAAAAAAGACATCGTCATTCATGAGACATAATGCAGAGCATTAGTTAAAAAGTTCATTTCATTTTGTTTCCTCGGCGCTAAAAGACGCAGAAAAAAACTACAAATAAGAAATCTGAATAGTGAAGGGACCAAGGAAGCTTAACATTGCTGGCCTGGATATGGTCAACGATTCAAAGCACAGAGTCACTGCCAGGAACAGTGAATTAAAACCGATCAAGATCGTACTACATGTTTCAGTGATGGGCTTAGAAATAGATTAAATAACCAATCGAACAGGGAAGGCAACTAAATAAAAATAAAATGTTATAAGGAAGTCGGGGCGTTGGGCAGAATGATGCATAAACGGAGTTTGTTATAAACTAAAACTCAACGCAGCTACGTCCATTTAACATCCTTGGGCAGACGATGAATAGGAGAATGGTAGGACAAACGCATGAGATGATTATTATTGTGATTATTATCGATGCTATTGTTGTTATTATTGTTGTTATTATTGTTGTTATTATTGTTGTTATTATTGTTGTTATTATTGTTATTATTGTTATTATTGTTGTTATTATAGTTGTTATTATTGTTGTTACTATTATTGTTATTATTTTATTATTTTATTATTGTTATTATTTTATTATTGTTATTATTGTTATTATTGTTGTTATTATAGTTGTTATTATTGTTGTTACTATTATTGTTATTATTTTATTATTGTTATTATTTTATTACTGTTATTACTGTTATTATTGTTATTATTATTGTTATTATTGTTATTATTGTTATTATTGTTATTATTGTTATTATTGTTATTATTGTTATTATTATTGTTGTTATTATTGTTATTATTGTTATTATTGTTATTATTGTTATTACTGTTATTATTGTTATTACTGTTCTTATTGTTATTACTGTTATTATTGTTATTATTGTTATTATTGTTATTATTATTGTTGTTATTATTGTTACTGTTACCGTTATTGTTGCTATTATTGTTGTTGCTATTATTGTTGCAATTATTGTTATTGTTATAAAGAAATTCTCAAGACCTACAATTAAATATCAAAGTTGAAGGAATACATCTAGAGACAGTTCAGAACTACAACTATCTTGGACATACTATAACCAGTGTTGAAAATGTACAACTGAAATAAACAAAGAATAGGTATGGCAAAAAGTAATTTCAGTGCCATGAAAAATATACTAACATCAAAACAAATAACACAGGGCTATAACTAAGAACAGCAAAATGTTACATCTTCTCAATATTCATGTATGGTGCAGAAACATGGACATTAGACCAGAAAACAGAACATAAAAATGAAGCCTTTGAAATGTGGATTTATAGAAGAATAGGTAGAATTGGATGGAAAGAAAAGAAAACAAACGATGAAGTTTTAAAACAACTAAAAATGAAAAGAGAACTACTAAACACAATTAGAGTAAGACGAAATGAAATTGTTTGGTCATGTTAAAAGACACAACAGTCTAATAAAAGTAACATTAGAAGGAAAATACAAGGTAAAAGAGGCAGAAGCAGACCAAGACTAACATGGACGAGTAACATCAAAAGATGGACAAGTCAGCCTATGACAATCTGCACCATCAAAGCAAGAGACAGAGTGGAATGGGGCTCCATGGTAGCCAACCTTCGATGCGGAGACGGCACTCAATGATGATGATGGTTATTGTTATTATAGTTGTCGTTATTGTTGTTATTGTTGTCGTCGTTATTATTATTATTATTATTGTTATTAATATTGCTGTTGTTATTTTTATTATTATCATTGTGTTATTATTGTTATTATTGTTGTTTTAATTATGGTTGTATTATGTTTGTTTTTTATTATTTATAGAGACGTTGCAAAATGGCTATAGTTTTATGTCAAACACTAAGGTTCGAGACACGTCTTCTTCGTAGTTACCTCGGTAGCCTAGTTGGGAAAACCACCCGCCTGGACTACCGACAATGGGACAACCAGTGTTCGATTCCCGCCTGGAGCAGTTTGAATTGTACTAGTGGTTGGAAAAAAAAATATCCCCACGGTCGACCCAGCCGTTGGCAGAAATGGGTACCATTACCCTGGGAATGTAGGAATGTCGCCTCGCATCTGAGTTTCGATGCCTGAAGTGATACTATCCAGAAATCTCCGAACATTTCTGGATAGGCGGCCGAGCACATATGGGTGGAAACTCGAGTGTTAAGACGCCGGTTCAAGTCTCGTACTTTACCTTTACCTTACACGATTTCCGGAAGACCCAGTTGATATCTTGCAATATATACCTGGCCCATATTCAAGGAAGGAAAGACTTCCGAGGAAAGTGCATTGGTTCAACTAACGCCGAACAAAATGTGCTCAGTGGAATGAACAGTTAAGGATAAGACCCAACATTATGTTATTTATTATGTTCTTTTTTTTTACGTTGATTAGAATTACCCCATGATGATCTTTTGACAAGTGCAACGCGTCAAATACTTGGTTACAATAATATCATCAGATGGAAGATCACCACATAAATAAAAAGCAGAATAGCTCATGCCAAAATAGTATTTCAGAAAATGAAAAATATCTTATGCAACAAATCTATGTCAATAGAAATGAGAGAGTCCATCGGTGCTATATAGAACCAATTCTGACCCATGGAAGCGAATCATGGACAGAAGACAACCAACTGAAAAGACGATTAGAGGCCACAGAGATGGAATTTCTGAGAAGAATGCTTAAAGTTTCCTGGACAGTTAAAAAGACCATGAATAAATTCTCAAAGAGACCAACACAAAAAGGGAACTCCTAAAAACATCAGAAAGAAATAATGAACATTCTTCTGGCACATCATGAGAAGAGGAAAGTTGGAATACTTGGTTACAACTGGCAAAATACAAGGAAAAAGAGATCGCGGACGAAAAATAGAGAAAATACTGGATAGCTTGGTGTCATGGCATGGAAAACAGTCAACAACAGAACCATTTTTTAATGGGAAAGTAAAGCGCCACGGACGTAATACCGACCACATTACCCCAAAAATCATGTGCTGAAGGTCTGTAAAATTTATGGTCACTAACACCATATTCACTATACGCCACTTGGCGTAACGGAGGTACTTTACTTTACTTTTTTTAATGGGAAACTAATGCGGTCTGACTTGATACCGACCATATTATCCTTACCAGGCCTGTCTTTGATCAATTAAATATATGGGAACTATCCCCATATTCCCTCACCCCCTTCAATAAGCCAGGGTACATTTATATTGTTTTCTTTAAGGTTGTTTAGGGCTTGAACATAACGGAAGCATCGGTGGCAGAATGGTTAGTGTGTTTGCTTCCTGATCAGAAGGGTCCGAGTTCAAATCCCGGAAGTGGCTGATTCTTTTCTGACTGACAATGCTCTTGGCTTTACTCAGCCTCTAAAAATTTATTCCTGTGACCTTTCTGGGAAGTAAAGACGGCCTGACGTGATACTGACCACATAAAACAAAATGAAAGTGAGTGGTCATGAAATAATATGGTCACTAACACCATTTCCCCAAAACAGCTAGCAAGGCGTGAGTGTGTGTGTGTGTGTGGGGGGGGGCCTTTATTTACTAAACATAACGCGATCCATTAGTTTATGAATTCCCGATTATATTACGCGTTGAATCATTCTTTATAAGTATCGATTGAATGCAGCCTACATTTGTCTTTGATGCATTGAATCGATTGCCATGTTCATTTAGTTGCTTATATATACAAGTTCTCTAATCGTGTAATGCCAGCCTTGCCTGAGCTTTCACTTCCCTTGGGAGTCTCTGATGAGTCGACGCACTGAGCTGTTGTTCCAGATCTTTCTCCATATATTGCTGTTCTGCGGCAGTATATGGGTGTGTCTTCATGATTGAATTGTGCCCAGTCTCTGATGCTATCAATCAATTTATCAAGATCATTAAATACCTCATTACTCAGGCAGCTAGTAGCGAAGAATATAAAATATAAAAAAAAACAATCTCTACGTTGCTTGTGTGGAACAAGAGAAAGCCTTCGATAAAGTGAATTGAAATATATTATGGCAAACATTGACACAATACGGAGCAAATGACCACCTTATTAGATGTTGCAAGAGCTTATACAGTAACTGTAAAAGTGTAATTAGAGCGAATAAAGGAACACCAAGGCAATTCTCATGTTTGTGAAGTTTGATAGGACACACACTACGGAATCCAACTGAGAGTATTACACAACAGGCCCTTTTTTGGAATCCCCAGGGGAAAAGACAAAGAGGAAGACCAAGGAATTCTTGGAGAAGACAGATATAAGCAGAGATGAAGATGATGGGGAAGACATGGAATGATCTTAAAAGAATGGCAAAAAACAGAACGACTTGGAAAGTGTTTGTTGAAGACCTATGCTCCACTGGGAGTTAAAAAGGTAGAAGAGGAAGAAGAAGACAATTCTCAGTAACATCTGGAGTAAGACAAGGGTTTGTATTGTCTTCATTGTTGTTTTTCACTCTCTTTTACGAAATATGCAAGAATGCCACATCACAAAGTAAAGATATTAATGAACTACTTTTTGCTAACGAATAGGCCCTAATATCTTTCAAAAATATAAAGCTTCCACGGCATCTGTTGTCTTTGAATAAAGAAAACAAAACGAACAACATAAAAAATTAATGCTAAAAAACCAAGTCGTATTAATAGGAATACACAAGAAGACATTAAACATTGCTATAGAACCCCAAGTTATTAAACAACTAACAAACTTTAAATATCTGCGAATAACATTCTCTGAAGATGGTAAAATTGATAAAGAAATAGACTTACGATGCAACAAAGCAAACTAAATATTGGGATAGCTATCCCCTATACTTCAACACAAAGCAATTTCAATTAACACCAAGAAACATTTTATATTCATTCCCACAATTGTGTTACCAATGCAAATCATGGTCACTTAGCACTAACCATAAAGGAAACCCTGTCACTTTAGAGAGGCGATGTCTGAGAAAAGAGCTTGAAGAGATCAGAGAAAAGAGCTTTAAGAGATCAGAGAAAAGAGCTTGAAAAGACCAGAGAAAAAAGCTTGAAGAGACCATAGAAAAGAGCTTGAAGAGACCAGAGAAAAGAGCTTGAAAAGACCAGAGAAAAGAGCTTGAAGAGACAAGAGAAAAGAGCTTGAAGAGACCAAAGAAAAGAGGTTGAAAAGACCAGAGAAAAAAGCTTGAAGAGACCAGAGAAAAGAACTTGAAGAGACCAGAGAAAAGAGCTTGAAGAGACCAGAGAAAAGAGCTTGAAGAGACCAGAGAAAACAGAATACAAAATAATATAAAATAAAGAGTAGACATTAAACCAATCATAAACTACCTCATCATCTTGTGCCATACCGGTTGGCGTAAGCGATCATATCCTTCCACAATCTTCTATCTACAGTGCATCGTATCAGTTCTGTTGTTGACTGTTTTCCATGCCATGACACCAAGCTATCCAGTATTTTCTCTCTTTATTGTCCGCGATCTCTCTTTCTCTTTATTTTCCCAGTTGTAACCAAGTATTCCAACTTTCCTCTTCTCATGATGGGCCAGAAAAATGTTGATTGTTTATTTCTGATTTTTTTTTTAGGAGCTTACATTTGTGTTGGCCTCTTTTAGTACTTCCTCATTGGCTTTTTAGCTGTCCAGGGAATTTTTAACATTGTTCTGAGAAATCCCATTTAAGTGGCCTCTAATCGTCTTTTCATTTGTTTGTTTACTGTCCATGATTCGCTTCCATAGGTCAGAATTGGTTCTATATAGCACCGATGAACTCACTTTCTCATTTCTTTTCTCTCTCTCTCTCTCTCTCTCTCTCTCTCTCTCTCTCTCTCTCTGCGATCAAGACTCAATCAGAGTAGGATTCCAGACTCTCTCACGAAGTCAACTGTCTGTTTAAGTGATTCGATTGCCCCATATAGTTTCTCTTCCAGGGAGGTGGGTGTCTTCTTTTGACGTAGATTTGTTACATACGATATTTTTCATTTTCTGAAATTCTATTTTGGCCTGAGCTATTCTGATTTTTATTTCCGAGGTGCATCTTCCATCTGTTGTTATTATTGTGTCCAAGTATTTGACGCGTTGCACCTGTTTCAAATTTGATAAACTACCTACAGAGGAAAACAAACAAATAAACTGGTACCGATATAGTAAGAATAGTCACGTGATTCCTCACCATCAAAGTATATGTTAAAGAAGAGAAGGGAGATAATCAAAGGAGCAGGCCAGAGTAAGTTGGACTGACAACATGAAAGAAGCGCCACAAGAACATGAATTGACAATGATTGAAGCCGCCGGAAAGGACGAGAACCAGAACTTGGCATCTCCCTCGACACCCAAACGAATACAAGGAGAAGTGAAGAAAGAAGAAATCTCCCATCGAAAAAAAAAGATTCTTCCCATGTCTCCTCGAGGACTATTCCTCAAAATCATTCGCATTCTAAATGGGGCTAAATTGGCGTTAGATGAGTTCTGTTATGGTTCACATCAAGCTACGATAATTCTGTTATGGTTCACATCAAGCTACGATAATTCTGTTATGGTTCTCATCAAGCTACAATAATTCTGATATGGTTCACATCAAGCTACGATAATTCTGATTTGGTTCACATCAAGCTACGATAATTCTGATATGGTTCACATCAAGCTACGATAATTCTGATATGGTTCACATCAAGCTACGATAATTCTGTTATGGTTCACATCAAGCTACGATAATTCTGTTATGGTTCACATCAAGCTACGTCAATTCTGTTATGGTTCACATCAAGCTACGATAATTCTGTTATGGTTCACATCAAGCTACGATAATTCTGATATGGTTCACCTCAAGCTACGTTAGTTCTGTTATGGTTCACATCAAGCTACGTCAATTCTGTTATGGTTCACATCAAGCTACGTCAATTCTGTTATGGTTCACATCAAGCTACGTCAATTCTGTTATGGTTCACATCAAGCTACGATAATTCTGTTATGGTTCACATCAAGCTACGATAAATCTGTTATGGTTCACATCAAGCTACGATAATTCTGTTATGGTTCACCTCAAGCTACGATAATTCTGTTATGGTTCACATCAAGCTACGATAATTCTGTTATGGTTCACATCAAGCTACGATAATTCTGTTATGGTTCACATCAAGCTACGATAATTCTGTTATGGTTCACATCAAGCTACGATAATTCTGATATGGTTCACCTCAAGCTACGATAATTCTGTTATGGTTCACCTCAAGCTACGATAATTCTGTTATGGTTCACCTCAAGCTACGATAATTCTGTTATGGTTCACATCAAGCTACGATAATTCTGTTATAGTTCACATCAAGCTACGTTAATTCTGTTATGGTTCACATCAAGCTACGATAATTCTGTTATGGTTCACATCAAGCTACGATAATTCTGTTATGGTTCACATTAAGCTACGATAATTCTGTTATGGTTCACATCAAGCTACGATAATTCTGTTATGGTTCACATCAAGCTACGTTAATTCTGTTATGGTTCACATCAAGCTACGATAATTCTGTTATGGTTCACATCAAGCTGCGTTAATTCTGTTATGGTTCACATCAAGCTACGATAATTCTGTTATGGTTCACATCAAGCTACGATAATTCTGTTATGGTTCACATCAAGCTACGATAATTCTGTTATGGTTCACATCAAGCTACGATAATTCTGTTATGGTTCACATCAAGCTACGATAATTCTGTTATGGTTCACATCAAGCTACGATAATTCTGTTATGGTTCACCTCAAGCTACGATAATTCTGTTATGGTTCACATCAAGCTACGTTAATTCTGTTATGGTTCACATCAAGCTATGATAATTCTGTTATGGTTCACCTCAAGCTACGATAATTCTGTTATGGTTCACCTCAAGCTACGATAATTCTGTTATGGTTCACCTCAAGCTACGATAATTCTGTTATGGTTCACATCAAGCTACGATAATTCTGATATGGTTCACATCAAGCTACGATAATTCTGTTATGGTTCACATCAAGCTACGATAACTCTGTTATGGTTCACATCAAGCTACGATAATTCTGTTATGGTTCACATCAAGCTACGATAATTCTGTTATGGTTCACATCAAGCTACGATAATTCTGATATGGTTCACATCAAGCTACGATAATTCTGTTATGGTTCACATCAAGCTACGATAATTCTGTTATGGTTCACATCAAGCTACGATAATTCTGTTATGGTTCACATCAAGCTACGATAACTCTGTTATGGTTCACATCAAGCTACGATAATTCTGTTATGTTTCACATCAAGCTACGTTAATTCTGTTATGTTTCACATCAAGCTACGATAACTCTGTTATGGTTCACATCAAGCTACGATATCTACAATCAAATCAACCACAATTTGTGCATACTTTTTATTCTCTTCATAGCGCTCACCCGTTAAATGGCGTGGCTACTTAATGTCGATAGTTTTGCGACACTCCACGACGCCATTCTACCCCCCACAACGTCAGTCTTCGGGTGGGTAGATTTTTGCAACAATTTGTGCCCAGTCAGGCGCCATTTTGACCTACTTGTTCGGCGCTTAACAAAAGCCAAAGGTATTTTAACGTGCGAAGGGTGCACACGGGACTCCTGTTTTTTCTCCGAATCCGAGAGGACTATACATCGGTTCTTACTATTCAGTGAATGGGGGAATGTAAAACCACGAAGAAATTACGGATGCCTCTTAACCTCCTTTCCTTCCTCATTTGTCTTTCAACGTCGAGGGGAGATATAATTTGCGGTTCTTTGCTCTTCTGTTGACCTCTGCTGCTGTTATGTTTCCTAGTGTTTCTAATTTTCCGTCAATGCATCTTTTTCATTGGAGGGCTCCAGTGTCTGGTGTTTTCGCAACGTTTATTATAGGCTCGTTGTGTTGTGTTTTGACCTTTCTGCCTTATCACGTAGCCAAACCAATTGTATATATTGTCTCCCCATATATTCTATGGTGGAGGTTATTCCTAGTCTTTTTCTCGGTTCGTCATGTCTGATCTTATCTCTCAGGCTGTTTCCTTTCATTTGTCTAACACATTTAATCTCAGCAGTGGTTAGTTTTCTTATTGTTCTTGCATCTAGGGTCCAGGACTGGCATTGGTAGCACAACGTTTGGGTGAACCACGGATTCGAAGTGAAAAAAAATTCCCACCACTGTAATAGGATTGGAACCCAGGACGTCTTACTTCTAGACCACCCAATCCATCTAAGTAAAGCTTTTTTAAACATCTGATAACATTATCGATCTCTGTTCGTTGTGACGGGCTATTTAGCTTGTTTTTATACATATCAATGGGAGGTTCAGTTTGACTTACGAGGCATCAGGACTTTGCCGACCATGTCTTTAATTTTAGGTCAGGCGTTTAGTTTTTTTATATATAAAATATTGAAAGTAAGCGCAATGGAGTATCATGTCCTTTATTTTTTTTTTTATTCCTGTTTTTTTTTTTTAAAGATTAAATATCCTGCTTTTTTCAGATAAAATTAACCCTCTTTTTAAAATAGAATGTCATGATTTTAATAAAAGGGTGTCCTTTATTTTGAAGTAGAACGTCCCGATTTTAGAACAGAATGTCCTGTTTTTCAGATGAAATTAACCTTCTTTTTGAAACAGAATGTCCTGATGTTCAGATACAATATCCACTGTTTTTAAGTAAGATGCCCCGATTGTCAGATTAAAAGTTCTGTTTTCCTTTTTTTAAATTACCTGGTGCCCTATGTGGAGTCGGACTTTGATCAAGTTTACAGAATCTGACGCAAGCAAACAGAGCTATGAGTTATTAACAATTTTCGGCCCTGCTATTTTCTGTCTTATGCTGAGACTGAAGTCTGCGCCTTAAGGTAAGTAAAGAATGTAAAGTACCCCCGTCACGCCAAGTGGCGTTTAGGGAATATGGTGTTAGTGACCATACATTTTACAGACCTTCAGCACATTATTTTTGGGGTAATGTGGTCGGGATTACGCCCGTGCCGCTTTACTTTTCCAGAAAAAAATCCGGTACCCTTTTAAGGCTGGGTGAACCGGAAGCCATCGGTTGTGATCGAACCATACCTCTTGTCCTTTGTAGCCCAGTTCACTAACCACTGAGCTATCGCGGCTCCTTTAAGGTGGAAAAGACAATGTGAATAAGTAAAGAGCTAAACGTGAAATAAAGAACAAAGTAAATTAAAGGTTCCCTTGCACATCTTACTAGGCAAACGGTGAACATAGTGTTAGTGACCATATTTTTCCACGACCGACACATTTTTTAATGATGTGGTCGCTATCACGTCAGGCCGTCTTTGCTCCCAGAAAATCCTCTGGTGCTTATTTTGAAGGTTAGATGAACCCCGGCGCCCAGAAGCTCTAGAAAAAAAAAAAAAACCGCCACTTCTGGGAATTAAACCCGTTCCATTCTGATCAGAAAGCGAGCACCACTCAGACACCAAGGCACGACATGGAAAATTGCAGTGGACAAATACACCCCAAAAGTACACATTTTAACAAAATATTAATACGCGGTCTGGGCTAGGGAAGTAGAATCATGAAATGAGACCATGTAATTATAGTTACAGCACTGACTGACGAGATTACGTTAACCTCGCGTAGAGAGAATGATCAGTGCGTGGCTGCGTACATGGGGGTCAGATGTTTGCCAGATAGAAGACACCACTGATCTAAATATCTACTATTAGTTGAGCGGTTCTCATCATATTGATGCAGGGGTAATTTATTCGCGACAGGCGCATGGACCATTGAACAAATGAATCTCGTAATGCCTCAAACTCTAGAACAATAAGAAAGATAACGACCACCGAAATTAAATGTGTCAGAAGAATGACAGGAAACTGCTTAAGGGACAGAGTAAGAAACGCCGACCTGAGGAAGAAATTCGAAATTGAACCAGCCATCGAATACATAAAGAAACAACAGATAAATTGGTTCGGCCACATAACAAGACAAAAAGAACTAACAATGACTCACAGAGCCATAAACAAACACACGAAAACGCCAGATTAAGAGGAAGACCGAGAAAGAGATGGATAAGGGGAATACTAGAGTCACTAGGAGGGATAACACCATAAGAGGCCAACAGAAGAGCAAAGAATCGCAGATTGTAACTCCCCTCGACGCCAACGGCAATAGAGGAAGGATAAAGAAGAAGAAGAAGAAAAGGAAGAAGAAGAAGTAGAATGCCTCAAATTTTGGTTTTAAGGAACGTGATGTTAGTGTCCAATTTTTGACTACCTGCATGTTTATTTGGGAAGAATGGGGTCAACATTAAGCCAGGGCCGTTTTTCCACAGGAAAAAAAAATGTCTGGGTGCACATTGAATGTTAGATGAGCATAGAGGCAAATGTCCACAACAGATTAGTTCACTTACATATGCTCTACGGCGCTCCAATGGTTTCTAGAGGCGAAGGGTGTTGCATAGCATATTTTGTCACAGGAGATTAAAGTATTCATCTTATCAGTGCTTCTTTCTTTCTTTCTTTCTTTCTTTCTTTCTTTCTTTCTTTCTTTCTTTCTTTCTTTCTTTCTTTCTTTTTTCTTTTCTTTCTTTCTTTCTTTCTCACTTTCTTTCTTTATTTCTTCACTTCCTCGTATGCTCGTTCGAGTATCGAGGGAGATACAAAGTTCTGGTTCTCGTCTTTGGCGACCTCACTCATTGTCAACTGATTTTGTTGTAGCGTTTCTTTGATGTTGTCTGTCCGTCTTACTCCGGTTGTCCCGATATATCCCAGTTGTTCCCTTCTCATTACATTACACAGTGTAAATAAAATACCAAGAAGAATGTGGTTTCAAGACATCAAGGACCTTGAACTTGATAACAGGTGAAATCGGCTGGAGGCTGAGATATCTTCAGATGCGCTATAATAAGAGCGTCGTAATGCAAAGAATACGCAACTAGATGATGATGATGATTGCATTCAATATTTATTTTTTTAATTTTTCAGTCGCTTTACAATTTTATATTCTGTTTTCCTTCCCTTCTTCCACCCAACTGTTCATATAGTAAGTAAAGTAAAGTACCCCCGTCACGCCAAGTGCCGTATAGGGAAATATAGTGTTAGTAACCCTATATTTTACAGACCTTCAGCACATGATTTTTGGGGTAATGTGGTCGGTATTACGCCCGTGCTGCTTTGCTTTCCCAGAAAAAAATCCGGTACCCATTTAAGGCTGGGTGAACCCGGAAGCCGTCGGTTGGGATCGAACCCTACCCCTTGTCCTTTGTAGTCCAGTTCACTAACCACTGAGCTATCGCGGCTCCCCAACTGTTCCTATTCTTCTGTAAATTCTATCTTATACTATTTTTTTTGTCTTATGTATAGTCCATAAAATAATAATGTACAGGCACAGTTATTTTCTCTTTCGGTGCTTCACTTGGTTGTATGGTTATGTAAGTTAAAAACCCCGGTATTGCTGAAAACGAATTAAAATCCATAAGTGCTCAACCGCCTGTGCCAGTGGAATCATCCGAATTAAAACTCATTTCATTGTAGGATCCAAACAAAGATAGGCAGCTGCAGTCACTATCATAGTAGCTACAGCACATGCCAAAAGACATCAGGCGTGGCCGCACCGAAAGTGAACGCAACCGAAATGTCTGTCGTCATACGATATCATAGTTCACCGTAAGCAATCGAAATATTTGAAACACGATCCGGATGAAAAACACAGCTCACGGTGTGCACAAACACTAAACTCAATAACTTAAGCAGCAAGCAGGACTTGGAATACTTTTCAGACAGAGCCTCAGTGGTTCATGTCGCCTATTCGCCATATTGACCGGAAGTCTCCTTGGTTGTAATTCGGATTCTTACCAGACTGGCTACCAGAGCTCTGATCACGGTGAGGGAGAATAGAGCCAATATCACCTGATACGATTAAAAAGGTTGGGGTCAAGGTTTTCGCCAGTGCTACGGAGTCCCTGCATCTGAGCTGAAGCCAATTTTAGTGCTTTCGTTAATGGGTGGTGGGAGTGCTCCATACTGCTGAAGAGACTACCTGTGCATTATCGAGTTGTCCTTTGTGTAATAAAGATGATATGTTAGCTAGACATGACTACACTGCTCGGATTATTTAAGAAAGGATGCAGATGAATACAGTTTCACACCGTTAACTCTTTAAACATTAGAAGCCAAACAAATCATAAACAGTAGAAAAAGAAGAGAGGCTGAATGGATGGGCTATGGGAAAAACGGGAGAGAGATCTTTCTAAATATATATCAAGGCCAAAACCTCTTGGCAACAATGACAACCTAAATAGAAGAGACCAAACCACCACCTTCAGATTAAGAACTGGTCATGTACCAAGTAACAACTACATCAATAGAATATAACGTAACCAAGCTCCTGCATGTCCGCTCTGTGAACACCAACATGAAACGTTATAACATCACCTGTCTGACTGTCAAAGCCTCATCGATATCGGAGCAACTCTACTTTCTCCAAAGACCTAAAAAATGAAATACTTTACAAGGGAACTCTTCAATACCTGCAGACGAAAGAGCTCATAGATGTAATGACGAAGGACAATGGACTTTAGCTGACCAGTTTGAAATTGGACGGAGGAATGACGGGTAATTCGTTGCTAATGCAAATACAGACGCACCTGGTCGGTATAAAAGTTGGAGGACGTGAACTTCCGGTCAATATGGTGGATAGGCGACGGGAACCATTAAAGGCTATGTCTGAAAGGTGTTCCTTGTTGCAGTTTCCTCATATTCCAAGTCCGGCTTGTTGCAGGAGCTACTGAGTTAAATGCTCTGTGCACTTCGTGAGCTGTGCGTTTCATCCGTTTTAATCGTGTTTCAATATTCCGATTGTTTATGATGAATGATATCGTGTGGTAGGGAACAGACGGTTGTGTTCACTTTCTGTGCGTTTTCGCCTAATGTCTTTTGGCGTGTGCTGAGACTGCTATGATGGGGACTACAGCTACCTTTCTTTGTTTGGGAGATAAGATAGTAACTCGGATGAATTCACTGGTACGAGCGGTTGAGAAATTATGGATTTTTAATTCGTTTGCAGTGATACCGCGGCCTTCCATAACCATCATCATCATTATGTACCCTGCCGGTTGGCGTAGGCGATCATGTCCCTCCACAATCTTCTATCTACAGTGCATCGTATCAGTTCTGTTGTTGACTGTTTTCCATACCATGACACCAAGCTATCCAGTATTTTCTCTCTTTGTCGTCCGCGATCTCTCTTTCCTTCTATTTTGCCAGTTGTAACCAAGTATTCCAACTTTCCTCTTCTCATGATGTGCCAAAAATGTTGATTGCTTCTTTCTGATATTTTTTAAGAGCTCCCCTTTTGTGTTGGCCTCTTTGAGAACTTCCTCACTGGTCTTTTTATCTGTCCAGAGAACTTACAACATTCTTCTGAGAAATCCCATTTAAGTGGCCTCTAATCGTCTTTTCAGTTGGTTGTCTACTGTCCATGATTCGCTTCCATAAGTCAGAATTGGTTCTATATAGCACCGATGATACATAACCATAACCTGCATATATCATTACATGACATTGGGTCGAAGGGCGTCAGCTCACATGCCACTTGAATCCACAACAAAATACTTTCTATAATCCATCTCTATTAAAATGACATGAGTCAATTCCGGTGAGTAATATTATGATATTGTATCTGTTACAATATTTGTTTGTCTTGACCCATTTTAATGTGTTTCATTTATGTCAACAATTTCCTTCTATTTTAATGTCTCTGTTTATCTGATACTCTGTTTGATCGATTGTATGTGTACGTCATTTCCCTTTTAAACTGATATTTATTGTTATTAGTTAAAAGTCGATATATATCCTGACGTCACCGTTCTTATATCGTTGTTTTAATTTTTCAATCACTATAAACATTTCTGTCCACTTTATTTCCGATTCATTCATTCACTAACCTGCCCACTCACTCACTTACACACCTATTCACTCACTAACTCACACACTCACTCACTCGTTAACTCAATCACTAGACACCTACTCACTCAAGTGCAAGCCTATTATTTCATACTTTATGTAACCCACTACATTTATTTATCGTCATCATCATTATCAACATTATCACCCTCATCATTACCACCACCATAATCATCATTACCACCATCATCATCATCATCACCACCACCACTATCATCAACATCACCACCATCATCATCATCACCACCACCACCACCATCATCATCATCACCACCGTCATTATCACCATCACAAACCACCAGCATCACCATCACAAACCACCAGCATCATCATCACAACCACCACCAGCAACATCATCACCACCACCACCACCATCATCATGACAACCACCACCAGTATCATCAACACCAGCATCATCATCACAACCATCACCAGCTTCATCGTCACAACCATCATCAGCATCATCATCACCACCGTCATCATTACCATCACCACCAGCATCATCATCACCACCACCATCATCATCATAACAACCACCAGCATCATCACCACCACCACCATCATCATCATCATCGCCAGCATCATCATCATCATCATCATCATTATCATAACCACCACCAGCATCATCACCACCACCACCACCACAATCATCATCATCATCACCACCACCAGCATCATCATCATCATAACCACCACCAGCATCATCACCACCACCACCACCATCATCATCATCATCACCACCACCAGCATCATCATCATTATCATAACCACCACCATCATTATCATCATCATTATCATAACCACCACTAGCATCATCACTACCACCATCACCACCACCATCATCATCATAACCACCAGCAGCATCATCACCACCACCACCATCACCACCACCATCATCATCATAACCACCACCAGCATCATCATCACCACCACCATTATTATCATCATCATAACCACCACCAGCATCATTACTACCACCATCACCACCACCATCAACATCATAAACACCACCAGCATCATCACCATCACCACCATCATCATCATCATAACCACCACCAGCATCATCACCACCACCAGTACCACTACCATATCATCATAACCACCACCAGCATCATCATCACCACCACCATCATCATCATCATAACCACCACCAGCATCATCACCACCACATGCACCACTACCAGCATCATCATAACCACCACTAGCATCATCACTACCACCATCACCACCACCATCATCCTCATAACCACCACCAGCATCATCACCATCACCACCATTATCATCATCATAACCACCATCAGCATCATCACCACCACCAGTACCACTACCATCATCATCATCACCACTACCAGCATCATCATAACCACCACCAGCATCATCATAACCACCACCAGCATCATCACCACCACATGCACCACTACCAGCAGCATCATAACCACCACTAGAATCATCACTACCACCATCACCACCACCATCATCCTCATAACCACCACCAGCATCATCACCATCACCACCACCATCATTATCATCATAACCACCAACAGCATCATCACCACCACAAGTACCACTACCAGCATCATCATAACCACCACCAGCATCATCACCATCACCACCACCATCATTATCATCATAACCACCACCAGCATCATCACCACTACCAGCATCATCATAACCACCACCAGCATCATCACTACCACCATCACCACCACCATTATTATCATAACCACCACCAGCATCATCACCACCACCATCATCATCATAACCACCACCTGCACCACCACCAGTACCACCACCAGCATCATCACTACCACCACCACCACCATCATCATCATCATCATTCCATAACCTTGAAAGCTAGCAGTTAGAGTAAACTGAAATTACATCTTCACAATTTTCTCTAATTTTCACGATCAGAATCTCCTCTTTGAGATGTCACGAAAGTTTCAATCCTGTCCACTCTCTGATATTGTCTTCCCACCTCTTTCTCTGCCTTTTGCTCATCCTGAAAACACGTACATCTTACTCACTTTTTACAACACCCAGAATTTGTACCGCAATACCCCATTCTATTTTTTGCCCCTCCTCTCCCCATTCGGGAACAGTCTAACTCTCTTTCCGTGTCAGTGACCTCGCGCATCTAATGCGCACACATAGCTCTTCTCCGATTTGCTCATTTCTCTTTGACTATATCACTAGCTCTCCCGAATATTACTTTCGCACTGACACACTTTCTCATAAGTCATTTACAAACTCACTCGTTGGCTAATACATTTGTTCGCAACAAACATTCACTTACTTGATTCATATCTTGACTTGTATCTTGCAACTTTTTTGCTAACTTATTTTCTTATGTACTTACATACATTCTATCTCACTCACTCACTCACTCACTCACTCACTCACTCACTCACTCACACACTCACTAAAATAGTATTTTTTTGCACTCACTCACTAAAATCAAATTCTATTGCACCCACTCACTCACTCATTCATTCACTCACTCATTAAAATCATATTTTATTGCACTCACTCACTAAAATAATATTTTATTGCACTCACTCTCTAACTAAAATAATGTTTTATTGCACTCACTCACTTACTAAAATAATATTTTATTGCACTCACGCGCTCACTAAAATAATGTTTTATTGCACTCACTCACTCACTAAAATAATATTTTATTGCGCTCACTCACTCACTTACTCACTCACTCATTCATTCATTCATTCATTCATTCATTCACTCACTCACTCACTCACTCCCTAAAATAATATTTTATTGCACTCACTCTCTAACTAAAATAATATTTTATTGCACTCACTCTCTCACTAAAATAATATTTTATTGGACTCACTCACTCACCTGGACTACAAAGGACAAAGGTAGAGTTCGATTCCAACCGACGGCTACCGGGTTCACCCAGCCTTAAATGGGTACCGGATTTTTTTCTGGGAAAGTAAAGCAGCACGGGCGTCATACCGACCACATTACCCCAAAAATCATGTGCTGAAGGTCTGTAAAATATAGGGTCACTAACACCATATCCTGTTCCCTTCCCTATACGCCCCTTGGCGTGACGGGGGTACTTTACTTTATTTTTTTCTTTTTTTTGCTCACTCACTCATTCACTCACTCACGCAATAAAATAATATTTTATCTTACTCACTCACTAAAATCATATTTTTATTGCACTCACTCATTCACTCAAATCATATTTTATTGCACTTACTCACAAATTCACTCAAATTCTATCGCACTTTTTCCTTTACTCACTAATTCATACTCTATCTCTCTCACTCATTCACAGCATATATCACTCGTTCAATCACCCTCTCACTCATCTACATTCTATCTTACTCGCTCAATCATCCACTCACTTATCCACATTCTATCTCATTCACTCAATCACCCTCTCAATTAGTCACATTCTATATCACTCACTCAAACATCCACTCACACATTCACATTCTATCTCATTCACTCAATCATCCACTCACTCATTAACATTCTCTCTCATTCACTCAATCATCCACTCACTCATTAACATTCTCTCTCATTCACTCAATCATCCACTCATTCATTCGCATTCTCTCTCATTTACTCAATCATCCACTCACTCATTCGCATTCTCTCTCATTTACTCAATCATCCACTCACTCATTCGCATCCTATCTCATTCACTCAATCATCCACTCACTCATTTGCATTCTATCTCACTCACTCAATCATCCAGTCACTCATTCTTATTCTACCTCACTCACTCAATCATCCAGCCACTCAATATCATTCTATCTCCCTCACTCACCCACTCTCATTCACCTACTCGTCATAAATCCTTCCTCACCTACCCTCGCTCTCTCCTCTCCTCTTTCGCGTCATACACTGTCTTCCACCTCAATCATTCATCCACCCGTCTTAAATATTCCCTTAATTACCCTTCCCCCTCTCTCTCATCCTATCTCACATCCACTGTGACGTCACATACTTACCTCCTCTCTCTCCTCCTTTCTCTCACACTCACTACTCAATACCTCACTCCCTCTAACTCACCTACCAGCGGATCAATATAATCTTGTCTGACCCGATTCAAAACTGCGCAATTGCGTTTCGACTTCAGCTTCAAATGCAGAGGCGTTTCTCTAACAGTTCATAGCGTGAGCAGCAACTATAGTTCAGTCGCACTTCATCTTCATACTAATCTCCTCATTGATAGATCCCCTCGGATAACACGTTTTGGTGTTTTTCTACTCACTGTTGTTTGTTGATAATATTTTTGCAGTCTAGGTAAATTGTCTGTTCTGAAACAAAACATGAATATAATAAATCTGCAGTGGTACATTAGCAATAAGCAATAAACATAAGGTAAAAAAAAAAAAAGTAAAGTACCCCCGTCACGCCAAGTGGCATATAGGAAAATATGGTTTTAGTGACCCTATATTTTACAGACCTTCAGCACATGATTTGTGGGGTAATGTGGTCGGTATTACGCCCGTGCTGCTTTACTTTCCCAGAAAAAATCCGGTACTCATTTAAGGCTGGGTGAACCCGGAAGCCGTCGGTTGGGATCGAACCCTACCCCTTGTCCTTTGTAGTCCAGTTCACTAACCACTGAGCTATCGCGGCTCAATAATCATAAGGGGCGCTAATATATATATATATATATATATATATATATATATATATATATATATATATAATAATAATAATAATAATAATAATAATATTTTTGATTAAAATATTATTATTTTACATCAGAAGAGGTTAAATTTGTGAAATTTTAACATAATTATTCTCAAAGATGTTATTGAAATAAAATGTTAATACATAAAAATACATTACTCTAGAATGTTCACATTTGCCTACAGTGAGTGGATTGTACTTTCCCCAATCATCATCAGGTCGCATGTCCTTTGCAGAACGTTGAATTAACCACAGCCTGTCTGAATCTCCCACTTCTTCTGTTGTGATGTTCAAAGTCTCCTTGATGTCTTGAAATCACCTTCTTTTTGGTCTACTACTGATGCATCGCCAAGGAATCATGCATTCCATTATTGTTCTTTCCAGTCGGCTGTGTTTTTTCACTTCTTCAGTTCGCCTGTTTGATCTGCCTGGCCTGATGGTATCAAAACCAGAACTTTGAGATTTGTTTTTCGTTTTGGCTGTTATGATCCCTCGAAAGCCTGTAATCAGTAGTTTCCTGGAGCTCTCTGATTGGCTCTGGACACTTTAAAGTAAGGTCCCTGTTTCCCCAGTACATATTCAAATATGTAGCAACATTTTCATGATTATAACCAACATACTACTTTAGGATTAAAGCATGCAGCTGTGATTATGGCTGTTCATATTATTTGTGAGATTATTTTCAGATCCATAAAGAGCATGCCTAGAACAACAATTAGACGTCATAATATAAAAAATTTGAGGTATGCTCCTTAAGAGAGCTAATTTACAATATTAGGAAGAAACAATCATCATTTTATTTTGGCACTGTAATGAGAAGGGAACAGCTGGAATATATTGTGACAACTGGGAAAGTTGAAGGACGAAGAGGTAGAGTGAAGCAAAGAAAAAAGATACCAGACAACTTAAGAGAATGGCTTGGCAGAAGGTCAACAACAGAAATGATGTATAAACATCGAGATCGAAAGTTGTGGAGAGGCATGATCACCTACGACAGCAGACTTAGTACTGTAATGATGATGATGATAATGACAATGATGATGATACAATACATTGATATGTGTATCGATTGTGCAGCTTCGGTTGTTCTCAATTAGTCAGCACCAGCTAATGAGCCATTTCTTTATATTTCAACTTCTTGGGAGATCTCAAACGTGTATGTTTAGTTTTAAACAGCCTTAAAATACATCTGATACATTTCACTTGGATGATTTTAGAGCTGATTTTTTTGGAGGAAGAGTTGATATCAACTTTAGAAGACACAAGGTGCAGGAGAAAGCAGAGGCTAGGCACATGTATATCTTGTTCGTTCAGGGTTCGGATCTGTCTATTCAATATTGGCAAGAGAAAAGGTGTTCAGTAAAACATAATCCATCATCATCATCATCGTGTGCCCTCTCCGCAACGAAGGTTGGCTACCATGGATCGCCATTCTACTCTTTTTCTTGCTTTGATGGTGCAGGCTGACATAGATTGACTTGTCCATCTTTTGATGTTACTCGTCCATATTAGTCTTGGTCTGCCTCTGCCTCTTTTGCCTTGTATTTTTCCTTCCAATATTATTTTTAGTAGGCTGTTGTGTTTTTTAAAATGCCCCAAAAATGTAATTTGTCTTGTCTTAATTGTGTTCAGAAGTTCTCTTTTTATTTTCAGTTGTTTTAAAACTTCATCGTTTGTTATCTTTTGTTTCCATCCAATTCTACCTAATCTTCTATAAATCCACATTTCAAAGGCTTCAATTTTCTGTTCTGTTTTCTTGTCTAATGTCCATGTTTCTGCACCATACAGGAATATTGAGAAGATGTAACATTTTGCCATTCTTAGTTTCAGCCCTGCTGATATTTGTTTTGTTGTTAGTATATTTTTCATGGCATTAAAATTACTTTTTGCCGTACCTATTCTTTTGTTTATTTCAGTTTTGCATTTTCCATCATGGTTTATAGTATGTCCTAGGTAGTTGTAACTCTGGACTGTCTCCAGATGTGTTCCCTCAACTGTGATATTTAATTGTAGGTCTTGAGAAATCTGTCATAAAACTCTAATTTTTACCAAGCTACTAACAAATCATGTTTGCTTGCTACCAACCGTCTGTCAAGACGCCATAAGCTATATATAGCATAATCAAATATGTCGTTACTAATATTATGTTGGGGTGACGATTGTTTGGAGAGCACAACAAATAAACACACATTTGTATGAAGCAGCTAAACTCTTAGAGAGACAAGATAAAAAAAATGGCCTGTCGGTCAAAGCATTTATCGCATACATAACAAAGATAACATAAACAAGAACATAATGCATAACCTAGTCAAAACATGAAGATGTTAACGGATGAAGAGTAGGGTTCCTTTAGTTAAAACATGACGATGTTAGTTGGTGAAGAGTAGGGTTCCTTTAGTTAAAGTGTGACGATGTTATTGGGTGGAGAGTAGGGGTCCTTTAGCGAAAGCATGACGATGTTAGTGGGTGAAGAGTAGGGTTCCTTTAGTGAAAGCATGACGATGTTAGTGGGTGAAGAGTAGGGTTCCTTTAGTTAAAGTGTGACGATGTTAGTGGGTGAAGAGTAGGGTTCCTTTAGTTAAAGTGTGACGATGTTAGTGGGTGGAGAGTAGGGTTCCTTTAGTGAAAGCATGACGATGTTAGTGGGTGAAGAGTAGGGTTCCTTTAGTTAAAGTGTGACGATGTTATTGGGTGAAGAGTAGGGTTCCTTTAGTGAAAGTGTGACGATGTTATTGGGTGAAGAGTAGGGTTCCTTTAGTGAAAGTGTGACGATGTTAGTGGATGAAGAGTAGGGTTCCTTTAGTGAAAGCATGACGATGTTAGTGGATGAAGAGTAGGGTTCCTTTAGTGAAAGCATGACGATGTTAGTGGATGAAGAGTAGGGTTCCTTTAGTGAAAGCATGACGATGTTAGTGGATGAAGAGTAGGGTTCCTTTAGTGAAAGCATGACGATGTTAGTGGATGAAGAGTAGGGTTCCTTTAGTGAAAGCATGACGATGTTAGTGGATGAAGAGTAGGGTTCCTTTAGTGAAAGCATGACGATGTTAGTGGATGAAGAGTAGGGTTCCTTTAGTGAAAGCATGACGATGTTAGTGGATGAAGAGTAGGGTTCCTTTAGTGAAAGTGTGACGATGTTAGTGGATGAAGAGTAGGGTTCCTTTAGTGAAAGCATGACGATGTTAGTGGGTGAAGAGTAGGGTTCCTTTAGTGAAAGCATGACGATGTTAGTGGGTGAAGAGTAGGGTTCCTTTAGTCAAAGTGTGACGATGTTATTGGGTGAAGAGTAGGGTTCCTTTAGTGAAAGTGTGACGATGTTAGTGGGTGAAGAGTAGGGTTCCTTTAGTGAAAGCATGACGATGTTAGTGGGTGAAGAGTAGGGTTCCTTTAGTGAAAGTGTGACGATGTTAGTGGGTGAAGAGTAGGGTTCCTTTAGTGAAAGCATGACGATGTTATTGGGTGAAGAGTAGGGTTCCTTTAGTGAAAGTGTGACGATGTTATTGGGTGAAGAGTAGGGTTCCTTTAGTGAAAGTGTGACGATGTTAGTGGGTGAAGAGTAGGGTTCCTTTAGTGAAAGTGTGACGATGTTAGTGGGTGAAGAGTAGGGTTCCTTTAGTGAAAGTGTGACGATGTTAGTGGGTGAAGAGTAGGGTTCCTTTAGTGAAAGTGTGACGATGTTATTGGGTGAAGAGTAGGGTTCCTTTAGTGAAAGCATGACGATGTTAGTGGGTGAAGAGTAGGGTTCCTTTAGTGAAAGCATGACGATGTTAGTGGGTGAAGAGTAGGGTTCCTTTAGTGAAAGCATGACGATGTTAGTGGGTGAAGAGTAGGGTTCCTTTAGTGAAAGTGTGACGATGTTAGTGAATGAAGAGTAGGGTTCCTTTAGTTAAAGTGTGACGATGTTAGTGGGTGAAGAGTAGGGTTCCTTTAGTTAAAGTGTGACGATGTTAGTGGGTGAAGAGTAGGGTTCCTTTAGTTAAAGTGTGACGATGTTAGTGGATGAAGAGTAGGGTTCCTTTAGTTAAAGTGTGACGATGTTAGTGGGTGAAGAGTAGGGTTCCTTTAGTTAAAGTGTGACGATGTTAGTGGATGAAGAGTAGGGTTCCTTTAGTTAAAGTGTGACGATGTTATGGATGAAGAGTAGGGTTCCTTTAGTTAAAGTGTGACGATGTTAGTGGGTGAAGAGTAGGGTTCCTTAGTCAAAGTGTGACGATGTTAGTGGATGAAGAGTAGGGGTCCTTTAGTTAAAGTGTGACGATGTTAGTGGGTGAAGAGTAGGGTTCCTTTAGTGAAAGCATGACGATGTTAGTGGGTGAAGAGTAGGGTTCCTTTAGTGAAAGCATGACGATGTTAGTGGGTGAAGAGTAGGGTTCCTTTAGTTAAAGTGTGACGATGTTAGTGGGTGAAGAGTAGGGTTCCTTTAGTGAAAGCATGACGATGTTAGTGGGTGAAGAGTAGGGTTCCTTTAGTTAAAGTGTGACGATGTTAGTGGGTGAAGAGTAGGGTTCCTTTAGTTAAAGTGTGACGATGTTATTGGGTGGAGAGTAGGGGTCCTTTAGTGAAAGCATGACGATGTTATTGGGTGAAGAGTAGGGTTCCTTTAGTCAAAGTGTGACGATGTTAGTGGATGAAGAGTAGGGTTCCTTTAGTTAAAGTGTGACGATGTTATTGGGTGGAGAGTAGGGGTCCTTTAGTTAAAGTGTGACGATGTTAGTGGATGAAGAGTAGGGTTCCTTTAGTCAAAGTGTGACGATGTTAGTGGATGAAGAGTAGGGTTCCTTTAGTTAAAGTGTGACGATGTTAGTGGATGAAGAGTAGGGGTCCTTTAGTCAAAGTGTGACGATGTTAGTGGATGAAGAGTAGGGGTCCTTTAGTCAAAGTGTGACGATGTTAGTGGGTGAAGAGTAGGGGTCCTTTAGTCAAAGTGTGACGATGTTAGTGGGTGAAGAGTAGGGGTCCTTTAGTCAAAGTGTGACGATGTTAGTGGATGAAGAGTAGGGTTCCTTTAGTTAAAGTGTGACGATGTTAGTGGGTGAAGAGTAGGGGTCCTTTAGTTAAAGTGTGACGATGTTAGTGGATGAAGAGTAGGGTTCCTTTAGTTAAAGTGTGACGATGTTAGTGGGTGAAGAGTAGGGGTCCTTTAGTCAAAGTGTGACGATGTTAGTGGATGAAGAGTAGGGGTCCTTTAGTCAAAGTGTGACGATGTTAGTGGATGAAGAGTAGGGGTCCTTTAGTCAAAGTGTGACGATGTTAGTGGGTGAAGAGTAGGGGTCCTTTAGTCAAAGTGTGACGATGTTAGTGGATGAAGAGTAGGTTCCTTTAGTTAAAGTGTGACGATGTTATTGGATGAAGAGTAGGGTTCCTTTAGTTAAAGTGTGACGATGTTAGTGGATGAAGAGTAGGGGTCCTTTAGTTAAAGTGTGACGATGTTAGTGGGTGAAGAGTAGGGTTCCTTTAGTGAAAGCATGACGATGTTAGTGAGTGAAGAGTAAGGTTCCTTTAGTTAAAGCACGACGATGTTAGTGAGTGAAGAGTAAGGTTCCTTTAGTTAAAGCACGACGATGTTAGTGAGTGAAGAGTAAGGTTCCTTTAGTTAAAGCACGACGATGTTAGTGAGTGAAGAGTAGGGTTCCTTTAGTTAAAGCACGACGATGTTAGTGAGTGAAGAGTAGTGGTCAGAATAGAAGTATCGGAGTGTCAAGAACGAGGCAAAAAAACGGTCACTTAAGATCGTGTGAGGATTATGGATGATGTGTGGAAGTCGATAGAAAATCGAGTGCGAAAGAAGAAGAATGTGAAAGGAGGAAGAAGAAGAGGAGGAGAAAAAGTAGAGGAGGAAAAAAAGAATATGAAAAGATGAGAAAATGAAGAAGATCGGAAGAAGAAGAAAATGTGGAGGGTAAGGGAAGAATAATAAAAGAAGGGGAAGATGATACAGAAGAAGAACAGAAGAGAAGAACAAGAGAAGAAGAGGAAGTCAAAGATAGTAAGTGAGCAAAAGGTTCTCAAAAACTGATACCAATAGGAAATGCATTCAATAGCAACAAGCGGATGCTGAAGCTTGGGAACCTTTGACCTGTGACATAACAAAAAATATGTGTCGTGTGAATATGTGAAGATCTGTAGCAAGGCATGAGAGAGAGATAGAGAGAGAGAGAGAGAGAGAGGTGGAGCAATGATAATTTGATGGATAGCAAGTGAATGGCAAAGATGAATGGCGTGGTGCCACGCTGTGAGGATAACTATGGGCCGGACAAAGAGTATTATCGTTAAAGTTGTCATACAGTAAATACTTACAAGACATGTTCTCAGTTGTCAGATACGTTGTTCATTTATATGGCAGGAATTGTATGAAGGACATACTTTTTCGGCCGTCGTACGACAAATTGCCGTCAACGCCCGGGCCGTTAAAGGACGTTAAATGCGCGCTAATACGCTGTTTTGTGGTTTGCAGCAAACTTCAGCGAGGCGTTTTGAAGTACCGGGTTTGCCTTCCATCCTGGATCTCGACTGACTGGATCACATTGGTTGGTCTATGTTAGTAAAACCACAAGAAAATGGAGCAAGGGATTTCGGTCACTTTTCGTTCACTTGTCCTGAAATAAGCTATCTGCTAATTAATCCCTGATTACTTTTAGATGAGGTACGTGTTCCACGTCATCGGTCCTGAACACAAGCGACTATTTAGACAACCAAAGACAACTGTAGTTCTGCATGTGACTAGGGATGCCATTAATAGAATTGATGAGCGAATAAATCTATGTATTGTACTTTCGAGCCAAAGACGGCAAACAGAGCAGAAAATCTAGATTCTACATGTCCAACGATCATTGCTATTTCGTGTCAGAATTTACACTGAACCAACATTATATCTCGTCACACGACCCTCTTAACCTCGTAGAAGGAGCAGACGCCTGTTGTTGCTGCCTCTCGCCTCGGTGTTCTTTTACCGTTTCCTTATGTCGGCCTCTTTCTTTTACCGTCTGGTTCCCACTCAAGGGCTTGCTTTGAGATTCCCTTTTTGTCTCTTCTCATCACATGGCCGACATAGTGTGGCCGACAATGAGTAGATATCTATATTGTTATCTATCCTGATTGGTGTTAGTTTCGATAAAACTCACAAAAACAGGTGACCTATTAATCCAGATTGACCGTTTGCTGTGTTTGGTTATCAGTCTATTTCTGTTACAAGGAAGCACGAGTCCAAAATAGATCGTGAGGTTACTGAATAAACAAACTATAAATAGATAGTTTATATCCGGGTCTATGTTGGAAGTCTTTGAGCATTTTAAATTGTTTGGACATGCGTGCACGTGAATAGCAAATCCAAATGTCTGTTAATAAAAGAAATAGGTAATTTATCCACAATTTTGAGTTAGGGTGATTATGGAGTTGGTGTTCGTATATTTTATATAGTTTTTTGAACATTTTTCAGTGGTATGGTTAGTATCATGTCAACATACGATATAGGAGATATGAAACAAAAGATATATTGGAAAACATTGAAAAAAATATATTGGAAAACATTGAAAAAATATATAGGAAAACATTGAAAAAATATATTGGAAATCATTGAAAAAAATATTTGGGAAACATTGAAAAAAATATATTGAAAAACATTGAAAAATATATTGGAAAACATTGAAAAAATATATTGGAAAACATTGAAAAAAAATATATTGGAAAACATTTAAACAAATATATATTGGAAAACATTTTTTTTAAATATATTGGAAAACATTTTTAAAAAAATATTGGAAAACATTGGGAAAAAAATATTGGAAAACATTGAAAAAAAAAACGATAGGGCTAAAGCCTTACTTAAAGTTGACGACACAAAGTAGAACGACATTTCGGGTCATTAGGCATTCAGCAAGAACAAACATACAACACACACACAGACAGATATGCATTTAAAATTAAAAAAATAATAAAATAATAATAATAATAACCAACTAGAATTATAAATAAAAATAAAATGGCTCCCTGTATACGGCGTTGTTGACAGTAGGAATATGAACGTTAGTGCGCATGGAGTGGTTTGCGTTAACCAACGTGAAAATTTGCGCTCACACCACGCATCACCAGAAGTTCCCACACACACAGATACATACACAAAGATCAGAAGAATACAGGGTACACGAGAGGTACAATATACGATATATCTGTACAACGTGTTTAATTTTCTGATCATTAATTAAGTAATTGGTGGATTGTTAATCAAAATACATGTAAGTAAAATAACAATGTGGCACATGTTATATTATTACAGCAGACCATCCCCATGCTTTTATTAAGCATTTGATCAATTATTCAACGTATCAGAGAGTAGACGAACTCGCAAAAGCAGGTGGGAGCCTTCAACAGTCAAACTAACCCCAGAGTCTCACAGTAAAGACAATCATGAGACAAGGATGAAAAAATGAATGAAGGGAGAAAAATGGAAAATATGAGCCAAAACACGACAGCTTAAACAAACTCAGTAGACATGAGCAGACTGTGTGTATGAAGACCTTTCTAAAAATTAGCAAATCTGTCAATAGATCAGTCTGCAGTTTGTTTGTCCATCCGCCATCACTCTGTTAGACTCAGTCAGTCTGTCTTTCTGTCGGTGGTCGATTAGACCATCCGTGCATCTGTCTATCTTTCTGTCTGTCTGTCTGTCTGACCGTCCGTACGTTTGACTGTCTGTCGTATACATGTGTGTGCATCCATCCGTCCGTCTCTTTATATTTCTACCAATTTATATCTATTTTGCTGATATATATAATCTGTCTATCTATACGTTTGTCTGTCTCTCTGTCTATCTAACTATACATTTAACTGTATACTGTCTAATAGCATCTATTTATTCAGTTGTCTAATGTAATGAAATGGCTCTGCTAACTCTTAGACCTGGGTTAGGTAACGTGGCTGGTTCCAACGACGTTTTTTTTTGTTTTCTGGGTTCTGCTGGTGACATTGTAGCCATTGCATGAGAACTGCAATTCTTGGTCTCCCATATCAACAGTCATGCACACTGAGGGGACATCATAGAGGAACTAAAATACTAGGTCTTCTATATCAGCAGTCATGCACACTGAGGGGACATCATAGAGGAACTAAAATACTAGGTCTTCTATATCAGCAGTCATGCACACTGAGGGGACATCATAGAGGAACTAAAATACTAGGTCTTCTATATCAGCAGTCATGCACACTGAGGGGACATCATAGAGGAACTAAAATACTAGGACTTCTACATCAGCAGTCATGCACACTAAAAAAAAAAAAACTATCTTTACGTCACATAGTACCATTGCTGGTGTATGACGAGGGGCAACCTCGACCAGAGAAATAAAGGCCGCTTGGTCAAGCAGTCGCCACGACGTGTGAGACTCAGGATTTTTATTTCACCCCCGATAGAAAAAATCCTTTCTGTCTACCGCGGGCTTCGAACACCGAACGTCGGCTTTTCAGCTAGCGGAACAGTGGTTTTAGCCGCACGCCACGCGCTATGCACACTGAGGGGACATTATAGAGGAACTACAATACTAGGACTTCTATATCAGCAGTCATGCACACTGAGGGGACATCATAGAGTAACTGCAATACTAAGACTTTTATATCAGTCTATTTCACAACATCCCAGAATATTATATAAAAACAAAGAAACACAATTTTACAGAAGAAATTAAAATAGTATGGCCAGGGCAAAAGGCACGGCGGGATAGAAAGAACAATAACGGACGGCATGGTTCCTGGAACGCAGCAGGCGCAGACCACGAAGAAGGTGGTTTCAAGAGATCAGAAACCCTGAACAGAAATGGGAGATTGGCTAAGATATGCACAAAGAAGTACATGTATCTGATGATGACGATGATGATATATATGTATGTATATAAATACATATATATATATATCATCATCATCATGTACCCTGCCGGTTGGCGTAGGCGATTTTGTCCCTCCACAATCCTCTATCTACAGTGCATCGTATCAGTTCTGTTGTTGAATGTTTTCCATGCCATGACACCAAGCTATCCAGTATTTTTTCTCTTTGTCGTCCGCGATCTCTCTTTCCTTTTATTTTGCCAGTTGTAACCAAGTATTCCAATTTTCCTCTTCTCATGATGTGCCCGAAAAATGTTGATTGCTTCTTTCTGATGTTTTTTAAGAGCTCCCTTTTTGTGTTGGCCTCTTTGAGAACTTCCTCATTGGTCTTTTTATCTGTCCAGGGAACTTTCAACATTCTTCTGAGAAATCCCATCTCTGTGGCTTCTAATCGTCTTTTCATTTGCTTGTCTACTGTCCACGATTCGCTTTCATAGGTCAGAATTGGTTCTATATAGCACCGATGAACTCTCTTTCTCATTTTTATTGACATAGATTTGTTGCATAAGATATTTTTCATTTTCTGAAATGCTATTTTAGCCTGAGCTATTCTGCTTTTTATTTCTGTGGTGCATCTCCCATATATATATATATATATATATATATATATATATATATATATATATATATATATATATATATATATATATATAATTATGTCCTCATCATCAAGTACCGGGCCTACTGGCGTAGGTCATCATGTCTCTCCACAACTTTCGATCTCGGCAACTATTTATCATTTCTGTTGGTGACCTTCTGCCAAGCCATTCTCTTAAGCTGTCTGTTATTTTTTCTCTTTGCTTCCCTCTATCTCTTCGTCCCTCAATTTTTCCAGTTGTTACAATATATTCCAGTTGTTCTCTTCTCATTACATGGCCAAAAAATGATGATTGTTTCTTCCTAATGTTGGAAATTAGCTCTCATTTTGCTTTGACCTCTCTCAGAACATTTTCATTACTCCTCTTAGCTGTCCATGGTGCTCTCAACATTCTTCTGTAAAACCACATTTCTACAGACTCCAGTGATTTTCTTGTCTGTTTTTCTTGTTTGATTTATTGTCCATGATTCGCATCCATATGTTAAGACTGGCTCTACATAACATTTAAGAACTCTTTTCTTGTTTCTATTGTCAAAAATGGATTGCATAGTATCTTCCTCATTTTTTGGAAAACTGCTTTTGCCTGAGCCATTCTGCATCTCACCTCTTTTGTACATCTTCCGTCTGAGGTTAACAAAGTTTCCAACTATTTAAATTCATTTACCTGTTTTAATATTGTTCCACTTGTCTTTATTTTGCACTGAGGTGATGTCTTTTTCTTTGTTGTTACCATTACCTCTGTCTTTTTGCTATTAAAGCTGAGTCCTTTATTTTTGCTTTCTTTCACTATAAAGTCCAACATTTCTTGTAACTCATTTTCACTCTTAGCGATTAAGACTGTATCATCAGCATACCTTAGATTATTTATATGTTATGACCTCCAATTGTTATTCCAGGCATGTCCCTTATGGATTTTAAAATAATCTCACTATCACCATTAAACAAATCTGGTGACAGCACACAACCTTGTCTAACATCCATATTATATGATTATATATAATTATATTTATATAATTATAATTATATATAATCATATATAATTATATATGTCACACATATTCACAACACACTAATCTGGACGACACAGACATGCGACTAATATGTAATCTATACTAGGAGCAAACAGCAATAATAAAATATAACAGGGAAAACTCTACACCCATTGATATAAAACGAGGAGTAAGACAAGGATGCATCCTATCACCAAGCTTCTTCAATCTATACACTGAGCAAATCTTTAAAAACATCACAGAGATGCCAGGCCTAAACATTAATGGAAAGATAATCAATAACCTAAGATATGCTGATGATACGGTACAACTAGCTGAAAATCCTAAAGATCTATAACAATTACTTAATGAAATAAACATGACAAGCAAAAAAATATGGACTAGATATGAATATCAAAAAGACTAAAACTATGATCATAAACAAAGAAAATACTCAAAACCCACAAGTGGATATCAAAATTGAAGGAATAGACCTGGAGACAGTTCAGAACTACAACTACCTTGGACATACTTTAACACGTGCTGGAAAATGTACAACTGAAATAAACAAAAGAATAGGAATGGCAAAAAATAATTTTAATGCCATGAAGAACATACTAACATCAAAACAAATAACACCAGGGCTAAAACTAAGAATAGTAAAATGTTACATCATCTCAATATTCCTGTCTGGTGCAGAAACATGGACATTAGACAAGAAAACAGAAAAGTAAATTGAAGCCTTTGAAATGTGGATTTAGAGAAGAATAGGTAGAATTAGATGGAAAGAAAAGAAAACAAACGATGAAGTGTTAAAATATCTAAAAATGAAAAGAGAACTATTAAACACAATTAGAACAAGACAAATACAATTTTGGGGGATTGTTAAAAGACACAACAGCCTAAAAAAAGTAATATTGGAAGGGGAAATACAAGGTAAAAGAGGCAGAGGCAGACCAAGACTAACATGGACGAGTAACATCAAAAGATGGACAAGTCAACCTATGACAATCTGCACCATCAAAGCAAGAGACAGAGTGGAATGGCGCTCCATGGTAGCCAACCTTCGATGCGGAGACGGCACTCAATGATGATTCATACACACATATATACTCATATACAACAAACATATGTATGCATAGACACACATATGCGTGAGTGTTTGTGCGTAAAATTGTGTCTATTTACGATTTATCGGACTATCTTGTCTGTCTGCCAGTCCAAATGTCTTGTCTACCTATGCGTAAGCCTCACACCAGTCCAACAGTGCACACGCCCTCAGAACATGACTACAGTCTGCCTCGCGGCGTGACGTATTTTGTTTTGTTGTTGCCTGTCACGATAAACCTGGTCCGAGTGTCAGACTCCGCTTATCTGCCTGAAAGTGATTAGACTGCGAGGAGGCGTAGAGTGTGAGTGAGCGGAGCGAAACAGCGAGGGGGAAAATTGGGGGGGGGGGTGGAGGGGGGAGGGAGAGAGTGAGAGAATGAGATAGGGAGGGAGGGAGAGAAAAAGAGAGGTGAAAACATGGCATCATCCAAGTGACTAACCAACCCTTATTAGTCATTCTTCACATACACAGAATGTTTACTCACACACGCGCACTCACTCACATATTCACAAACTCACACACACAAGTGACTGGACACCCTCTCCTAAGAATGATGCCAAATCAATTTACAGGGATGACCGTATTCTCACCCTCCAATGTCCAGGTTGGGCTATATATAAATGACCGCATTTCCCAACACCCATTTGCCGTGCTTTAAACCCCCGTCATGTTGTGTTTCCCAGACTTGGCGCTACCTCATGGGTATGTATAGACTGTAACATTTTATAAACAGTATGCGTTATATATGTGGATACACATACAGAGATACATATGTACGGGATAACATACACACGCAATTGTTTACAACGAGATGAAAAAACACCGTTATACTATTTTTAGAATCTATTTATTGACGGTAATGTCCGAGTTTAGCGTCTTTCTGCTAAACGAGCGATCTCCCCTGATTGACAGCACGTATTTGAATGTATCAACTGCTTCTAGTTTTTGTGCATTTATTATTTTTTTCAATAAGGTTTAGGGTTAGGTTTAGTTTAAGTTTAGGGTATCCCTAACCCTAATTAGGGGTTTTTCTAATGACAGATAGCGGACGACAGAATAAAGTACAAGGGGATGTTACTCCGCGCAGAAAGGCGCTAAACTAAGCATTACCTTATTGACAATATGTGCAGTACACAATTTGCATAATTATGTATAGAAAATCTTGAAGGATATTGGTCGATGTGTATCTCGATGGGGTAAAAAAAAAAATAACGTTATTCCTTTTGTTGAAGTAACAAATAACATGTTGCGACATCTATCTACCGTGTGACCAAGAACGCCACTCATGTTTTAAGAGAATTCACTGTAATGGTTCTTGATTTCTTATTGGCGAAGCCCCACCTGCTCAACCTCAAACTATGTCTTCTATGTTATATTAGATATCAATTAAAAAATACATACAATTATAGTATTACATTGTAGTACTCCAGTAAAGTAATTAATTTAAAAATTAGCGTTAAATTCACCCGAAAAAGAATCCTTCATTTGAATTTAATCAGCTTCAGCCTCAATATGGATTATTTTAAAAAGCGACATTCCCTTTTAATTTTAGGTGGCAACTGCGGTTTAATATAACCTGAAAGACTTGCTTTGAGGTTGAATGGATCGTGTCTCGCCAGGAAGTAGGCAAAAACCTTCAAGACGGCAACAATTAGAATGGAAAATAGTCAGTCCCAGTTCAGTGGCTGACCCATCTCCCTCTCCTCAAAGAATAAATACATAAATATAAATGCTACACTTTTGTTTCTGTTTCTCGGATGAAGCTGTCAGAACTGGCTCTCATTCCAACCTGTAACATATTTAAGGGTATTCAAAATGAGCACAAAAAAACACATACGAATGTTCAGTGTTTTCGTCTATTATAGGAATATTATGTGTAATTAAAACTGGCAAAATGCAGAGAAAGAAAGTTCGACAATAAGAAAAGATACTAGATAGCTTGGTGCCTTGAACGTAAACAGTCAACGACACAATTAATACGATGCAGTGTAGACAGATAATTTAATCACTGGGATGATCTGTACTGTTCTTTTCATGAATCAGTATCAATGCTTTCGGAAATCCCCATATCCGCTTCATGTCACAGCTCCCAACAAAGCGCGGTGTCAAATTCTGTTGACATGGTCGACTACCGTGTAGTCCTAATCTTGGCGAACAGTCGCCGATTCCAAACGATTTCCATCGAATAGCGAGCGCCGAGTCACTTCCTTACTCCAGTTTCCTCGAAAACACACATTTAAAACACATATTTAAAACACACATTTAAAACACACATTTAAAACACATATTTAAAACAAACAAAGCAATCGAAACACTTTGATCAAAAGTGTTGGTCCTGCAAAAATAGCAGCCTTTTTGATTTTGTATTGTCGGTATTGTTGACTGTTAACAAGGTCGAACTCCAGTGCGAACCAAGGCGGCTGCGTGGACGACAATTTCAATAGAACAACACAGACAAGAAAACGTGATTACTTACACCAACCGGTATACCACATGATGCTTGATGATGATGTTGATGATAATACTCGTTAATGTTTGGATATGGCAAGATCAATACACACTATAAAAGTAAAGTAAAGTAAAGAGCCCCGTCACGCCAAGTGGCGTATAGGGAATATGGTGTTAGTGACCATAATTTTACAGACCTTCGGCTCATGATTTTGGGGGTAATGTGGTCGGTATTACGCCCGCGCCGTTTTACTTTACCAGTAAAAAAAAAATTTGGTCCCCATTTAAGGCTTGGTGAAACAGATAACGGTCGATCAGGATCGAACCCGACCTCTTGTCCTTTGTAGTCCAGTTCACTAACCACTGAACTATCGCGGCTCCCTAATACATACTATACCTATTCATTTATTCCCAATCTGATGCCCTACTATAAACAAGCCAATCACTGATTCTGTTACATTTTCTTCTGTTTGTATTTTCTGACATCCAATCGGAAGACCTGTAGCTGTAGTGTTGGTCATGTTTATTGCCTTGGTTATTATTATCGTTAAATTGTAATAATATAATACGTTAAACTTTGGCATTGGTTTGAGGTAAATTTATAATTTATTTTAAGATTAGATTATTATTTAGGGCTGCAATTGGGCTAGTTTATGGTATGTTTATGTATGAAGATTAAGGTTTAGTACTAGAGTTAGTATTAAGGTCTTGGTGTAAGGTTAGTGGTGAAGTCGTTGTGTAGGGTTAGTGCTGAGGTCTTGGTGTAAGGTTAGTGGTGAAGTCGTTGTGTAGGGTTAGTGATGAGGTCTTGGTGTAAGGTTAGTGGTGAAGTCGTTGTGTAGGGTTAGTGCTGAGGTCTTGGTGTAAGGTTAGTGGTGAAGTCGTTGTGTAGGGTTAGTGCTGAGGTCTTGGTGTAAGGTTAGTGGTGAAGTCGTTGTGTAGGGTTAGTGCTGAGGTCTTGGTGTAAGGTTAGGGGTGAAGTCGTTGTGTAGGGTTAATGCTGAGGTCTTGGTGTAAGGTTAGTGGTGAAGTCGTTGTGTAGGGTTAGTGCTGAGGTCTTGGTGTAAGGTTAGGGGTGAAGTCGTTGTGTAGGGTTAGTGCTGAGGTCTTGGTGTAAGGTTAGGGGTGAAGTCGTTGTGTAGGGTTAGTGCTGAGGTCTTGGTGTAAGGTTGAGATATGAGGTGACATAGATTAAGGTTTGGTGTTTAGAGTTTAGCATTTAGAGTTTAGTATTTAGAGTTTAGTGCTTAGAGTTATGATTTAGAGGCTACGTTAAACAAAATAAGATTTCCGTGAGGGCTTACGTTTTAGAATTAATGCGTTACAGCTAAGATTATAGAATAGGGTTAGAATTAAGATAATGATGTGTGTGTAGATCTCGAATAAGTTTAGAATATCACATGTATCGCTTTACAATAGTAACCAGTCGATCTTGTTGACAAGTGTCATTCACATTCGCAGAGTAAAATGCAATGTTATTTTATCCAGAGTGTGAATCGGGATGGGGTTGGGGGGAGGGGAGGGGTGTTAGTCAGGTTGGCGTTATGGTTAGTCTAGTAGGGTAGAGCCTAGTCGTCGAAAAGCAGTCCCACGGCGGTGGTTTCTAGTGTAACCTTCGTCCTTTAACGATCTACATTTTATTCGCCACACATGAAAGCCACATAAAAGTTTCTGTTGAACCGTCATTCTATAAATATCACAGACGCAATTTCCCGTCACAGGATGTCCCATAAACTTGGGTCGATATGATCCTGTCTGACACACTTTGTGCAATGAACCAATAAGTACGTGTGACTAAATAATGCAGAGAATTTGCTTCTAAATAAAACCAGCCAGACTCGCTTGCCTAGTTTTTACATTTCCTTCCCTTTTCTCTCTCTCTCTCTCTCTCTCTCTCTCTCTCTCTCTCCTTCTTAACATTAATCAATATGGGCAGTGTCATAAACAAGCCTAGCTGTAAATGAGTTCCTCACAATTCGATTATTTTCTTTTCAAGTACGATTCCCTCCTATACCAGTAAGTTTAATAGTTGCATCGACTAAAGTTCAAATGTGGGGGTATCGATCTTCATATCTTGAAGCCAGGGCAAAGATGTTTATCACTGTTACTTTAGTTTATTTGCTGATTTTTATCCTTTCCAGGAAGATAAATACACCTTTTTTTCAATGAAACATTCGATGTAATTAGAAGAGAATATATTTTAAAATGGAAAACTTTTGTTGTTTAAAATTGAATATTGCAACCCCTAAAACTCTCAGATTTTTTATCTTTTTGTTATATGGACTAACCTCTAAAATATCCTTCGTACATAAATATTGACTTAAGCTAAACAATTTACTTCTTGTGTATGGTGTTACAAACTAAAACCCCTCCCATATAAATTCACATTTAAGAATGTGTGTGGACTAGCTTTCAACATTGTTAAGACATCCAAACATTTCTATGCCAGCTAAACAATAAATGATAAATAGCATTTTCATACCAACTTTGTGCTATGAAAGTCAAACATAGACCCTTTCTAAATTACATTTAAGAAAGATCAATACATGTAAGATGCGATGCTTGAAAAAAGTAACAAACAACACAAAAAAAAGAGATAGAATACCAAATGAAACCATAAGAAAAAATGGTAGGTATAAAACCCTGCCAAGAATATATAGAACAACAACAATTTAAATGGTTGGGCCACCTGGTCAGAATGAATCCGCACCAATCACCATCAAGGGCGTTCTTCTCAGGAATGCATGGAAAAAGACCGACAGGAAGACCCAGAAGAAGATGGATAGATGCAGTGACAGAGACATGTAACAACAAAGGAAAATCACTAATTCAGACAGTTCGAGCAGCTCAAGAACGACACATTATATAACTGCGACACCTTTTATGTATCAGTGACAGAAACATGTAACAACAAAGGTAAATCACTAATTCAGTCAGTCGAGCAGCTCAAGAACGACACATTATATAACTGCGACACCTTTTAGGTATCAGTGACAGAGACATGTAACAACAAAGGAAAATCACTAATTCAGACAGTTCGAGCAGCTCAAGAACGACACATTATATAACTGCGACACCTTTTAGGTATCAGTGACAGAGACATGTAACAACAAAGGAAAATCACTAATTCAGACAGTTCGAGCAGCTCAAGAACGACACATTATATAACTGCGACACCTTTTAGGTACCAGTGAGAAGAGAAAAGAAGAAAGAAGAAGAAGAAGGATGTGTGGAATGTACTAGCCTCAGGACATCTTCGTCTATAGATGTTACAAAATGTCTACGATGTAACTAAACTGCCACTTTGAGATGAAACCAGACAACTGTGCATGGTATAAGAACTAAATCTTGTCTTGTAGACACTTTTTCCTCCACTCAAGATCTTGCAAATGTAGCCAACACAAAAAGGGAGCTCCTAAAAAACATCAGAAAAAAAAACAATCAACATTTTTTGGCACATCATGAGAAGAGGAAAGTTAGAATACTTGGTTACAACTGGCAAAATACAGGGAAAGAGAGATCACGGTGACAGAGAGAGAAAATACTAGATAGCTTGGTGTCATGGCATGGAAAACAGTCAGCAACAGAACTGCTACGATGCACTGTAGATAGAAGATTGTGGAAGGTCATGATCGCCTACACCAACCAGTACGGCACATGATGATGATGAATTTTGTTAGTCTATTTTCTTCTTATTCTTCCAGGGTAGGAATATCACTTTTATTAAGAGACGCGTCACTAGCTCCATGTGGCCCGATGTATCCGTCTTCAGCATGCATTTCTTCTGCTTCTACTTTTAGTTTTACTTGATCTTCCTAGCTCTGCATTGACTATGTTTATTAGTGCTGCATAATCTAATGATATATCTTCTAAATATTTGTTCTTGACTACTGAGTTATACTATGTTCTTATTACATGTTTTCAGTCTGTCTTTCCTCCTGTTTTTCACTTACCTGCCTTCTCCTCTATCTCTTCTGTATTCTTCTTCGCATCTCCACTATCTTTTTTTTTTTTACTCATTTTAACCCGAAGTCATTTCTTCGTTTAAAATTTGAAATTATCAGTCAGAAATTGTTTTAAACTCGTGGGTACAGTTATATAGCACTATATATAATCGTCATCATCATCCTCGTCGTCGTTGTCATTATCATCATCATCATCATCATCATCATCATCGTCATCATCATCCTCGTCGTCATCATCATTATCGTCATCATCGTCGCCATCATCATCATTATCGCCGTCGTGGTCATCATCATCATTATCTTCATCATCGTCAAGCTGCGTGTACTTTACAGCACCCTGCATTCCACACATCCCGTCTGAAAGAATCTCTGTCTCTAGCCAGATCTCGCACTTCTTCTGTTGTCATGTTCAACGTCTCCTTGATGTCTTGAAACCACCACCTTGGCTTGCCCTCTGGCGGCTGTCCTGAAACAGCAGGGAACAGACAAATAATTGTAGTGTTGCGGTAAAACTGGTAGCAAGGAGCAAGTGGTGGGGTGTAACCAACACTCTTACAAAGTTTGGTGACAGCTTTACGAAAAATCATCACGTTTCAGCGTACACGCAACCTTCTTCATTAAACACAAACACAGAAGCTCACTGGGAATTCACAGGAACTCACAATGGAATAAAAAAAAAATTTTTTTTCGTTCGTCAGCTTTTACCTCTGACGAAGTCCCCTGAGACTAGGTACCGAATTTTGCGCGTTAATCCATTTTTTCCCCCTGGGAGCCGTGTGCACAGGGGTCCCTCGCCGTACAGGCAGATAACTCCGACTTCGGAGATACTCATATTTTTCCATCGATGAGTAATTGACGTTACAAGCCGGGGCTCGCTGCTGAGACCAGGGTGGTAGCCGCAGAGATAAATCATAAATAAAAATCCCAACCGATGTAGCCGGGATTTGAACCCACAACCTCTCTGTCTCAAGGCCGGCGTCTTGCCTCGAGACCAACCAGACCCCATGAGTAATGCAATGAAGATAAAGTAAACTACATGTTCTAGAGTAACCAGAACTAGTGGATCTGAAATAAGGTAACGATCTAATTATAACACAGAAACATAGGTGACGCTAAACGAACATGAAGTCATCGTCATCAAAGTACCACGCCTGCTGACGTAGGTGACATGTAACTCCACAACTTTCGATCTCGGCAGTTATTTATCATTTCTGTTGTCGACCTTCTGCCAAGCCATTCTCTTAAGCTGTCTGGTATAGTTTCTCTGCTTGTTTTCCCTCTATCTCTTTGTCCCTCAATTTTCCCAGTTGTCAGAATATATTCCAGCTGTTCCCTTCTCATTACATGGCCATACAATGATGATTGTTTCTTCCTAATATTGGAAATCATTTACTATTACCCTATTTGCTTTGGTCTCCTTCAGAACGTTTTCATAACTCTTCTTTGCTGTCCATGGTATTCTCAACATTCTTCTGTAAAACTACATTTCTACTGCCTCCAGTGATTTTCTTGTCTGTTGTCCTATTGTCCATGATTCACATCCATATGTTAAGACTGGCTCTACACAACATTTAAGAACTCTTTTTCTTGTTTCTATTGTCAAAAATGGATTGCAAAGTATCTTTCTCATTGTTAAGAAAACTGATTTGCCAGAGCCATTCTGAATCTCACATCTGTTGTACATCTATCATCTGAGGTTAACATTATTCCCAGATATTTAAATTATTTTACCTGTTGTAATATTATTCCGTGAAGTAGCAGCAGTATAAGATAAGCAGGGAACAGGAAAATAATTGCAGTGCCATCAAGCTGATAGCAAGGAGCAAATGGTTGGATGTAACGTGCACACCAACCGACATGTTATGATTTTGTTTTCTTTCTTTTTTTTTTTTTGCAGACCTGTTACCAAACCTTTGTAGGAGTATACGTTTACCCCCGACCACGTGCTCCTTGCTGCAGCTAAAAAAACATATCGTTATGTCCATCCAGCAGTGTACCCTGAAATACGAGTGCCAGAAGCAAGACATGTATTTCGATTAATTGGCGTCCAGTGTAATCCTTTAAGAGGACTATGTTCCGGGCAAAGAAAATATTGAGTCCACCAAACTCCAACTTATTTATTATTACCACTTTCTTCTTTTCCATTGAGATTTGCACCCATGAAATTTCCCCACCCCTACCTCCACCCAACAAAGAAGGCAACCGCTCCTTCAAGGTGCGTCACAGTTGCTTCTTTTAATTAAAAAAGTACATTTTAGTTCTATTTATAAAAATGTCACAACATTTGTGGATGTATATAACCTAAGTATACTATATACAAATAAATGTCTAAGGAAAATACTTGGTATAGCGTCGAACGAATTCAAAACAATCGAGAAAATTAGAGAAATCGTCAATTAACCACTAATATCTTGAGTAATCAAGAAAAGACGAAGGTCATATGTTGGATATGTGATAGGGAGAGATAATAACCGAATAACAAAGCAAGCCCTCATGTGTGGAAACAACAAGTTAGAGGAAAGGTGGCCGACTCAGAGAGGCACTGAGAAGAACATTGATCAGAGAGTCAAGAGCAGCAGGAATCGGCTCCCTCAATGAGATAGAGTTGCTTGCACAGAACAGAGACAAATGGCGAGATTTTATCACAGATTTTTACAAGGATTGAAAACTGCTAGAATACAAATTTAAATAAGAGAAAGAGTATCTGGGCCTATGCCCTATGAGCCGGCTACGGCTCGAACGGCCAATAGATAGATACTATATACTGCTTATTCTTGTTGGTAATATTTTGAAGGTCGTATGGTAATACCAGGAAAAAAAACCAATGTGGTAATTTCTTTTTAAGAAATGTTTGTGTAGTAATTTTATAGATTGTTAAATAGGACGAAAGGGGTTTGTGTCGAGCCAAAGGGCGTAGATATCGTGGCTTAACGTAAGCTGGCGACACAACGCATCCATGCCAAGTGAAACGTCTTGTCAGGAGAGGAGAAGCTGTCAGATGAACAACAAGACGCTGCATGTTTTAATAAATTACAGATTTGCAAAGTATTCTCGTGTGAAATATTTTTTATGTGAAACATTCTCGTATGAAATATTCTTGTGTGAAATATTCTCCTGTGAAACATTCTTGTGTGAAATATTATCCTGTGAAACATTCTTGTGTGAAATATTCCCCTGTGAAACATTCTTGTGTGAAATATTCTCCTGTTAAACATTCTTGTGTGAAATATTCTCCTGTGAAACATTCTTGTGTGAAATATTCTCCTGTGAAACATTCTTGTGTGAAATATTCTCCAGTGAAATATTCTGATGTGAAATATTTTTGTGTGAAATATTTTTTGTGAAACATTTTTTAAGTGAAATATTCTCGTGTGAAATATTTTCGGTATGAAATATTTGATCTTCTGCTAAACATGTTATTAAAACTGAATAAAAACCATCTCCAATCCACTTCACTGTACCAAAGAAGAAGCTTAAACCGGTTATATTTTGAAAATGTGCAAATGAGAAACACAAATAAAATATCAACAACACAGCTGTGCTATAGACAATAATTGGCAAGCTTTTGAATGTGGTTTGGTTGGTTATTTGAATGCTTGTTTTCAAGGTTTGTGAACTTTTCTCTACTTGCACTCCAAGGTTTTGTATTTTTTGTTAACAACAAGGTGTGGTCATCTCTCGTTTTAATTTTAAAAACGTTATCTTCTGCTTTTTTTTCTTTTTTCTTCTTTTTCTCTTCTTCATCTTCTTTCCTTTCTCATCTGCCTTTCAGCGTCGAGGGGAGATATAATTTGCGGTCTTTTGTTCTTCTGTTCGCCTCTGCTGCTTTTATGTTTCCTAGTGCTTCTAATATTCCATCGATCTATCTTTTTCCTGGTCGACCCTTGGGTCTGGTGTTCTCATAACGTTTGCTGAAGGCTCGTTGTGTTATATTTTGATCTTTCTGTCTTGTCACGTGGCCAAATCATTTTATCTGGTGTTTCCTTATATTTTCTATGACGGGGGCTATTCCTAGCTTTTCTCTCAGTTCTTCATTTCTGATCTTATCTCTCACACTGTTTCCTGTCATTCATCTAACACATTTCATCTCTGTAGATGTTATTTTTTCTTATTGTTCTGCAACTAGGGTCCAGGACTGGCATTGGTAGCACAACGTTGGGATGAAGATCGTATTGTATATTTCATTGTTGGACAATAGTGGTCAAAACGTTATCAACAGTACTTATTTCTTCAATGTGTTTGTACGAGCTATGAGAAGTTATATATAAAGTACAAGTTAACTACTTCAGCGTTCAAGACTTGGATTCATGTTAACTTTGACTCTAGGTGGAAGGGTAAGAACAACATTACGATACAACAATGAGCTGGTCGCAGATTCTATACCGGCCTACAGTCAGCTATAGAATTACTGAGGCCTGCGGGCTGAGAGGAATTCCCAGAAAATCTTCAACTAACGTGACGATTTCAGTTTTGCGAGCAGTGGTGGTTTGTGAGTAAAGTGATGTCAGCCGTCTATAGCCCCTACAGTTGAAAACGAACTGTCACGCTAGTTCGTAGTTTTATTTCCTGCCTGCAGTCCTTAAATAAATCTATAGTTGGTTGTGACTGGTATAAGCGTGTGTCCTGATTTCCCCCTAAAGCTGCGCCGTGGCTGACACATCCGTCTTCAGCAGGACGGACCTTGGTTTTGACTTTGGGGTTGTCCTTCTGGTAGAGCGCATGCCGGTCAGGGCCGTTGGACCTATCCTGCTGGCTGTAAGTTAAACAAATTGAGTGCTTCATCTAGATTGTTACGGTTACCATACGTTCACATCAACAAAAATGCATGTCTGATTCTGTGGCTCCCTTGAGTTCTCAACATAATGCATTGTTCACGATTTTTCTAAGTTCTCTCTTTCTTATGTCAGTTTCAGAGTTTATTCGATTACTCCCGCCCCCCCCCCCCCTCCTTTTTTCCAATCTCTAACGTGCAATACATTTTCTCTTGTGTCCACTACTACTAAATCGACAGACCTAAACTACGATGTAGAGATGTTTGTAGATCATCTCTGAATGACTTCTCCATATGTGGATATGACTGGGACATATGACAGGTGATCGCACATCATGGAGAGCATGTATAAGGAACGGTGTAACACCATTTGAGACTAAAGCAAAAGATTTGTGCTAAAGCAAAACTTAGAAGAGAAAAGACTCATGAAAAAGGATGGAAAACCATGTGGACCAGTGGGCCTGACTTGTTCATTCTGTGACCGCGTGTGTTTGTCAAACATTGGTAGAATTAGCCACGAAAGTAGCTGCTCGACCAAAACAAAACCTAAAAAAAAAAACACCATCGCCTCCACTTGACCGTCTGACAAGACGAAAAGGACCATACTAACTACTACACCTTCCACTGTCCACTGTTCCCTCCGAGATGACCTGACCGTTGGATCCAGTTTAACAAAAACAAGGTACCTGACTAAAAGATGGACAAGTCTGATGGACAAGATCAAAAGATGGACAAGTTTGACGGACAAGATCAAAAGATGGACAAGTCAGCCCATGACAACCCGCACCATCAAAACAAGAGACAAATCGGAATGGCGCTCCGTAGTAGCCAACCTTCGATGCGGAGACGGCATCCAATAATGATGAGGTACCTGACTCACTGAGTTAGGGAGGGCATTCTACCCCCAACACCCAGGGTAATCTTTTTATGTCATTCACCCGATGACTACTAAAGGACTTGTCGTTTTCTTCGCCATCCGTCCCTAGAAAGGACGTTAGGTCGGCGTTGATACGTTATGTTGTAGTTTGCATTAGAACATTTTCGACATTCGACCAACACATCCGACCGACACATTCGACAACACATTCGACCAACACATCCGACCAACACATTCGACAACACGTTCGACCAACACGTTCGACGAACACATTCGAACCAACACATCCGACCAACATTCGACCAACACATTCGAACAACACATGCGACCAAACATTCGACCAACACATTCGACCAACACATTCGACCAACACATTCGACCAACACATTCGACCAACACATTCGACCAACACGTTCGACGAACACATTCGACCAACACATCGACCAACACATTCGACCAACATGCGACCAACACATTCGACCAACACATCCGACCGACACATTCGACCAACACATTCGACCAACACATCCGACCAACACATTCGACCAACACGTTCGACCAACACGTTCGACGACACATTCGACCACACGTTCGACGAATACATTCGACCAACACATTCGAACAACACATGCGACCAACATATTTGATCACACATTCGACAACACATCGACCAATACATGCGACCAACACATTCGACCAATACATGCGACCAACACATTCGACAATACATGCGACCAACACATTCGACCAACACATTCGACCAACACATTCGACCAACACATGCGACCAACACATGCGACCAACACATTCGACCAACACATCCGACTTCAGCTGTTTATTTAGCACCTGATTGTCTTCCCTCTTCAATCTCTACTCATTTTATCAGACTAGACAGGTGAGTCTCTTTCTGAAGGTACCGCGAAGGCTGAAGTAGTGTCTGGATGGTTCTAGTTCACCGATCCTGGCGCAAGCCATTAGCCGTGGATCGCTGTGGGTCGCTGTCAGATCCCAGCTCTACTGCTGTGAGGCGCGTCTTTGCCTCCGACCCAGGGTATTACGTGTTTGAAAGTTAAGATCCTACTTTGCATGGGTGCTGTTGGAGTGATAACACTAAACTACTAGTTTATCGGACAATAATAAAGGCGTGTTTGTGTTTAAGGAAAAGAAAATAAAAAAAACATATATTTAGAAATTCAATCTTACATTAAGTGTGAAGTATGGAGAATACCATATATGTACATTATGGGTGTGAACCATGGACAATAGGACAACAGACAAGAAAATCACTGGAGTCTGTAGAAATGCAGTTTTACAGACGAATGTTGAGAATACCATGGACAGCTAAGAAGAGTAATAAAACGTTCTGAAAGAGGTGAAAGCAAAAAGAGAACTAACATCCAATATTAGGAAGGAAACATCATCATTTTTTGCCCAAGTAATGAGAGGGAACAGCTGGAATATATTGTAACAACCGGGAAAATTGAGGGATGAAGAGATAGAGGGAAGCAAAGAGAAAAAAATACCAGGACAGTTTAAGAGAATGGCTTGGCAGAAGTGATAAATATCTGACAACAGAAATGATAAATAACTATCGTGATCGAAAGTTGTGGAGAGACATGATCACCTACGCCAGCACGCCCGGTACTAATGATGATGATGGAGAACACAGTGTTGGCCAGCATATTTCTTAGGACTATCATTACATCTGGAGTTGTTGTTAATCGTCGGATTATCCTCATCGCACATCGAACAACGGTCCATAAGCGCTCAGATCTCCTCCCCAGTAAATCCCGTTGTACGACACGATAACCTGATTCACAAGTTCTTCCTTTTGTTTAAACTACGCCAGGCCGTCATTTTATTTTTCAATGAAAAATAGTGCTCTTATCCATTATGTTGGAGCGAACATGATGTAATTTATCCCATTACACTGTAACACCATGATAAGGCAGATACATTAGCTTTACTGGGATTCAGATAAACCACAGTTTCACACTGCCCTCTCATTAAACACAAAACGAATAATAACCTTGAATAGCAGAGAAGAGCGGCTGAAAGAGTGGGCTATGGGAAAACAGGGAAAGATATTTTGAAAGAAATGTCACGGCCAAACCCCCACAACAACATTAACAATCTAAAAAAAGAGAGCAAACCACCGTCGTCATCGGTCATGTACTCTTGAACAAGCACACCAATAGAATACAACGAAACCAAACTCTATAGGCTCACTTACATGAAACAGTAGAACATCACATGTTGACTATCCAAAGCTCACCGATATCAGAGCAACTTTACTTCTCAAAGACTTGATAAATTGAATACATCTACACTGTAAGGAACTACAAGAGACCTCATAAATACTTGCAGATATCATTGCACCAGCACTGGCCGCCGAAGGGCACCAGAACACAGGCTGCTGGGTCCATAACATCAACAGTCATGAAACTGTCTAGGAGATAAAGCTTGATCTCATGTTCTCAGTGGACAGGTTAACTAATCACCGACCACTAACCTCGGCTTTCATGTAACATGACCATAGACATTAATCCTCAAATGTGAACGTTGTCAGTGATGCTGGACACTTTAGATTTAGACACGATTTAGATACCTCGGAGTCGAAGGTAAGTTGTGACAAGTGGCTCTTGAAGTTGTATGCTGACGTTGCAATCGCCAGGCAGGTACAGCTTGAACTAGTATAAGCTGGTGGTGTAGTTTAGTCATACATTCATTTAGTTATGCCGCCTCGTATCGTGAGTTTCGATGCTTGAAGCGACACTATCCAGAAGGTCTCCGAACAATTATGAATAGGCGGTGGAGCACATATGGGTGAAAACTCGTGTGCTAAGACGCCGTACTTTACCTTCACTTTATCCTTTCACAATTTTCTATCCACCGTGAATGGTATTAATTCGGTTGCTGGCTTTTTTCGTGTATATCACCAAGCTGTCTAGTATTTGCACTTTTTGTCGTCCGCGATCTCTTTTTCCCTGTATTTTGCCAGTTGTAACTAAGTATTTCAACTTTTCTCTTCTCATAATGTGTCCAAAAAATATCCATTGTTTCTTTCTGATGTTTTTTTTAAAGAGCTATCTTTTTGTGTGGCCTCTTTGAGAACTTCCTCATTGGTCTTTTCAGCTGTCCAGGAACTTTCAACATTCTTCTGAGAAATCCATCTCTGTGACCTCTAAACGTCTTTTAATTTGTTTGTCTACTGTCCATGATTCGATACCATAGGTCAGAATTGGTTCTATATAGCACTGACAATCTCTCTTTCTCATTTGCATTGACATAGACTTGTTGCACAAAACGTCTTTCATTTTCTAAAATGCTTTTTTGGCCTGAGCTCTCCTGTTTTTTATTTAATAAATTTTGATTTATGTGGTGCATCTTCCATCTGATGCTATTATTGTGCCTATGTATTTGACGTTTTGCACTTGTTTCAAATTTGTCCCGTTTATTTGTTATGTTCCCCTGATGGCGATGATTGTTTCTTTGATATGACCATTACCTGTGTTCTCTTACTGCGGTAATTGCCTCCTAAAAGTCAAGACCCAAGTGGTCCCAGTCCTCCCCTCCCCCTCCATCATTTTAAGGTAAAGAAGCTAAAAGATATAAATGGGCATAAAGATGAATAGAAATGCTAAGTTGCTATAATCATTATCAATATCATCGAGTGCCGTCTCCGCAACGAAGGTTGGCTACCATGGATAGCCATTCCACTCTGTTTCTTGCTTTGATGGTGCAGGTGTCATAGATTGACTTGCCCATCTTTTGATGTACTCGTCCATGTTAGTCTTGGTCTGCCTCTGCCTCTTTTACCTTGTATTTTTTCTTCCAATATTACTTTTAGTAGGCTGTTGTGTCTTTTAACGTGCCCCAAAATTTTCGTTGGTCCTTGTCTTAATTGTATTTAGTAGTTCTCTTTTCATTATTAGTATTTTTAAACTTCATCGTTTGTTTTCTTTTCTTTCCATCCAATTCTACCTATTCTTCTATAAATCCACATTTCAAAGGCTTCACTTTCAATCTGCTATAAAGCTGATGCTAATAATGAAATATAAAAAAAGAGGAAAAGTGGTATGGTAACAGCTTTACGTAGGTGAGAAGCAAACAAAAGTAGAACGACGTTTCGGCCAAAATACCTTCAGCATGAACAACAACAACAACACAATAATATAGAAGGATATATACAGGAACCTAACTACATGGCGATAAAATGCGATGCTATCCTTTGCTATGCTATGCTTTGTCTAGCATACCATCGTCATGTTGTTAGATTCGTGTATATCCTTATTTATTTTTATGTTGTTGTTTTGGTGTCCCTGCTGACGCATTTTGGCGAAAAACGTCGTTCTACTTTTGCTTTGCTTTTCACCTACGTAAAGCTGTTACCATACCACTTTTACCTATTTTTTTCACTAAATAGATGATGAAACACTGTGCTCGATAAGATGGAGGGAAGGGTGGTTTTTCAGGAGAAAGGGGGACAATCGTTTTTCCGGTGATGAGATTATCTATTTGCTATGCAAATCCTAAATCTCTATATAAAGAGGGAACAGGCAAATAATTGCAATGCTGCGGTAAAGCTGGTGGCAAGAAATGATTTCTATTACGCAGGACAGACCAGTCGTTCAGCTATGTCATTTTTTAATATACTTTTATAGATATATTATTTATTTATTTCTATCTCTACACCCTCCTATCTCCCCTCATGTAGCACATATCTCTGTCTCTCTCTTTCTTATCTTACCATCTGACTTCTCCACTCTCTGTCCACCTCTCCCTATACCTGATCATCCGACGTGTAGTTATAGATAATTTTTCTACTTCACCGTTTTGTTCAGGGAGCCGCGATAGCTCATTGGTTAGTCAAGGGACTACAAAGGACAAGGGGTAAGGTTCGATCCCAATCGACGGCTTCCGGTTTCACCCAGCTTTAATGGGTACCGCATTCTTTTCTAGGAAAGTGAAGCGGCAAGGGGCGTAATACCGACCACATTACCCCAAAAAATCATGTGCCGAAGATCTGTAAAAATGTATGGTCACTAACACCATATTCCCTATACGCCATTGGCGTGACGGGGGCACTTTTTTTTTTACCCTTTGTTGTCGTTGTCCTTGTATTCTGAAGAAGGCCACAGGCGAAACGTCAGTTTGTTTGTGTTTTTCCTTGTAAAGCTGCCACAATACCCTTGGAGTGTTTATCACACCCACTACTGGCTCCTCTATATAAATAATTGCATTTCACTCATAGCAGTTTGCAAGTCGGAAAACAATAAATGAACGGCCGATGAGTCATAACAAAAATACATTAAGTATTCAACGAGTATAGAGAGAGAGAGAGAGATACACTCTCTGGAAGTTAAGACGTATTGATTGCTTAGCTAGCTGCACACCACTAGAAATACCCGAAGTAAGTTAGCACAGACAAATCGCTAAAGGAAGAAAACAAAACCCCAAAGACAGAGATAAAAGGTGCGTAACCTAATAGCCTGGGAAAAAAAAGAACATAAAGAGAGGGAAAATAAAAAAAATCTCTTGCTCCAAACAACACCTCCACAGACGTTCTTTTCCAGTTGATAACTACGGGACGGGTTGGCACATTAGTCATGCCATTTTTTTTTAAGTTCACATTTTTTGATGACGTCAGAATGACTGTGTGCTGATTGTTTTTGAAGCGGGGCGCGGTGACTAGAACAAAGACGGTAACAGTTGGCTTCAGTTACCAAAAGTAGGAAGTGAACTTAATGCTTATTTTTATCGCCAGCTTATCATCATTATGTGTCGTGGTTTAATCGTCGACAGTAATTTTAATTCAACAACTGTAGCGACTATTTTTTTTGTTCTTCTTTATCTTGATAGCAGATCGATTAAAAAGACATAGGTATGTACGTTTTATGACGTCTTACACGGGAATTATAATAGTTCGCCCACTACGTGTTCTTCTTGACCATTTTCACATGGTGCCCTAGGTTGGTTCATATTAACCTGCTCTCTTTAAGCTTGTCTTTTGTCTTTCTTTTGAGTTCCACTGAATGTGTTGTTGTAAGTAAAAAAAAAAGTAAAAAGTAAAGAGGCCCCGTCACGCAAGTGGCGTATAGGGAATATGGTTTGTGACCATAATTTTATAGACCTTTTGCACATGATTTTTCGGGTAATGTGGTCAGTATTACGCCCGTGCCGCCTTTACTTCCAGAAAAAAAAATTCGGTACCTATTTAAGTCTGAGTGAACCCTGAAGCCGTCGACCAGGATCGAACCCAACCTCTTGTTGGGGTGTTCTGATCGTGTGCTAATGTTATTGTAGGTCCACTGTTGTTTTCATCATTCAGAGCTTTCGCAAGTTTCCACGACCTGTGTCCATTAAAAAAAAAAAAAATCTAGGTTGAGGTTCTCTGCTTTGTCTTTTCATCTCTGTCTTGCTGATATCTTGACCTCTCTTTTGTATTTGGCAGAGGCTGCTTATTAGGCTATTTGTTCTGGGCTTTGTGATGTTTCAGTTAGTTCTCTGGTAGAGTTCAGTATAATCTTTGTATTTTCTTGCTTCAATATGGCTGTTAGCTTCTTCTTGCTCCTATAGGAATGGTTTCTTTTAGCAGCTCTCAGGATTGCCTTTGTTAACTCTTCTATCATATTATTGACTTTCTTTTGATGAGTGTTGATGGATACAGTGTAGGCATATTTGAGCTTGGCAAACACTTTTTCCCAATCGGCTCTCTGTAGTGCCAGTGTGGGAGTGGTATTTGCGTCTTCTGTTTGTGAGCAAGATCCACTGAAGTTTGACTGGTGTGTGGTCACTGTCTCCAAGTTAGTTCAGTATTATTATGGTTGTTTGTTTGATATGTGTCCTGTTGCAAATGCTAGGTCGGGAGTTGATGTGTTTTTCAACTTTAGTTGAAGGGTCCTCTCTAGAGTTTATAAGGAATAGTTTGTTGTCTATTTCCAATTCTTCCAGTTCTCCACCTCGAGCTTTGGTTTCCTTATATCCCCATCTTTCAGAGTGGTTGTTGAAATCTCCACTACATGACAATGTGATGGTGTTATTTACATTGACTTCAGCTTGAGCAATCTATCGTTAGAACAGTACATTTAAATAGCATTGTGTTATTGGAGTTGGTCTATGCCGATGATCTCTGCCTCTCCGGTTGTGACTACTTCTATCTGTTTTGCTGGATGGTATTTCCTATAAGTATAAAGATTCCACCCTTGTGGCCTTCCCTGTTCTGTCTAAATGTCTGGTAGCCTCCGATCGTAAATCTATGCTGAGGATTAATGCGAGTTTCTTGTATGCCTGCCATGCCTATCTGATTCTCTGTTAGCCTTACTGCCAGGGCGTGTTTTTTTGTGGTATATGCCCACCGTATTCTAGTGCATTATATTCAGATGTGTCTTTAAGCTATTTCAACCAGTGGTAGTATCCCTCAGGTCCCATTTCCCGGCTCTCCAAAATGGGTCAGGGTGACCACCAGAGCTTGGGTGGACCCCTTCGGAGTATAGGGCCGACACTCCACCTGCCTGGACGGACTCAACAGACGGAGCACTATAACTAAAGTCCTTTAGATTCACTCTGATTGAGAACGTGTTAGGACGTTGCACTATGTTCTGCGCGATGACCCAGTGCATCCGATTTCTGCCAGTATGTATTCGGTTGCTTTCTTAGCTTTGATTATCCTAATCTTTCTGCAAGGCAGCAGATTATCTTTTCTGTAGGGGATTCTGCCCTTAAATGGTCGGCTCTCCGAGTTTACGAGCACCATCTGCCAGAGTTTTGGTAGAGTTGTCTCTCTTATAGGTGGTCTGGTCTTCGGAGCCCGGGTTGTGGAGCACCACCTGCCTGTTTGATAGAGTACAGAAAGAGGAGAAAGATAGAGAAGCATTTAACCCATGAAGTGGGGTGGATTAGTCCAGACCAGAGCGTGTACCACTCGTCGGTAGGTTCTGCGTCTTCACTTAAAGGCTTCCATCTACTCCTGGCTCCTTTTGTCTGGCCCCTCACCATGGACCTGTCCAGCTTGGGTGACCCTTGCCAGGAGCTAATCTCACACTGGCATAGCACTTTGTTCACAGGGGCGCACAAAGCCCTCCAACCACAACAAGTTGAGCCCAATGTAGAGGAACCTACCTATTGTATATTACACTTTTTTTTCCATATTCACAGCTGTTTATTTAGTGATATTTTAGTTCCAATCTACACAATTTTGCATCGTTTATGGACGAGGGATTCTGAGTCTAGTACTTTCCACTCATTCTAAAAACTGATGTTCTTTTTTGTTGTGAAGTGGTTGCAATTTGTGACACCCCACACAAACCGTGGTATTTTAAACTAAAGTAAACAAGTATGTGTGGACGACGTTTTAGTAGATATTTTAAACTAAAGTAAACAAGTATGTGTGGATGACGTTTTAGTAGATATTTTAAACTAAAGTAAACAAGTATGTGTGGATGACGTTTTAGTAGATATTTAAACTAAAGTAAACAAGTATGTGTGGATGACGTTTTAGTAGATATTTAAACTAAAGTAAACAAGTATGTGATGGTAGATATTTTAACAAATCAAAATTTGGCAAATCTGAGAGTTTTCGGCGCGTAATCTTCCCATTTCTTCCACTAAAGTTTGTTTATTTTAATTCACCGCTTCTTCTAATCAAATTGAATGTTTAATAGATGAATCATATGTACTTTGTTCTTTTATCTTCGTGTAAGATGAACTAAATATGAGCAAATGAACTAAATTATCAGTGACAAACAACTGTGAATTCAGAATAAAAGAAACATAACGGAGGGAATTTAAAAAAAACACACGCCGTAGCTATAAAAAGATAACGTGCGTACTGTTGTTATATGTCATGCTGCCATAACTTATTGAAATGAAGAATTCTCTTATCGTATAGCGATGTGAGTGGTTATTCTAATCTAACAACAAATGTCACACCTCACCTGCATAAAAAGCACAAAAAAAAAAAAAAAAAAAAAAAAAAAAGGATCTCCACGTTCCCGCACCAGATGTACTGTTCCCTTCACGTTCTCAATCACTTCAAGTTATGTAAAATCAATATTTGGTGTGGGTTGTGTGTATCCACATCATGAAGGTACAGGCAGTTATTTCGTATTCTGTATATACCTTTAATATATGTACACCTGTGTGTACCTGTGTATACCCCAATGCTTGTGTATGTGACTCTTTATTGAAAGGGTAACGGAGCCTACTGTAAACAAACCGACGGAACACAACAGAAAATCACTGTCGTAATCTCCTTGTGTTATCATAAATCGCCACTTTAACAATAAAAAGAGTTTTTAAATGTTACGTAGAACCAGTCTTAACATATGGAGGTGAATCATGGACAATAGGACTATAGACAAGGAAATAGAGATTGTAGAAATGTGGTTTCATAGGAGAATGTTGATAATACCATGGACCATACCCAGAGGAGTGGGGAACAGCATATTGTTTTATAAACTTAATAATATAATGTATTTTACATATTTTGCCGTTTTTTTTTATTGTAACAAAAAATACATAGAATTATTGCACAATACGGTAATAGAAAAAAATGTAGACGGGTGAGAGTATTCTAAATAATAAAAAAAAAAATAGAACTAATAAAAATAAACGGCTTTTCATACATGCACTATAAAGAGGCGCGGTGTAAAAATGGTCAATAAATGCAAGTATTTATGAATGTTAATCAGTATCTGGAGAGGTGCGCGTGGCCATGCGGCCTAAAACCACTGCTCCGCTGGCTGAAAAGACGGCGTACGGTGTTCGAAGCCCGCGGTAGACAGAAAAGATTTTTTCTATCGGGGGTGAAATAAAAATCCTGAGTCCCACAAGTCGTGGCGACTGCTTGACCAAGCGGCCTTTATCCCTCTGGTTCTATCGTTGACCCCGACATACACTAGCAATGATCCTATGTGTCGTAAAAATAGATAGCTTTTTAATCAGTATCTTGTAGCAGACGCGCTGTGGAAAAGAGTGTTGGGTTATGGGATCTCTCATGTAAAGGTAGCGTTCCAGAAAGAGAACTAGATACTACACAACCCATCTCTGATAATGGACATAAGAGAAAGCGTTCTCAGTGTTATTGACAATCAATGTAGACATACGGTAGAGAATCTGGGACAATCGGGTAACAAAGATAATCTTGAGGGGGGAGGGGGAGGCACAAAAGAATATTGCAAATACCATGACCATCTTAAAAGAGGACGAAAGATAATTTAAAAGAAACGACAAAAACATAAAAAAACAACAAACACTTATTATCAATGCCTGGAGGAGACATTCATTACATTTGATCACGCAGTAAGAAAGCAATAGTTTGAATATATTTAAATTGTTACAACAGACCCAATTATCATCATCATCAGTTCGCATGCATTTTACAGAACGTTATAATCACCACAGCCCGTCTCAAAGAAAACTGTCTCTAGCCAGATTTCCCACTTCTTCTATTGTTCTATTCAAGATCTCTTTGATGTCTTGAAACCACCTTCTTGGTCTGCCCTGTCTCGTCTTCCTGGCGCGATAGAGGGATACAAAACATGGATACTGGGAAACAAATATACAGAGCAGTTTAAATATAGCGACACAGCAAGAAGCCAACAGCGGAGATAATCAACAACTGTGGAGGAGGAAAGTTGTTAAGTATATGATATTCAGTTCCAGCGGGCATAATGAGTTATTTGTTATGTTCATATATTATTTTAATATGGAACATAACCATATTGCTTGCCATACAGACATACCAAACAACGTATTACGGTAAGAGCGGTCGTGACCTCATTACGTGGAATAGTTTCACTCTGGAAAAACCCAAGTTGACTCCTCCCATTCACGCGCCTGGCAGGCAATGATTGGCTAGACACTGCACCTATCGAGTGACGAATCTGTTGCGTAGTAGGCCGGTGAGGTCATTCATACAGACTTGGCTGAGGTCATTCATTCATTCACATCCGCGATAGAAAATACGCGGCAAGATAAGGTCTGATCTCTGTTTTTGTGTGCCGTGTGCTCGTTTTTCAATTTTTATTTTCCTCAGCGCAAACTGCCTTTGTTCGTACCTTCCATTGAATCTCTTTCACATATGCGCACCCATGCACACACTAATATTGAAAAAGAGGGAGTCTGGAATGTATTTTTAAGCGGAAAGAAACTAAATCTTATTTCCATAAGGGAATGGGTAAAATTACGTGTACTTAAGATAAACACTTTCTACATCAGCAACATAAGTAGAGTCAGAGAGAGTAACGCATCAATTGCTTTTATTTACAACATTCTAATGTGATAACTCGTTGCAATTTAACACTCTTGCCATCTTTGTAAGAGGAGACAATCTGATCACTAGAAGAGGGGTTATGTCGAATGATTGTTTTGGTCAATTATCTTCGAATCACTATATCCTCTTTTCTCTCTCAGCTTCTTACGGCACTGAAAGCAGACACTTATAACCGTGAGTTGTCTTGAAACTATAAAACAAACGTCGAGTACAAACACTCACTTCGAACGAGTTAAGTGAATTATTCAGTCTGCACAAAAAGAAAAAAGAAAAGCCAAGCATCGTGGCATGTGTTCTTCTTCTGCTTTTCTCTTTTCACTGATACCGAAAAGGTGTCGTGGTTCCGTTATATCATTTGTCGTTCTTGAGCTACTCGAACTGTCTGAATTCGTGATTTTCATTTGTTGTACGTGGCCTATGTTTACTATTGCAAATAGGTACATACAAATCTTTTAACTTTTCTCCATCTGTCATGGATTCATTCACCCATCCATCCATTCACCCGTCCAAACCCACCCACAAAACACCATACGTCAGTCTAACATTATTATGTTCGTCGGTCCGCTACGTTTAGTAGCATCACTACACAGTCAAGTTTAGTAGCATCACTACACAGGACAAGTTTAGTAGCATCACTACACAGTCAAGTTTGGTAGCATCTCTACACAGTCAAGTTTGGTAGCATCTCTACACAGTCAAGTTTAGTAGCATCACTACACAGTCAAGTTTTGTAGCATCTCTACACAGTCCAAGTTTGGTAGCATCACTACACAGGACAAGTTTAGTAGCATCTCGACACAGTCAAATTTGGTAGCATCACTACACAGTCAAGTTTTGTAGCATCTCTACACAGTCAAGTTTGGTAGCATCTCTACACAGTCAAGCTTGGTAGCATCTCTACACAGTCAGTTTGGTAGCATCTCTACACAGGACAAGTTTAGTAGCATCTCTACACAGTCAAGTTTTGTAGCATCTCTACACAGTCAAGTTTTGTTGCATCTCTACACAGTCAAGTTTGGTAGCATCACTACACAGTCAAGTTTTGTAGCATCTCTACACAGTCAAGTTTAGTAGCATCTCTACACAAGACAAGTTTTGTAGCATTTCTACACAAGACAAGTTTTGTAGCATCTCTACACAAGACAAGTTTTGTAGCATCTCTACACAGGACAAGTTTAGTAGCATCTCTACATAGGACAAGTTTGGTAGCATCTCTACACAGTACAAGTTTGGTAGCATCTCTACACAGTCAAGTTTGGTAGCATCTCTACACAGTCAAGTTTGGTAGAATCTCTACACAGTCAAGTTTTGTAGCATCTCTACACAGTACAAGTTTGGTAGCATCTCTACACAGTCAAGTTTGGTTGCATCTCTACACAGGACAAGTTTGGTAGCATCTCTACACAGTCAAGTTTGGTAGCATCTCTACACAGTCAAGTTTTGTAGCATCTCTACACAGTCAAGTTTTGTAGCATCTCTACACAGTCAAGTTTGGTAGCATCACTACACAGGACAAGTTTAGTAGCATCTCGACACAGTCAATTTGGTAGCATCACTACACAGTCAAGTTTTGTAGCATCTCTACACAGTCAAGTTTGGTAGCATCTCTACACAGTCAAGCTTGGTAGCATCTCTACACAGTCAAGTTTGGTAGCATCTCTACACAGGACAAGTTTAGTAGCATCTCTACACAGTCAAGTTTGTAGCATCTCACACAGTCAAGTTTTGCATCTTTGCACACACAGTCAAGTTTTGTTTCATTTCTACAACAGTCAAGTTTGGTAGCATCACTACACAGTCAAGTTTTGTAGCATCTCTACACAGTCAAGTTTAGTAGCATCTCTACACAAGACAAGTTTTGTAGCATTTCTACAGAAGACAAGTTTGTAGCATCTCTACACAAGACAAGTTTTGTAGCATCTCTACACAGGACAAGTTTAGTAGCATCTCTACATAGGACAAGTTTGGTAGCATCTCTACACAGTACAAGTTTGGTAGCATCTCTACACAGTCAAGTTTGGTAGCATCTCAACACAGTCAAGTTTGGTAGAACTCTACACAGTCAAGTTTGTAGCATCTCTCACACAGTACAAGTTTGGTAGCATCTCTACACAGTCAAGTTTGGTTGCATCTCTACACAGGACAAGTTTGGTAGCATCTCTACACAGTCAAGTTTGGTAGCATCTCTACACAGTCAAGTTTTGTAGCATCTCTACGCAGTCAAGTTTGGTAGCATCTCTACACAGGACAAGTTTGGTAGCATCTTACACAGGACAAGTTGGTAGCATCTCTACACAGTCAAGTTTGGTAGCATCTCTACACAGGACAAGTGTAGTAGCATCTCTACACAGTCAAGTTTGGTAACATCACTACACAGGACAAGTTTAGTAGCATCTCTACACTGTCAAGTTTAGTTGCATCTATACACAGTCAAGTTTAGTAGCATCTCTACACAGTCAAGTTTGGTAGCATCTCTACACAGGACAAGTTTGGTAGCATCTCTACACAGTCACGTTTGGTAGCATCTATACACAGTCAAGTCTGGTAGCATCACTACACAGTCAAGTTTGGTAGCATCTCTACATAGTCAAGTTTGGTAGCATCACTATACAGTCAAGTTTGGTAGCATCTCTACACGTCAAGTTTGGTAGCATATCTGACAGTCAAGTTTGGTACAATCACTAGACAGTCAAGTTTGTAGCATCACTAAACAGTCAAGTTTAGTAGCATCTCTACACAGGACAAATTTAGTAGCATCTCTACACAGTCAAGTTTGGTAGCATCTCTACACTGTCAAGTTTGGTAGCATCTCTATACAGTCAAGTTTGGTAGCATCACTACACAGTCAAGCTTTGTAGCATCTCTACACAGTCAAGTTTAGTGTATCTATACATAGTCAAGTTTGGTAGCATCACTACACAGTCAAGTTTGGTAGCATCACTACACAGTCAAGTTGGTAGCATCACTACACAGTCAAGTTTGGTAGCATTTCTACACAGTCAAGTTTGGTAGCATCACTACACAGTCAAGTTTGGTAGCATCTCTACACAGGACAAGTTTAGTAGCATCTCTACGGTCAAGTTTGGTAGCATCTCTACACAGTCAGGTTTAGTAGCATCTCTACACAGGACACGTTAGTAGCATCTCTACTCAGTCAAGTTAGTAGCATCTCTACACAGTCAAGTTTAGTATCATTTTTACACAGCTCATGTCTTGTAACATTTCTACACAGTCAAGTTTAGTATCATTTTACACAACTAATGTCTTGTAACATTTCTACACAGTCAAGTTTAGTAGCATTTTTACACAACTCATGTCTTGTAACATTTCTACACAGTCAAGTTTAGTAGCATTTTTACACAGCTCATGTCTTGTAACATTCTACACAGTCAAGTTTAGTATCATTTTTACACAGCTTATGTCTTCTAACATTTCTACACAGTCAAGTTTAGTAGCATTTTTACACAGCTCATGTCTTCTAACATTTCTACACAGTCAAGTTTAGTAACACTTTTACACAGCTCATGTCTTGTAACATTTCTACACAGTCAAGTTTAGTAATATTTTACACAGCTCATGTCTTGTAACATTTCTACACAGTCAAGTTTAGTAACAGTTTTTTTTTTTTTTCTTTTTTTAAAACCACAATCATGTCTTGTAACATTTCTACATAGTCAAGTTTAGTAGTAACAGTTTTACACAACTCATGTCTTGTAAAATTTTATACACAGTCAAGTTTAGTAGCATTTTTACACAGCTCATATCTTGTAACATTTCTACACAGTCAAGTTTAGTATTTTTTACACAGCTCATGTCTTGTAACAATTTCTACACAGTCAAGTTTAGTATAATTTTTACACAACTCATGTCTTGTAACATTTCTACACAGTCAAGTTTAGTGGCATTTTACACAGCTCATGTCTTGTAAACATTTCTACATAGTCAAGTTTAGTAACAGTTTTACACGACTCATGTCTTGTAACATTTTATACACAGTCAAATTTAGTAGCATTTTTACACAGCTCATGTATTGTAACATTTCTACACAGTCAAGTTTAGTATCATTTTTACACAGCTCATGTCTTGTAACTTTCTACACAGTCAAGTTTAGTATAATTTTTACACAACTCATGTCTTGTAACATTTCTACACAGTCAAGTTTAGTATCATTTTTACACTGCTCATGTCTTGTAACATTTCTACACAGTCAAGTTTAGTATATTTTTACACTGCTCATGTCTTGTAACATTTCTACACAGTCAAGTTTAGTATCATTTTTACACAGCTCATGTCTTGTAACATTTCTACATAGTCAAGTTTAGTATCATTTTTACACAGCTCATGTCTTGTAACATTTCTACATAGTCAAGTTTAGTATCATGTTTACACAGCTCATGTCTTGTAACATTTCTACATAGTCAAGGTTAGTATCATTTTTACACAGCTCATGTCTTGTAACATTTCTACACAGCTTGTTGGACCAATTCAAACCGGAGACCGACGCTTTCACCGCCTTCTGAGATTCCACAGCATTAGCACAGCGACGTCTTCCTCTTCGTGATCATTCCATAACCATGGCGGCCGTCGTTGTAACGCCATTGACATACTTCCCCGACCTTCTTTACATCGATCTATCTTCAGTCATTCTTTGGGACTCTGCAGTGTCGCGATATGTCCACTCTTTGATGTTATCTTCCCATCTTTTTCTTTGCCTACTTCTTTTTCTCGATCCTTTCACAGTTACATGTAGGATGACAGTGCACAGAAAGGCATGACCATCTATAGAAGTAGGCCTGATGGCTTAAAACCTCGAAATACCCTTAATAGCGTGTCGTTTGTCAGCTTTTGGAGCTATAGACGGCTGACGTCATTCTAACCACAAGCGCACCTACTGGAAAAGCTAGAAACATCACACTAGTTGGGATTTCTGGTACTGCTTTTTCAGCCACAGGCCTAATTCTATAGATGGTGATGGTGTAAGGGGGGGGGGGGGCAATTTTTACGGCAGTTTCATATTCCTGGGTTCGTTTCGGAAGGTGGAAAGGGGGGGGGGAAAGGGGGATTATAGGACTAGAGAATAAAGGCCGTTTGTACAGTGCAGTAGCCACGAGGTGTTCGGGTTTGAGGTTTTATAGATAGAAAAAAAAACTGTTGACCCTACTGGGAATCCGCGTTTTCTTGATTTCGAACCCGATAAGTTATCGATTCGGCCATCCGCTCTCTTGGTGATAGCTTAGCTTTCTATAAATTGGTACACCAATGTAATCAGAGCTACTTTCCACTGTTAAGTTGAGCCAGATAGCCCAGTGCATCCGATATCAATCTGTTTGCATCTCTCTTTCTCTGGTCACAAACTTTTGCCTTGGCCGGTTTGAGATCCCACCCTCCCCCCTTTTCTCCAACCCCCCCCCCAATCCCTCCGACAGCATCGCTACTCGCTACCTCTGGCACAAGATCTCCTAGAAGTTAATGGGGGTCAGGAACTTGAGGAAGTGCAGCAAGGTTACACATTCTTTACTAAAGCTACAAGTTGGAGAATCGTCAGAAATACACATTTTTACAGACGCACGAAGGCTAAGATTATAATACATAAACCAGTGTGTATATTTTTTTTTCTAAATAAAAAGTTGACAGGAAATTTATCACCCCATTTCAATAAACTAGAGAATATAATTTAAAGAACTGGTGTAATTAAATTGATTGAATTGATATATAGCAAATTTTATTATTTGGTTATGGTTAGTTGAAGACCCTTGCATCACGGCAAACGAATTAAAATCCATAATTGCTCAACAACCCGTGCCAGTGGAATCATCCCCGAATTAAAACTGACCTCACTGAAGGATCCAAACAATAAAAGGCAGCTGCAGTCCCCATCATAGCAGTTACAGTACACGCCAAAAAACATAAGGCCAAGCGGCACCGTAAGTGAACGCAGCTAAACTTGTCCTCCGCCATACGATATCATCATACATCGCAAGCAATCGAAACACGATCCGGATGAAAAACACAGCTCACGGTGTGCACAAAGCACTAAACTCAGTAGCTCCGGCAGCAAGCTGGACTTGGAATATGAGGAAACTGCAACAAGGAGCACTTTTCAGACTGAGCCTCAATGGTTCCTGTCGCATATTTACCGAAAGTCCGATTATATTATATTTTATTTTAAAACAATATCTAAAATGACATTGCATTTATATTGTTGTTATTGTTTGCTTTTGTCAGCTATATATCTATAGCGTAGTCCCGAGCGACACCCCCAGAACAAGGACGTGTGTCGAGATACAATACGGGTCTTGTGCAAAGTCTGACACTTGGCATTATTGGACACAGAGAGTCTAGTGTTTCTGCCCTATGTGCAATCTTCAGTTAAAAGGGACAAACGGGTAGACCAACAATGCATGAGTTATGATAGTACATGATAGCTTAAGGTCTGAAAGCTTACCAGAACGCGTTATGTTTAGTTAAGGTCTCAAAAAGGAGGCGAAGGCGCACCTCCCAGCACCAGAGCTGGATGTTGTCAGCGACCCACAGCTGATGGCTTGTGCCAGGATCGGTGAACCAAAACCATCCAGACCCTGCTCCACCTCTCCGCTGTGCCTCTAGTAAGAGACTAACTTGTCTAGTCTAGCCAAGCAAGTAGGGATCGAAGAAGGAAGACAACCCGGTACTCAAAAATGTCGTGCTGAAGTCGGATGTGTTGGGCCGAAAGGCGCAAATATAATAGTTATACTTCAAACCACAACACAACGCAGACACGCCCACTTAACGTCCTTTTAAGGGCGGATGACGAAGAGGAATTCTGCAGTTTACGTATACTCTAGAATACTTTAGTCATCGGGCGTATATGTTTCCTTAGCTTATTATGTATGCATCTTTCTTTCTTTGTATATTTCCTCTTGTACCCGTTCGGGTGTCGAGGGACATACAAAGTTCTGGTCCTTTTCGTGGCTTCATCATCATCGTCACCATCATCATCAATTACCATGCCTGCTGGCGTAGGTGATCATGTTCAGAGAACTTTATAACTAAAAGACAAAGGAAAGAATGGAAAAGGTAGTCTTCTATCTATCTATCTATTGACCTTTCGAGCCGTAACCGGCCCATAGGGCGTAGACCAAGATACACCTTCTCCTATATGAATTTTTGTTCTAGCAGTTTTCTTTTAAAGATATTTTATCAAATCTCGCCATCTGTCTCTGTTCTGTGCAAGCAGTTCTATCTCATTGATGGAGCCGATTCCTGCTGCTCTTGCCTCTCTCATCAATGTTCTTCTCAGTGTCTCCCTGGGTCTTCCTCTTTTTCTTTTACCTGTTGTTTCCCATATGAGGGCTTGCTTTGCTATTCGATTATTATCTCTTCTCATCACATGTCCAACGTATGACCATCGTCTTTTCTTTATTACTGAGATATTAGTGGTTGATTGGCGATTTCTCTAATTTCCTCGTTTGTTTTGAATTCGTTCCATTCTATACCAAGTATTTTCCTTAGACATTTATTTTCGAATGCGTTCAACTTTGTTTCTATATCTCTTGTTGTTTTCCAGCTTTCACACGCATACGTAAGGGTTGATAGTACGTTTGATTTGAATAGCCTAAGTTTTGTGTTTGTGCTAATGAGTTTTGATTTCCACAACTTTTCAAGGCTTCTGAAAGACATTGCTGCTTTAGCCAGTCTGATTCTAATTTCTTTGCTCGTATCCCCTTCTCGATCAATGTGACTTCCAAGATAGATAAAGTGATCGATCTCTTCTACTGGTTTGTTTTCCATGTATATTTTGTCACTTGTTGGAATTAAACTTTTCATGACTTTAGTCTTTTCATGATTGACCTCAAGCCCAATTTTGCTGGCTATTGATGATAGTTCATTTGTGTTTTCCTGCATCGTTTTTATCTGACTGCTGATGAGAACTATGTCATCAGCAAAGTCGAGGTCCTCCAAATGGTCTCCTTGTATCCATTCGATGCCTTTATTACCAGTGCAGCATTTCTTCATTATGAAGTCCATAACAATTCCAAATAACAAGGGCGATAAAATACATCCTTGTTTAACCCCAGTTTCTATTGGGAAACATTCGCTCAGTCCTTCCTCTCTAAAGGTAGTCTTAGAGAGCGATAATCACCATGAAAAATAAACATGCATTGGAATCAAGCAGCAAGTCTAGTAGAGAAAAGAGACAAACTACGACGTTTCGGCAACAGCCTTCATCAGGTACACAACAATAAATATTATAGGAAAGAACTACTCTGAAGCAACAACAACAACTACAACAATAACAACAACAACAACAATAACAACAATAACAACAATAACAACAATAACAACAATAACAACAATAACAACAATAACAACAATAACAACAATAACAACAACAAAACACAAAAGTCGAAAGGTCGACGGTTGAACACTGATCTGAAAATGGCGGCATGGGAACAAGATTTCCGTGTCATGATGGTCACAAGATAAACGGTCAATAAAATAGAATTTCAAGAAATGTGATCATTTCTGTTGGTGACCTTCTGTCAAGCCATTCTCTAAAGATGTCTAGCATCTTTTCTCTCTGTTTCCCTCTACCTCTTTTTCCCTCAACATTTCCAGTTGTCGCAATATACTCCTTTTGTTTCCTTCTCATTACATGGCCAAAAACTGATGGTTGTTTCTCGTGGCTTCACTCATTGCCATTTGATGCTGTTGTAACGAATCTTTTATACTCTGTCTATCTTAATCTGGGTCTGCCCTTTGTTCTTCTTCTTTCTCCTCTTTTATTCTATAATATGCATGGTAAAGAATCACATTGTATTCTTTCTAGATTGGCCCACCCGTTTATTAGTTGTTTCTATATGCATATTAGGATTGGCTCAATGCTTACTCTTTCTCTTATAGTATCAATTTTTATTATGTAGTTTTTGGTCACTTCAAGCCCTTTTCTTAAACATCCCATCTCGGTGGAGACAAACTTTCTTTTATCCTTAATGCTAAGTGACCATGTTCAGTATTGTAAGAACGTATCACGCATAAGCAATAACGTCGAGCTTATCAATGTAATGTTGAGTAGACGCTTTCTTGGCATATAAAAGTACATCCGTGGCAACTGGAGACCAGGAGGTAAGAAAATATTAGGATACAACAGAAATGTGATTTTACACTGGAATGTTTAGAGTTTTACGACCAGTTAAAAAGAGTAACAAATATGGTCTAGAGAGGCCATATTAAAAAAAAAATGTATATAAATTTTAAAAAATAAAAATATACAAAAAGAGGACCCGCACAGGGAGGAAATACATTATTTTTTACCTTAAATTTAAGACAGAAAGATCACAGAGACCTTCCTAATCATTTCCGCGAGCTCTTTCTCCATTTGGTGTTGGCCTTTCTAATTGTCGTTTATTCCCACCGTCAAGAGGGGCATGGGGAAATGACTTTTAAAAAAAAGAGAGAAAGAAAGAAATAAAACGAAAGGAAAAAAGAAAGCAAGAAGGAAAGAAAGAAATGAAGGAAGAAAGAAAAGAAGAAAGGAAGAAAGAAAGAAGAAAGAAAGAAAGAAAGAAGAAAGAAAGAAAGAAAGAAAGAAAGAAAAGAAGAAAGGAAGGAACGAAGGAAGGAAGGAAGAACACTGTAAAATCAGTAGTGGTTGGGTTGGTAGAGAAACCCAACCACTAGGAAATAATCCAAATGTTTGGGTCAGATAATGAGATGTAAACGGCGGCAACAAATTGTGAGAACAAGTATTAAGTAAACGGCGGCAACAAATTGTGACAACAAGTATTAAGTAAACGGAGGCAACAAATTGTGACAACAAGTATTAAGTAAACGGCGGTAACAAATTGTGACAACAAGTATTAAGTAAACGGCGGTAACAAATTGTGACAACAAGTATTAAGTAAACGGCGGTAACAAATTGTGAGAACAAGTATTAAGTAAACGGAGGCAACAAATTGTGACAACAAGTATTAAGTAAACGGCGGTAACAAATTATGACAACAAGTATTGAGTAAACGGCGGTAACAAATTGTGACAACAAGTATTAAGTAAACGGCGGTAACAAATTGTGAGAACAAGTATTAAGTAAACGGCGGTAACAAATTGTGAGAACAAGTATTAAGTAAACGGCGGTAACAAATTGTGACAACAAGTATTAAGTAAACGGCGGTAACAAATTATGACAACAAGTATTGAGTAAACGGCGGTAACAAATTGTGACAACAAGTATTAAGTAAACGGCGGTAACAAATTGTGAGAACAAGTATTAAGTAAACGGCGGTAACAAATTGTGAGAACAAGTATTAAGTAAACGGCGGCAACAAATTGTGACAACAAGTATTAAGTAAACGGCGGCAACAAATTGTGACAACAAGTATTAAGTAAACGGCGGCAACAACAAAACGGCTTTTTTGTACTGAGCAAGCGATGATGCCATCATTTCTTATCCTTTAGTACTGAGCAAGCGATGATGCCATCATTTCTTATCCTTTAGTACTGAGCAAGCGATGATGCCATCATTTCTTATCCTTTAGAACTGAGCAAGCGATGATGCCATCATTTCTTATCCTTTAGTACTGAGCAAGCGATGATGCCATCATTTCTTATCCTTTAGTACTGAGCAAGCGATGATGCCATAATTTCTTATCCTTTGGTACTGAACAAGTTATGATGCCATAATCTCTTGCCCTTTAGTACTGAACAAGAGATGATGCCATAATTTCTTATCCTTTAGTACTGAGCAGGCGATGATGCCATAATTTCTTATCCTTTAGTACTGAACAAGCGATGATGCCATTATTTCTTATCCTTTAGTACTGAGCAAGCGATGATGCCATAATTTCTTATCCTTTAGTACTGAACAAGCAATGATGCCATTATTTCTTATCCTTTGGTACTGAACAAGCGATGATGCCATAATGTATTATCCTTTAGTACTGAACAAGAGATGGTGCCATAATTTCTTATCCTTTGGTACTGAACAAGTTATGATGCCATAATTTCTTGCCCTTTAGTACTGAACAAGAGATGATGCCATAATTTCTTATCCTTTGTTACTGAGCAAGCGATGATGCCATAATGTATTATCCTTTAGTACTGAACAAGAGATGATGCCATAATTTCTTATCCTTTGGTACTGAACAAGTTATGATGCCATAATCTCTTGCCCTTTAGTACTGAACAAGCAATGATGCCATTATTTCTTATCCTTTGGTACTGAACAAGCGATGATGCCATAATTTCTTGCCCTTTAGTACTGAACAAGCGATGATGCCATTATTTCTTATCCTTTAGTACTGAGCAAGCGATGATGCCATAATTTCTTATCCTTTAGTACTGAACAAGCAATGATGCCATTATTTCTTATCCTTTGGTACTGAACAAGCGATGATGCCATAATGTATTATCCTTTAGTACTGAACAAGAGATGATGCCATAATTTCTTATCCTTTGGTACTGAACAAGTTATGATGCCATAATTTCTTGCCCTTTAGTACTGAACAAGAGATGATGCCATAATTTCTTATCCTTTGTTACTGAGCAAGCGATGATGCCATAATGTATTATCCTTTAGTACTGAACAAGAGATGATGCCATAATTTCTTATCCTTTGGTACTGAACAAGTTATGATGCCATAATCTCTTGCCCTTTAGTACTGAACAAGAGATGATGCCATAATTTCTTATCCTTTCGTACTGAGCAAGCGACGATGCCATTATTTCTTATCCTTTGGTACTGAGCATGTTATGAAGCCATAATTTCTTATCCTTTGGTACTGAGCAAGCGATGATGCCATAATTTCTTGCCCTTTAGTACTGAACAAGGGATGATGTCATAAATTATATTCTCACGAAACTCGGATTTGACAGAATCGGAGGCGGTTAGTGAGGTGGTTTACCTTTGAGAACGTGTTGAGTTTATTCTTCTGATCCCATGGGTTGAATGTTCCCTCGGTCGTATTCAGGTACTGGTGGTTTTCTGGTGGTCTTTATTATTATTTTAGATAAACAAGACTGCTTGATGTAGTTGTAATTATCAGCTTCCTTTTCAGCGACGTCATTTGTAATTGTCGCTCACGTAGCCGTATTGGCTTGCATGAAAGCTGACCTTGCTAATGCCATAACCAACAACGCTCAATGGCTACACGTGTCGCCTTGTTTTAGCAGAGACAAGCGTTGTCATTTAAACCGTTTCGGCAGTTTCCTTTGTTCTCAATATATATGTATGTGTGTGTGTGTGTGTGCGTGCGTGCGTGCGCGCGTGTGTGTATGTGTGTGTGTGCGTGCGTGCGTGTGTGTGTGTATGTGTGTGTGTGTGTGTGTTTTCGTGGAAACTGGAATGTGGAAGTGACTGCATTTTCCTTTCGAGGAAAGTTGCTCGGTATCGTCGCCTGTGCATCCGACAAGGGCAATCGCGCTGGTCGCACTTATCAACGAAATTCGCCAAAAGCGCCTTGGGGAATGATGTGACATGAGGTGGAGCCGACATGGGAATTCTCGAATGCAATGAAACTGATTTAAAAAAAAAATAGAATAATTATCCGCCAGATCGTCTTCACTGCACATAGAACAACATACTTATTTATAATAAATTACCCATAATTGTATCGATAGTTTAAAAATAAACAACCAACACCAACACCATATATATACTATGCTGCCCTCGATTTATTCTTCTACTTCTTCTTCTGCTGGTTGCTGCATTCGCTCACCGTTCACTCCTATGATTGTGTTCGGCATTGTTGTGTGCTACGTCATCGTAATGGTTCCCTAGACGGGCCGTGCGCTAATCTTACGGTCTGCTGTTTGATGTGCGACGGGGATAATTTGACGACTGACTGTGTGTCTATATGTTCGGAATTGGAGTCAACAACGATGGCCTAACATTATCAAGTGCTACGACGATCATCATTTTCAAGAGGACGTAAATTACCGGTATATGGGGATAGGCGGCGGGAACAAATGAAGGCTATGCATGAAAAGTGTTCCTTGTTGCAGTTTCCTCATATTCCAAGTCGCGTATCAATGTTAGTCACCTCTAGTGACTCGGGCAGATGGTGCTCGTAAACCTGGGAGGGCCGACCATCTAAGGGCAGAATCCCCCTACAGAAAAGATCATCTGCTGCCTTGCAGGAAGATTGAGGACAATCAAAGGCTAAGGAAAGCAAACCTGGACAAAATGTTGGCTGAAATCGGATGCACTGGGCCACTGGCGCAGAACACTGTGCAACGTTTTAACAGGTATTCAAGCGGAGTGGATTTAATAGGCTTAAACAGACAGCTGTCTTTGTGTGAGAGTCTGGAGTCCTACTCTGATTGAGTTCTGATCGCAGAGAGAGAGAGAGAGAGAGAGAGAGAGAGAGAGAGAGAGAGAGAGACGCCATTAAAAGGGCTTCAATTGCGTATTTACGTTCAATCGTAGTTTATACTAGCAAGCTTAGACTTCTGCGCCTTTCGGCCCAAAATATCTGACAATGACATCATCTCGACATTTAGGTAATGAGTTTATCTTTGTTAGTCACTTTAGACCATTTTACGATGTTATACTACCCGGTAGTATCTCCCAGTGTTTCTCTCACCCTCTATCTCTCCCTCACTCTCTCTATCTCTCTCCACATACTCTCACTCTCCATTTGTCACTTTCACTCTCTGTCTCTCTAAAATGATGTCTCTCCCCAACTCTCTGCGTATTTCTCTCTTTCTAGCACACACATACATACTCTCTCTTTCTGTCTCTTTTTCTCTCTTTTTCCATGTTTATCTCGTTCTCAATCTGTGTGTGTGTGTGTTTATCTCGTACACTCTCTCCCGATATTTCTTTCACACACTTTGAGTGTCTATCTACACACAGTCTTACTTTCTCTGTCTCACTCTCGTATTCTCTCTGTGTGTTTCACTTCTCTCTCTGTGTGTTTCACTTCTCTCTCTGTGTCTTTCACTTCTCTCTCTGTGTGTCACTTCTTTCTCTCTGTGTGCGTTTCACTTCTCTCTCTCTGTGTTTCACTTCTCTCTCTGTGTGTTTCACTTCTCTCTGTGTGTTTCACTTCTCTCTCTATGTTTCACTACTCTCTCTGTGTGTTTCACCTCTCTCTGTGTGTTTCACTTCTCTCTGTGTGTTTCACTTCTCTCTCTATGTTTCCCTTCTCTCTCTGTGTGTTTCACTACTATCTCTCTGTGTGTTTCACTTCACTTTCTGTGTGTTTCACTTCTCTCTCTGTGTGTTTCACTTCTCTCTGTGTGTCTTTCACTTCTCTCTCTCTGTGTGATTCACTTCACTCACTGTGTGTTTCATTTCTCTCTCTCTGTGTTTCACTTCTCTCTCTGTGTGTTTCCCTTCTCTCTCTGTGTGTTTCACTTCTCTCTCTCTCTCTGAGTGTTTCACTTCACTCTCTGTGTGTTTCACTTCTCTCTCTCTCTCTCTCTCTCTCTCTCTGAGTGTTTCACTTCTCTCTCTGTGTGTTTCACTTCTCTCTCTGAGTGTTTCACTTCTCTCTCTGAGTGTTTCACTTCTCTCTCACAATCTTCCTTCCCCACAATTACTCTGCTCCTTTCTCGCACCGTTCGTAACCCAATTTACATATGACGTAACACGCAGTAAAAATACGCATAACCTCTTTTCTGATAATTAAGATCACAGTTTCCTGGCTTCCTCAATGCCTTGATTTATTTCACTACTTCTATACTAGCTTTCCTAGCTACCAAAGAAATTCTCACAGCAATCTTAGCCGCTGGGGCTGAGTGATTAGTGTGATCATTACTGACTAGAAGGGTTTGGATTCAATTCTCAGAAGTGGCGAGTTTTCTTCCGGCTCGACAAGGCTTCGGGGTTCACCCAGCTTCTGTAATGGGCACAATAAATTCATTTTTCTACGAGAGAGCGCGGACTGCACTGATCCGGCTATATTGCTCAAAATATGTGTTGTTGGTCAATTACATAAAAAAATAACAGGTTGTGACACAGTCTGTTCCGTACGTCTCGAAGCTTGGAGGGATTTAGACTTTACAACGGAGTGACTTCACTGACGCGGACCATATTCGACTAGGCTGCCATTCTGGCATACCGAACCAACCGAAACTTGGAAGTCTTGATTATCTATCATCATCATCTAGTCCCGGGCCTGCTGGCGTAGGTGATCATGTCTCTCGACAACTTTCAATCTCGGCAGCTATTTATCATTTCTGTTGTTGACCTTCTGCCAAGTCATTCTTTTAAGCTATCTGTTATTTTTTCTCTTTGGTTCCATCTATATCTTCGTCCCTCAATTTTCCCAGTTGTTACAATACATTCCATTTGTTCTCTTCTCATTACATGGCCAAAAAATTATTATTGTTTCTTCCTAATATTGCAAATTAGCTCTCTTTTTGCTTTACTCCTTTCAGAACATTTTCATTACTCTTCTTAGCTGTCCATGGAACTCTCAACATTCTTCTGTAAAACCACATTTCTACAGACTCCAGTGATTTTCTTGTCTGTTGTCATTATCTATATAACCACTATTTAAACAAACGAGCCTCACTGTTCTGTTTAAGAAATGTTCACGAAGGACACAAAATGACAAGACTTATGGATGTTAAATGGGTCATAGGTCAACATTAATGTTAATTAAGGTAACAATTGAAGGCTTTGCATGAAAGTTTGAAGCGTTCCGCTTCTTGAATCATATTTTCCAATTTCCCTTCTTGATATAGAGTCCTAACATACCAAGTACTTATTTTAAGATCTTTCCTCCGACATAAGTTGGAATTCCTCTCCATGGCTTCCTCTGGACCAGTACGTGATGAGGCTCCAATCTCTTTCACGGTGGTCAGCCATATTCGTCTTTCGTGTCCTGAACATGCCTCTTGTGTACCACACACTTTGCTGTTTTCGCTTTCTGGGCCGTTGGTCATTGCTGACCCCCCCCTCCCCCCCCCCTCCATCCACCGTTGCAAACTTTGTACAAAATCGGAATGGACCTTTCCGTCTGCCTGGGGTGCGACAGTGAAAAACAATGACCTATCACCGACAGGTCAATCTCGAATGAAAATAAGATAAATACCCACTTAACAACGAGAATTTCCACCATCCACCAGCCTGTCAGAAGTTAAACAACCACAACAGGCATGAGCAGAATATTAATCCCAAGAATCACACACCGCGTGTAACCGGCGTATTTCCAAACAACACACGCTGTAACGGAAAACACTGTCCACACACGGACGCCATATTGAAACAAACACATGAAAAGATATTAAGGCCTCAGAGAGGGGATATATCAGAAGAATGTTGAGAGTTCCCTAGTCAGTTAAAAAGACCAACGAAGAAATTCTCAAAGACGCCAACACAGGAAAGCTTGTAAAAAAATTCACGAATAAAAAACAATTCTCGAGCACATCATGAAAAGAGGAAAGCTGGATGGAAAACTTTGCTACAACTGGCAAAATACAGGAAAAGAGAGATCACGGACGACAAAGAGAGAAGATACAAGCTAGCTTGATGTCGTGGCACGGTTACGGTCAACAACAGAATAGATAGAATACACGTTTATATATAAATTGTGGAAGGACACGATCGCCTACTTCAATCATTATGACACACGAGGATGGTGATTTTTTAAAATAACTAATTATGCGGCATATTTCTTCAAGGGGACCTACGATCTCATTTTGAGATCCACTGTAACATCGATATTACTTTTTTTCCCCTCTTTGTACTTGTCAACCTACTACACGTCCAGCATGCTGGCTGTCTTCAGTTTCAAAAGACAGTTTTTTTTTTTTACTTTTTATATTATTATACCCTTAGCTATGCTCAAACCCCCATTTTTCCCTCTGTGTTTACCATATTAATTGTATTAAACTGACGCACGTTACAACTAATAAACCCCCCCCCCCCCCCCTTTTTCCTCAATGCCGTATTGCCACGTAGATTACAAACAAAAAGTGGCTGGTATGAAGTCCTGAATGGGGCAAGCGTGGGCCGAATTACCTAGTAGGAGGCGACGTTTATTGAGGCACTGTTAGGGGTTAGGTTTATTTATATTTATGAAAACAAGGGGATTTTAGTATCAATCGTTTTTGTAACACCTAAGTGAGTTTATTGGCAGCTCTTTACGTAACTCGAGTGTTTATTTGATAAGAACACGTGGGAAGACTAAGTAAACAAATAACTTTAATGGTTATTGGTAATGACATATGTATCAATAATTATTGTAATACTATTTATAGCCAGTCAGTCTATAGGATGATTAAATGAAGACTGGGATTATAGTGTGCAATCGCTGGATTTCCTTGCATTTATAATTGACTCTTAATTGACTGGTTTAATGAGTTTCACCTTTCGGATTACCTGGACGTTTAGTGTGTCTTTCTCACTAAAAACTATGTTTTAAAAAATAACGTTCACCTTGAGCCTTTATGCTGTCATAGGTAATAAAATACAGGTAAACAACACATACCAGAAGCTGCTAGAAGAAGGAATTGAGCAATACAGAAGAGAAAATCCTGATGAAAAAGTAGCAACCAAATGGCAATGCATAAAGGAAAGCATACAAGAAACCTGCGACACCTTTCCCAAAAAATGACAGAGCAAAAAACAAAAATGGATAAATAATACAATCTTCACACTGCCCAATACAATAAAATAGATAATGAAATACACAAAATGTGCAAAAAGGAAAAAGAAGACTGGTTCAGCCAAAAATATATAGAAATAGAAACTATGGAAAGCTAACAAGACTTAAGATGAATGCACACAGAAATAAAGAGAATAAAGTAAAGTAAAGTACCCCCGTCACGCCAAGTGGCGTATAGGGAAATATGGTGTTAGTGACCCTATATTTTACAGACCTTCAGCACATGATTTTTGGAGTAATGTGGTCGGTATTACGCCCGTGCTGCTTTACTTTCCCAGAAAAAATCCGGTACCCATTTAAGGCTGGGTGAACCCGGAGCCGTCGGTTCGGATCGAACCCTACCCCTTGTCCGTAGTAGTCCAGTTCACTAACCACTGAGCTATCGCGGCTCCCACTAATTTTTAGGGAATTAGTAAAACCCAGGTGTCCTCGCCAGGGTACGAACCCCGGCTGTTGCCGTGGTAAGCCAACCGCCTATCGATTGCGCTAACCGGACACCCAAATAAAGAGAATGACTAATACAAATTTTAAAAAGCCACAGAAGGTGGATACATTGCAGACAAAAAAGGAAAAATGCTAACAGACAATAAAGATATTATAGATAGATGGCAGGAATATATAACAGAACTATTTCATGATCAAAGGACAAGAAACCAGTTATAAAATGTACATCAGACTATAAAATCGTAAAATCGGAGGTGGAAAAAGCTATAAAAACAATTAAAAAGGGAAAAGCAGCAGGACCTGACAGCATACAGATAGAGATGATACAGGCACTAGAAGATTTTGGCATTGAAGTGATTACAGACATATGCAACGACATATACCACACAGGATACATACCAAATGAACTAAAAACATCAAATTTCATTGCATTGCCTAAAAAGAATGGTGCAGTTGAATGCAGAGACTTTAGAACAATAAGCCTAATGAGCCATGTTACAAAAATCTTGCTTAAAGTCATACAAGGAAGGATTCAGAATAAAATCATTAGATGAGCAGCAATTTGGATTTAGGAAAAATGGCGGGACAAAAGAAGCCATATTCTGCATGAGACATTAATCGAAAATTACACAGAAGTAAACAAACCAATATATGCCTGCTTCATAGACTGCACCAGAGCTTTTGATAGAGTACACCACAAACAACTTATAGAATGCCTAAAAGAGATACATCTAGATGACATGGACATACGAGTAATATGTAATCTACACTGGGAGCAAACAACAATAATAAAATGTAACAAAGAGAACTCTACACCCATTGATATAAAAAGAGGAGTAAGACAGGGATGCATCCTATCACCAAGCTTGTTCAATCTATACACTTAGAAAATCTTTAAAAACATCATAGAGATGCCAGGCTTACAAATTAATGGAAAGATAATCAATAACCTAAGATATGCTGACGATACTGTACTACTAGCAGAAAATCCTAAAGATCTACAACAATTACTTAATGAAATCTCTCTCTCTCTCTCTCTCTCTCTCTCTCTCTCTGTCTCTCTCTCTGCGATCAGGACTCAATCAGAGTATGATTCCAGACTCTCACATGAAGTCAGCTGTCAGGTTAAGTGCTGATCGCCCCCACAGACTGAACATCACAATTAGAGTCTGCAGATCCACTCTGATTGAACACCCGTTAAAACGTTGCACTGTGTTCTGCGCCGGATACATTAATGAAATAAATATGATAAGCAAAAAAAAAATGGACTAGATATGAATATCAAAAAGACTAAAACTATGATCATAAATATAGAAAATACTCAAAACCCATAAATGGATATCAATTTTGAAGGAATAGACCTGGAGACAGTTCAGAACTACAACTACCTTGGACATACTATAACCAGTAATGGAAAATGTACAACTGAAATAAACAAAAGAATAGGAATGGCAAAAAGTAATTTTAATGCCATGAAGAACATACTAACATCAACACAAATAACACCAGGGCTAAAACTAAGAATAGCAAAATGTTACATCTTCTCAATATTCCTATATGGTGCAGAAACAAGGACATTAGACAAGAAAACAGAACAGAGAATTTAAGCCTTTGAAATGTGGATATATAGAAGAATAGGTAGAATTGGATGGAAGGAAAAGAAAACAAACGACGAAGTCTTAAAACAACTAAAAATGAAAAGAGAACTAATAAAAACAATTACAACAAGACAAATGCGATTTTTGGGCCATGTTAAAAGACACAACAGCCTACTAAAAGTAATCCTGGAGGGGAAAATACAAGGTAAAAGAGGCAGAGGTAGACCAAGGCTAACATGGACGAGTAACATCAAAAGATGGACAAATCAGCCTATGACAACCTGCACAATCAAAGCAAGAGACAGAGCAGAATGGCGCTCCATGGTAGCCAACCTTCCATACGGAGACGGCACTCGATGATGATGATGATGAGGTAATAAACCATCTGGCCAAGTGAGAAGATTACATTAAAAAATGAAAAGAGAAAGTAAAGTGCCCCGTCACTCCAAGTGGCGTATAGGGAATACGGTGTTAGTGACCATAATATTTATAGTCTTTCGGCACATGATTTTTGGGGCAATGTGGTCGGTACCACGCCGTGCCGCTTTACTTTCCCAGAAATAAATCTGGTACTCATTTAAGGCTGGGTGAATCAGGAAACCGTCGAGCAGGATCGAACCTCTTGTCCTTTGTAGTCCAGTTCACTAACCAGCGAGCTATCGCGGCTCCCTTAGACCATTACATGATACAGGAAAAAAATTCCCCCCCCCCTCCCAACATGGTTACTGAGACACATACAGGTAGATTTATATTGCCTCTTAAGATTAACAATTTTGAGACTAAACACGGCCATGCAACACTAACAAATTAAAAATAGGTGAACACACCACCGTCTTTAGACTGATAACCTGTTATATACCATTGGGCAACCACATCAATAGAATACAGCGAAACCAAACTCCAGTATGTCCACTACCTGAATGCCCGCATGTAACAGTAGAATGGCGTCAGCTCACAGGTTTCTGTATCCATAAGAAAAACAACAGACTAAACACTGCAACACGTTTCCTTGTCCCATCTGTTTCCTTGTCCCATATCTATTTGTCCCATATGCAGCCGGACACGTCATGTCAATAACGCCAAAATCAACCACATGTGAAATTGATCGGCAAAGCCTCGTCTAACATTTACTAGAGACCGTTGAAGATAGACATCAGTCCATCTTCCTTCTTCTGTCATGACGTAAAAGACCATATATATATATATATATATATATATATATATATATATAAGGGCTAACACACAGAAATGTTTATAAATGTATTAAAATTCGAAGCTGTAGTAAAGCTGATTATGAAGGAGAAATGGGGGGAAAAATAAAAAAAAATGGCATGGTTGCAACTTTACATAAATAATGGACAACACAAAATGGAACAACGTTGCGGCTCAGTAGGCCTTCAGCAGGAACAATAAACAACACATATACAGATATGTCAGTGAATAAAATGAATAGTACATACCTATCCATCTATCTATTGACCTTTCGAGCCGTAGCCGGCCCAAAGGGCGTAGACCAAGACACTCCTTTTCTTATCTAAATTTTTATTCTGGCAGTTTTCTATTCTTTTAAAGATATTTTATCAAATCTTGCCACTTGTCTCTGTTCTGTGCAAGCAGCTCTATCTCATTGAGGGAGCCGATTCCTGCTGCTCTTGCCTCTCTCATCAGTGTTCTTCTCAGTGTCTCCCTGGGTCTTCCTATTTTCCTCTTACCTGTTGTTTCCCACATGAGGAGAACACTACATAACAAACTAATAATTATTAGTTAACATTAATTGCTAATTAATAATTGGAAGGCTTATGAGCTACAACGTCGTTCGATTTTGTGTTGTCAAATACTTAAGTAATGCGATACCCCATACAATTTATTTCTACTTTCTTTCACTTCTCTCGTATTTTTATATATTGAATGTCATCTCGCATCGTGAGTATCGATGCTTGAAGCGACACCATCAAGTCTCCGAACATCTGGATAGTCGGCCGAGCACACATGGGTGCAAACTTTGTGCTAAGAAACTGATTCAAGTCGTGTAATTTACCTTTATTTTTATTTATACATTACACAAACAAAGGTTAATTCATACGGAAAACATTATACGTTTTGGTTAAACTAACATGTACAAGTGATATTACTGTGTGTCTAATATGCAAAGGCGATGACCTTGAACTACTAACAGATGATGGTCGGCACTCCTGCGGCACGCACGTAAGAACATGGGAAACAGTTCGACAAGATGGCGGCGTATTTGAAACCGTGGAACCAATCTCGAGCAGCGAAGTTTGTGGGAAATTTGTTTATCGAAGGAGTGGAACCTCTAGAGATTCATCATAGGATGAGAATTCAGTGATGTGACATGTTGTATGAGTCTTAAATGTGTATGTAGATGAATGGATTTAGAATTTCAAGAACGGTGTTACTAACGATACTCAAGCGCAATGTCAAACATTCACGATTGTCACGGCAGACAACGTGATACGGGAACAACCGGCGCGTCACAGTCAAGGAGGTGGCTTCACCATTCGACATTTGTATTGGATCAGCGCACGTCATCATCATCGAGTGCCTTCTCCGCAACGAAGGTTGGCTACCATGGATCGCCATTCTACTCTGTTTCTTGGTTTGATGGTGCAGGCTGTCATAGATTGACTTGTCCATCTTTTGACGTTACTCGTCCATGTTAGTCTTGGGGTGTCTCTGCCTCTTTTACCTTGTATTTTTTCCTTCCAATATTACTTTTAGTAGGCTGTTGTGTCTTTTAACATGCCTCAAAAATTTCATTTGTCTTGTCTTAATTGTATTCAGTAGTTCTCTTTTTATTTTCAGTTGTTTTAAAACTTCATCGTTTGTTATCTTTTGTTTCCATCCAACTCTACCTATTCTACTATAAATCCACATTTCAAAGGCTTCAATTTTCTGTTCTGTTTTCTTGTCTAATGTCCATGTCCTGAAACTCCAATAAGTGTGCACGATTGGTACCCAGGTGGCGGTGCATAAGGGGCTGCGCACCCGTCCGAAAAAAAATAAACTGCCGTGTCTACCCACTTGTCAAACCTCGGCGTCGGAGAAAATGCGCTTGACAGCAACAGAGCTGGAAGCTGGAAGGGATGCATGGCTGTTGGCTTGCGCTAGGATCAATGAACAGAACCTTCCAGACACTATTCGACCTCTTCCAGGTGCCTCTAGACAGAGCTGGAAGCTGGAAGGGATGCATGGCTGTTGGCTTGCGCTAGGATCAATGAACAGAACCTTCCAGACACTATTCGACCTCTTCGAGGTGCCTCTAGAACAGAGCTGGAAGCTGGAAGGGATGTATGGCTGTTGGCTTGCGCTAGGATCAATGAACAGAACCTTCCAGACACTATTCGACCTCTTCCAGTTGCCTCTAGACAGAGCTGGAAGCTGGAAGGGATGCATGGCTGTTGGCTTGCGCTAGGATCAATGAACAGAACCTTCCAGACACTATTCGACCTCTTCGAGGTGCCTCTAGAACAGAGCTGGAAGCTGGAAGGGATGTATGGCTGTTGGCTTGCGCTAGGATCAATGAACATAACCTTCCAGACACTATTCGACCTCTTCCAGGTGCCTCTAGAACAGAGCTGGAAGCTGGAAGGGATGCATGGCTGTTGGCTTGCGCTTGGATCAATGAACAGAACCTTCCAGACACTATTCGACCTCTTCCAGGTGCCTCTAGACAGAAACTATCCAGTCTAATCTGGCCCAGCGAATAGGGATCGAAGAGGGAAAGCAACCCGGTACCTTACATATGTTGAAGTCGGATGTATTCCTAAAGCAACCCGGTACCTTACATATGTTGAAGTCGGATGTATTCCTAAAGCAACCCGGTACCTTACATATGTTGAAGTCGGATGTATTCCTAAAGCAACCCGGTACCTACATATGTTGAAGTCGGATGTATTCCGTTTTCTTCTTTCCTTCCTCATCTGCCTTTCAACGTCGAGGGGAGATATAATTTGCGGCCTTTTGCTCTTCTTTTCGCCTCTGCTGCTGTTGTTTCCTAGTGCTTCTAATATTCCTTCGATCCATCTTTTTCGTGGTCGACACTTGGGTCTGGTGTTCTCACAACGTTTGTTGAAGGCTCGTTTGTTGTGTTTTGATCTTTCTGCCTTGACACGTGGCCAATCTATTTTATCTGTTGTTTCCTTATATATTCTATGGCGGGGCTATTCCCAACTTTTTTCTCAGTTCTTCATTTCCTATCTCTCAGACTGTTTCCTGTCATTTGTCTAACACATTTAATCTCTGTAGAGGTTATTTTTCTTATTGTTCTTGCATCTAGGGTCCAGGTCTGGCATTGGTAGCACAACGTTGGGATGAAGATCATGTATTCCCTTGAAAGACACACATATGACAGTTCTACGGCAACCTCAACACAAGTATCTAGCTCAATAAACGTCCTTGACTGATGACGTAGAGGCCAATCAGTTCCTTAGTGACCATCGGATGAACACCAGAGCGAAAGAAAAGAAACGTTGACGCGTCACCACCGATATCTCTGAGCCAGCCCGCTGAGGGAGGGACCGCCCAAAGGTTGTGACGTTTGAGCATTGCGAGGATGGGCAGTTGTGGGTAAAATGACGTCAGCCGTCTATAGCTCAAGACGTCACAAGAATGGGATGTTTGCGGGAAAACCCCTGTAGCGGGCAGGCTCAGAAATATCGGTGGCTGACGTCAGCTCATTGAAATAAAGAGGGATATTTCGAACAAGTTATAATGCAATTACGTCACAGTATTTGCACTGAATAATCTATAAACTAAATAAATCTGATTTTTCGTTGAATGCACCTATGTATTGTATATTTAGCTTATGGCAAGCAGCGATATTTACGTTTTTCGGCACTAACACATTCGAGACGGGTAGATTTCTAATTGCTACTAATTTCTCACTTTTAGCCAGGGCAACCATTAATTTTGACTTACACTTTTCAACTTCTGCCAGCGCGCATACAAGACTTCCTGTGTTTTTTTCTCTGTTATCTGAGAAGGCTAGACATCGTTGGATCTCATTGCTCAGAGAGGGCTAGGCTTTGGATATCATTGCTCAGAGAAGGCTAGAGACATCGTCGGATCTCATTGCTCAGAGAGGGCTAGGCATTGGATATCATTGCTCAGAGAGGGCTAGACATCGTCGGATCTCGTTGCTCAGAGAGGGCTAGGCATTGGATATCATTGCTCAGAGAAGGCTAGAGACATCGTCGGATCTCATTGCTCAGAGAGGGCTAGGCATTGGATATCATTGCTCAGAGAGGGCTAGACATCGTCGGATCTTATTGTTCAGAGAGGGCTAGCCATTGGATCTCATTGCTCAGAGAGTGCTAGACATCGTCGGATCTCATTGGTCAGAGAGGGCTAGACATTAGATCTCATTGGTCAGAGAGGGCTAGACATTAGATCTCATTGCTCAGAGAGGGCTAGACATTAGATCTCATTGCTCAGAGAGGGCTAGACATTAGATCTCATTGCTCAGAGAGGGCTAGACATCGTCGGATCTCATTGGTCAGAGAGAGCTAGACATTGGATCTAATTGCACAGAGAGGGCTAGACATCGTCGAATCTCATTGCTCAGAGAGGGCTAGACATCGTCGGATCTCATTGCTCAGAGAGCGCTAGACATTAGATATCATTGCTCAGAGAAGGCTAGACATCGTCGGATCTCATTGCTCAGAGAGGGCTAGGCATTGGATATCATTGCTCAGAGAGGGCTAGGCATTGGATATCATTGCTCAGAGAGGGCTAGGCATTGGATATCATTGCTCAGAGAGGGCTAGGCATTGGATATCATTGCTCAGAGAATGCTAGACATCGTCGGATCTTATTGCTCAGAGAGGGCTAGCCATTGGATCTCATTGCTCAGAGAGGGCTAGACATTAGAATTCATTGCTCAGAGAGGGCTAGACATCGTCGGATCTCATTGCTCAGAGAGAGCAAGACATTGGATCTCATTGCCCAGAGAGGGCTAGACATCGGATCTAATTGCACAGAGAGGGCTAGACATCGGATCTCATTGCCTAAAAACCTGCTGAGGTTAAATCCACGAGGAAAACATGGATTCCAAGATAACAATTCTCACCGCATTTGGCGTGACCGGAGCCAAGATTTTATTGTCGAGGAGTGACGTCTATCCTCTAGATCACCCTCCCACAAAGGCGACCCTAACCCTAACTAATGATGTCAAGATTGTTTGTCTCTGATGCTTATTTAATTTACTCACTTGTATCTTCCCAGAAAGATACAACATATATGCTTCTTCTATTGTAATAATTATACGTTCAAAGTTAATAGAAGAAGTATCTTAAAATCTAAAAACTTTTGCGAGTAAAAATTAGATATTGCATCCCCTGGCACTCTCAGATGTGTTAATCTTTGATCGTTTTGGTACGAACATTAACTACTATAATAATATACACACACATATCTTTACTAAAGCCAGCATTTTGTTTTATTTCATGTCAGAAATTGAAATCACTTTCATAACAAAAATACATTTTAAGAAAAAGCGAAATGTACTAGGGTCAGGACATCGTCTATAAATACTGCACCATTTCCAAGAGCAGAACTAAAATGCTAATTTGAGATGAAAACAAACAGCTGTGGTAGATCAGTAAAGCAAGTAACGCCACCAGTAAAGGGCAGGCTATTTAAAGGTGAAGGAGTGGACAGTGCACATTTATCTCTTTTTTTTCTTTACCCAACTCAGCGGGGTCGACTGGGGAGTGTCGAACTGTGATTTAACACAATCCAGCACTCAAAGTGCAGCGCTAATGACGCCCTGTGGTAAATGACTCCTCGTGTAGGATAGTCGTGTTGATGTCTGGGAGTACCTTATGATGATTCATCTGAACTCGTAAAGAAGGTTAAATTCATGATGTGAGAGAACTGCGGGTCTAAACAACTGCATTGGATTTATAGTAACATATTTTCTTGAGTGATTTATGTGGTTTGGGTCTGCTCATAACAATTCTGATAAGACAATTGTAATTTTTTGGAACATGAAAAGAGACACAAAACCCTACTATAAGTCATCTTCGAAGGGAAGGTACAAATAAAAAAAAAAAAACAGTCGCAAGCCAAGGCTGAAGTGGACCGATAACATCAATAGATGGACAAGTGAACCAAAGACAATATGCACAATCTAGACAAGAGGGCAAAATGGCGCTCCATGGTAGCCAACCTTCGATGTGTAGACGGCACCTAATGATGAGTATAGTAAAGAAGAAGAATGATGATGAGGACATCCTACTTTATTCTTTAATGAAGAAAAAAAAAAGTAAAGTGCCCCCGTCATGCCAAGTGACGTGTAGGGGATATGTTGTTAGTGACCATATATTTTACAGACCTTCGGCACATGATTTTTGGGGTAATGCGGTCGGTCTTACGCCTGTGCCGCTTTACTTTCCCAGAAAAAAATCCGGTACCCATTAAAGCTATATATATATATATACATATATATGTATATAATATATATATATATATATATATATACATATATATATATATATATTTATATATATATATATATATATATATATATATATATATATATATATATATATGTATATATATATATATATATATATATATATATATATATATATCCGCGATAGCTCAGTGGTTAGTGAGCAGGACTACAAAGGACAAGGTGTTGGGTTCGATCCCAACCGACGGCTTCCGGGTTCACCCAGCCTTAAATGGGTACCGGATTTTTTTCTGGTAAAGTAAAGCGGCACGGGCGTAATACCGACCACATTACCCCAAAAATCATGTGCCGAAGGTCTGTAAAATTTATGGAAACTAACACCATATTCCCTATACGCCACTTGGCGTGACGGGGATACTTTACTTATATATATGTGTGTGTGTGTGTGTGTATATATATATATATATATATATATATATATATATATATATATATATACGGTTCTTCTCTCCATCCTTTGATAGTCGTAAAAGTAGGGAAAATTGTGTTTGTTGTAGAATTTTTTCATTTTTTTAATAGCTTCTTTTGCTACCACTTATACTATTATTATTGCTACAATTCTCATTGTTACTGTTACAAGTGTAGTACATCTCTATTACATCAAAGTTGAAATTGCGACTGCAGTAATTGAGTCTATAATCTTTAAGGTGTGAGATTCTAAAAACCAGAAACAATAAACATGCCCATCGAGAATAGGTGGCGTATGTGCAACCATTGTGTTACGATGGTTATCAGTATGTGTATCCTTCGTTGTATTAAAGGTGACCTGAATACTTATGTGAAAGCCGGAAGGTTTAGATGCCGAGAATTTAGAATTTCCACTAAATCAATGTATTCACCTTGACTGAGGAGACACGACATGGCTTGTCATGCAGCTGGGCAACTAAAGTACTAGGACGAGAGTAAGAACCACAGCGAGAATTGCATTCAAGTAGATTTCTGAATAAATGCGACAGAGAAGCAACTAATTAACTAGTAAGCTAGTCAGTCAGTTTGCTACTTAGTTAGCCAGTTAGTTAGCTAGTCAGTAATATAGTTAGTCAGTTTACTAGTTAGTTTGTCAATTATTTTGATAGTTACTTAGTCAGTTAGCTAGTTAGTTAGTCAATTTGCTAGTAAGTTTATAAATTATTTGGAAAGTTAATTAGTCAGCTAGTTAGTTAGTCAATTTACTAGTTAGTTAGTCAATTTACTAGTTAGTTTGTCAAGTATTTCGATAGTTACTTAGTCAGTTAGCTAGTTAGTTAGTCAATTTGCTAGTTAGTTAGTCACTTTACTAGTCAGTTAGTCACTTTACTAGTTAGTTTGTCAATTATTTCGATAAATAATTAGTCAGCTAGTTAGTTAGTCAATTTGCTAGTTAGTTAGTCACTTTACTAGTTAGTTAGTCAATTTGCTAGTTAGTTAGCCAATTTGCTAGTTAGTTAGTCAATTTGCTAGTTAGTTAGTCAATTTTCTAGTTAGTCAATTTTTCTAGTTAGTTAGTCAATTTGCTAGTTAGTTTGTCAATTTTCTAGTTAGTCAATTTTTCTAGTTAGGTAGTCAATTTGCTAGTTAGTTTGTCAATTTACTAGTTAGTTAGTCAAATTTCTAGTTAGTTAATCAATTTGCTAGGTAGTTAGTCAATTTACTAGTTAGTTAGTCACTTTACTAGTTAGTTAACCAATTTGCTAGTTAGTTTATCAATTTGCTAGTTAGTCAGTTTGCTAGTTAGTTAATCAATTTTCTAGTTAGTTAGTCACTTTACTAGTTAGTTAGTCAATTTGCTAGTTAGTTAGTCAATTTTCTAGTTAGTTAGTCACTTTACTAGTTAGTTAGTCACTTTACTAGTTAGTTAGTCAATTTTCTAGTTAGTCAATTTTCTAGTTAGTTAGTCAATTTGTTAGTTAGTTTGTCAATTATACGGATAGTAAATTAGTCAATAAGCTAGTTAGTTTGTCAATTTGCTAGTTAGTTAGTCAAATTTCTAGTTAGTTTATCAATTTGCTAGTTAGTCAGTTTGCTAGTTAGTTAGTCAATTTTCTAGTTAGTTAGTCACTGTACTAGTTATTTAGTCAATTTGCTAGTTAGTTAGTCAATTTTCTAGTTAGTTAGTAACTTTACTAGTTAGTTAGTCACTTTAGTAGTTAGTTAGTCAATTTTCTAGTTAGTCAATTTTCTAGTTAGTTAGTCAATTTGCTAGTTAGTTTGTCAATTATATCGATAGTTAATTAGTCAGTTAGCTAGTAAGTTTGTCAATTTGCTAGTTAGTTAGTTAATTTTCTAGTTAGTTAATCAATATGCTTGTTAGTCAATTTGCTAGTTAGTCAATTTGCTAGTTAGTTATTCAATTTGCTAGTTAGTTATATGCTAATTGGCGTAGGGGTAGTCTAGAGTTACGGTGTTAACTTCAGGAGAGGAACGACCTGGATTCAATACACACCAGAAGCGGTGGCGATTGTTTTTTTTTTTTTCAAAAATAGGAAAAAAATAATTCGTGGTTTCTTGATGACGATACCCTCCCATAATCTCTTGATGACGATACCCTACCATAATCTCTTGATGACGATACCCGCCCATAATCTCTTGATGACGATACCCTCCCATAATCTCTTGATGACGATACCCTCCCATAATCTCTTGATGACGATACCCTCCCATAATCTCTTGATGACGATACCCTCCCATAATCTCTTGATGGCGATACCCTCCTATAATCTCTTGATGACGATACCCTCCCATAATCTCTTATGACGATACCCTCCCATAATCTCTTGATGACGATACCCTCCCATAATCTCTTGGAGAGTCAGATCCGACGTCTATAATTTGTATATCGCAAAGCGTATTTCGAATAACTTGCAATTCCCAACGTTGTGTCACCAATGCCAGTCCTGGACCCTTGATGCAAGAACAAGAAAAATAATCTCTGCTGAGATGAAATGTGTTAGAAGAATGACAGGAATCAGTCTGAGAGACAAAAGGAAGTAGAGGAATTCAAATAACTGGGAAGTATAGTGACACACGACAATTCATAAACAGCAGAGATAGACTCGAGATGCAACAAAGCTTGTCAAATAATTAGTATAACTATAATAATAGTATAACTACTATAATAATAATTAGTAGACAGCTATCACCATTATTGTCCAACAAGGAAATAACTCTAGAGGCAAAACGGGCACTCTACAATACAATCTTCATCTCAACGTTATGCTACCATTGCCAGTCCTGGATCTAAGATGCAAGAACAACAAGAAAAATAATCTCTGCTAAGATGAAGTGTGTTAGACGAATAACAGGAAACAGTCTGAGAGACACGATCAGAAATGACGAACTGAGAAAACAGCTAGGAGTAATTCCCGTCATAGAATATATAAAGAAATATAAAGTGATAAGGTAGAAAGATCAAAACACAACACAACGAGTCTCCAATAAACGTTGCGATAACACCAGACCCAAGGGCCGACGACGAAAAAGATGGGTTGAATAAATATTAGAAACACTAGGAAACATAACAACAACAGAGGCAAACAGAAGAGCAAAAGACAGCAAATTATATCTCCTCTCGACGCTGAAAGACAAATGATGAAGGAGAGAAGAAGTGGAAGAAGCAATTATGTGTTGGCTTACAAGTTTCTTTCTGTATCGCTTCCAGCATAACACTTTTGTCTAGCATTTCTCTTTCTGGCTTGCTATTATTTCTGGCAGGTCAAATATACACATTCACAAATTTACTTGCATTGTTGATTCGTTCAGTCACAATGAGGGTATTTAGAACATCACCACGGTCCATTGCTCGTTCATTCTTCACAACAGCTGTATCTTCGGCAAGTCTGTTAGCGCACGTCCGTTACGTCATATTTCCCACTGCCCTGGCGCACATACGCACGAGTGCACGCACACACATACACATACACAGAAATAGATGAATGAAAAGATAATTTGGGTGGAGATGCACAGCGTATGTTCGTTACGTCATACGTCATACACCCTCCTGCCCCGGCTGGCGCACGCACGCATGCACGCACGCACACACGCACGCACACACGCACACACACCAAATTCATCACATGATTCGTACATTACAGACGTTTAGCAATTATATTTTAGTGTTCTTCCTTTTTTCAGTTTTCACAATATAGCCTGTATATGGCTATATTCACTATTTTATTTATTTTACTAATTACCCCGTTACTGCCACGTTGTTTAAGTACATTTTTTTTTTAAAAATCGCCTTGGCACATAACAAATATAGTGTAATTGTTCGTATGTTTTAAAATTTTTCGGCACAATTTTTGTTCACACAGAATAAAAGTCGATCTCAATTTGTAATATCTGTGGTTATGAAAAGAGGCAGAGTTAGACCAAGACTAACATGGACGAGTAACATCAAAAGATGGACAAGTCAACCTATGACAATTTACACCATCAAAGCAAGAGACAGAGTGGAATGGCGCTAGACGGTAGCCAACCTTCGATGCGGAGACGACACTCAATGATGATCATGATGATGATGAAATGAGTTAGACGAATAATAGGAATAATAGTCTGAGAGATAAGATCAGAAATGATGAATTGAGAAAAGGGATAGGAATAATTGTCACTGTTGAATACATAAAGAAATACCAGATTACATGGCTTGCCCACGAGATAAGACAGGAAGCAAAACAACAACGAACTTTCAAAAAACGCTGCGAAAATACGAGACTCATGGGTCGACCGCTAAAAAGATGGATTGATGGAATATTATTAAGAATAGGAAACATAACACCAGCAGAGGCTAACAGAAGAGCAAAATCCCGCAACCTCTCCTCATAGGCTATATGGTATGTTGGTATAACGTCGGCATCTGTACTGGAAGGTCCCACGTTCAAATACAATCATAGGCGGTGGGAGCTTTTCAAGATCGAATCCGTGGTTTCTTCGGGGCGCCACGGGCAGTGAGATCCAATGATCAGTCCTCTCGGAAAACGGCGAAAAACAGGAGTCTTTGTGTGCACTCACTAGCGTTGAACTCTTAACAAAAGTCGAATAGTATTGGCTACAAATGGCGGCTGCCCGTATAAAAACTGTTAAGCAAATCTACGTATGCTGAAGCCGGATATGTCGGGACTAAATGTGCAAATATCGCGACTTTGACGAACTCTGGCAACACAACTCTTCCACGGGCATTTAATGGATGACGGCTAATAAGAAGAAATTCCCCCCCCCACCCCTTTTCGACGCTGAAATTGAAATGAGAATGGAAAGAATAAGATTTATGGTATAGCATGTGGAAATAGAATATCTCACGCCAAAGAATGTGACAGTTGTCGTTCTTTGAAACGTCTATTCTCATAAGTTTTAATGTATTAAAGTAATATTAATTTGTGTTCGCCAGCTTTCACCTAAGGCGAAGTCCCTAAAGACTAGAACTGAATTTTTGCGTGTTAATCCATTTTTCCTTGGTAGTTTTGTGTACAGGGGTTCCTCGCCGCACAGGCATATAACCCCGACTTCAGAGGGGCGCATATTTTTTCCGTCTAAGAATAAGTGACATTACACAACGGGCCTCGCTGCTGAGACCACGGATGGTTACCACTGAGAGAAATCACAAATAAAAATCCCAACTGGTGCGGCGGGGATATGAACTCACTACCACTGTCTCGAGACCGGCCCAACCTGTCCCCGTAACATTAAAATAAAAAGTTTCAGAAAAGAAATAATATTTTTATGTAAAAGTAAAAAGTAAAGCAAGTGGCGTATAGGGGTGGTGTTAGTAATCATAAATTTTACAGACCTTCAGCACATGATTTTTGATAATGTGGTCGGTATTACTCCCGTGTCGATTTACTTTCCCAGAAAAAATCCGGTACCCATTTAACCCGGAAGCCGTCGGGTTGGATCGAACCCTACCTCTCGTCCTTTGTAGTCCAGTTCACTAGCCACTGAGCTATCTCGGCTACATATTTCTATGTAGTGTCATATATTGTCAGCACTCTCACAGAACATCAATTGTTGGAATGTGGATAAATATGGCAGTCTCCATCTAATAAATGAGTTATATTTCTAACTAAATTGCTACTTTACAACTGAAACAAACAACTGTGTTTATCCCTGATTATAACTATTTCATTTTCTTCTATACTAATACACAAACACACACGTACACACATACAAGCGCAACAATACAATGTCGACAAAAAAGAAACAACTAAATCATCCATTAATAGAAAGTCCACAAAAGGCGGCCATTAATCCAGTTGGCCAATCAACAATTCAAAAATACGACCTTATCTGGCTATCTTAATTAGCTGGCTATCTTAATTATTTGGCTATCTTAATTAGCATTGTCAAGATGATAAAAAATACAAGAAGAAAGAAAAGCAGACATACTATTCGACAAATTGTGTTGTGAAGGGACAAAAGATTCACTCAGTTTTTAATCTTTAAAACAGAAAGTCTCCACGCAGTGGCGGATCTAAAATTGTTAGTAGCAATGGGGATGTGAATTTGCGAAATCCATGTAAAAGGCCTTTAAAAAAATTTAAAAGTAGTAAAATAACTGAAAACACATTTTCAACATTTTACTTCAATAACTGAGCTGAGGTCTATTAACTCTGAGGCCATATTTGTGTTCTTAGTGCGTAGAGATTGCTGAAATCATTTAAGATGTAGTCTAGAGTTTGAATGATCCGCAGTAACAAGTTGCATGGTCACCGAGTCCTGTATTGGTATGCTCTTAGGCCACAGCGAGTCTGAAAATCTGGGCGTCATCATGTATACTGTGCTTGATTAAGCTTTGTTCTGCCTATTATAGCTTTCTTTATTGTGGTTTCCTATCTTGTTTCTGGATTGTTTTTACTTCCTTGATGCTCTGGGGTTGATTAGATTGTGGCAGTGTTGTCTGCTTTCTTGTTTCCTATGACGCCGCAGTGCGCCGTGTATAACGTATGTATGTTGTTCTTTATTCTCATTATATGAGTCTGTCCCGTGAATTAAAGTCTTAGAAGACAATGTTACGGTAAAAGGTTCCCTCTACACTTTGTTTGGTGTATGGGGTATATGGTGTTAGTGACAATATTTTTCTATGACCACGGCACAGTTTTTGGTGATATGGTCGGTATCACGCCAGGCTGCCTTTACATCCCAGAAAAAAATCTCTGGTACCCACTTTTAGAGGCTGGGTGAACCCGGAGTCTTGCCAGTCCGAAAAAGAAATCCGCCACTTCTAGGGATCGAACAAGGGCTCTACTGATCAAAGAAGCGAGCGCACTTACCACTCAGCTACAGAGGCTCCAACAAGACAATGACATAAATTATGTTATTAATATATGTTCTTGTCTTGTAGTGCCGTTTTGTTTGTTTCCGATCCCTTGACGTATAGGTTGAGTAGCATCTCGGTCAGTTATGGTTCACCTACCTTGACACAGCTGAGGCGCTGTTCCTAATTTGGACTATGAAAGCTTGTCACAACATAACCACAGCGGAAATGTCAAACTTGGAATGTATTGCAGCGAATCTGTCCATGTTGTGGTGGCATAATAGTATATGCCTTCGTCTTTGTTTTAGCACCATTTCTGACAAGTCCGTTTAGCTTTCCGATATCTTTTCTAAGTATAACAAGTACATTCCAAGTACTATATAAAGTTCAAAGGACAGAGGACAAACTACGTAGGACTTATGACAATCTCCTCCTTCCCTCCTTCCCTCCATCCCATCCACACACACCACATACACAAACAGGAAATCTTATAAGACGCTTATTACATTATTAGTTCTCAGAGAGGCGAACACAAAACGGGAGCTCTTAAAAAACATCAGAAACAAACAATCAACATTTTTCGGGCACATCATGAGAAGAGGAAAGTTGGAATACTTGATCACAACTGGCAAAATAAAAGGAAAGAGATATCGCGGACGACAAAGATAGAAAATACTGGATAGCTTGGTGTCATGGCATGGAAAACAGTCAACAACAGAACTGATACGGTGCACTGTGGATAGAAGATTGTGGAAGGACATGATCGCAGATGCCAACCGGCATGGCACATGATCAAATTTAAATTATGTTGTTAAGTATGGTAGAAATTTTGCTTTTTTATTTTTGAAATCTGGCGCTGGCAAAGAACGTACGTAGGGAGGTCAAAAAGTAATGCACACCAATTTTTTTCTCGGAAACTATTCGGGCAAAATGTGTGAAATTTTCACAGATTGTAGCTGAACATCCCCTTTACACTACCTATTTTTCAACATAATCTCCGTCCAAGCGTATTGCCTTACGCCAACGCGAAACTAGGTCATGAATGCCTCGTTTGTACCAAGTTTTGTCCTGCTCGCGTATCCATTTTTTAACTGCACGGATCACATCCTCATCATTGTCAAAGTGTGTCCCACGCAGAAATTTTTTGAGTGGTCCAAACAGATGGAAATCTGAGGGAGCCAGATCAGGGCTGTAAGGAGGATGGGGCAGTACAGTCCAACCAAATTTGTTGATTGCTTCCCGTGTTACCAGACTTGTGTGAGGGCGTGCATTGTCATGTTGAAGCAACAAATCTGCAGATGGCTTATTATGCCGAACTCTGTGGAACCGATTTTTGAGTTTTGTCAGTGTATTGATGTAAGCTGTCGAGTTGATTGTTTCACCTCTTGTCATTACATCAACAAGAATCGCACCATCAATGTCCCAGAAGACAGTGATCATCACCTTTCCGGCTGATGGAGATGTTTTGAATTTTTTTCTTTTTGGTGACTGCGGATGATGCCATTCCATTGACTGCATTTTTGTTTCAGGCTCATAATAATGTGCCCACGTTTCGTCACCGGTAACAATTTTTGACAAAAACATTTCTCCTTCAACACCGAAACGCTCCAACAATTCAGAACAGAATGTTTTCCTTTGAACTCTGTGATCATTTGTTAGGCACAGAGGAACCCATCGAGCGCAAATCTTTGAATATCCGAGAGTTTTAAAAATTGCGATTGCACTTCCCTTGCTGACTGTAAGCTGCAATGCCAATTGCTGACTAGTGATACGCCTATCCTTACGAATAATGGCATCAGCCCGGTTTAACATGTCTGTGCTGGTAGCCGAGACAACACGTCCAGAACGCGGTAAATCATGCAGCTCCACTCGTACACTTTCTGCAGCTTTAATTCTCTGAACCCAGCGACTAACTGTGCTCCTATCGACTGCAGAACATTTGTACACTGCACACAGTCGTTTATGAATGTTTGCCACAGTTTCTTTTTCCGCAACCAGAAATTCTATGACAATTCGCTGTTTGTAACGGACATTGTTGACAAGCTCCATTTTAACGGTTCATAGATTGCGTAATATTTATCAGAATGCTGTGCAATTTGGTACACATAATTGGAACATGTCATATTCTAAGTGTGCAAAATTTCATATTCCTATCTTTATTATTAGCCGAGAAAAAAATTGGTGCGCATTACTTTTTGACCTCCCTTCAGTAATCTACCCTTTTAGAATATCAATAGACAAGAGATTGTTCACATCCTAAATGTGAGTACAAGAACACATTTTATCGTCTGTCTCATGAACTAAAGTTCGTTCACAAATTTAGGCTCAAACTCAGCATCAGTTCTCTCATAAACTATTTAGCATAATGTCATAATTTTTGCCATGCAGTCTTTGATTTTCTTGGACCTTAAGTATTTGTAAATATTACGCCCAAAGGCAAAGTGAATTTTGCAAATAGGAGTAATTTTTATATAAATCGTACAGAAAAATAGTGTGCAGGAAACATAATATTTTACAGTATTACATATAACACATTACATTGTCACGGAGATTGGTTCTTCTGCTTCTATCCTTCCTCCATTGCCGTTGGCATCGAGGGGAGATACAATCTGCGATTCTTTGCTCTTCTGTTGGGTTCTTCTTGTGTTATCCCTCCTCGTGACTCTAGTATATCCATCTCTTTCTTGGTCTTCCTCTTAATCTGGCGCTTTCGTAGCGTTTGTTTATGGCTCTTTGAGTCATTGTTAGTTCTTTTTGTATTGTTATGTGGCCGAACCAATTTACTTGTTGTTTCTTTATGTATTCGATGGCTGGTTCAATTTTGAGTTTCTTCCTCAGGTCGGTGTTTCTTACTCCGTCCCTTAAGCTGTTTCCTGTCATTCTTCTGACACATTTCATTTAGGTGGTCGTTATCTTTCTTATTGTTCTAGAGTCCAGCGTCCAATTCTGGCACTGATAGCACAGAGTTGGTAGAAAAATTGATTTGTATATTGCCCTTTTTGCTTCCGTAGTTATTGCTTTGTTTTTCAATAGTGTTGATACTTGGCCTATAACTTGGCATGCTTTGTTACACCTTATATCTATCTATATCTCTTGGTTGTTGTCTTGCATTAACGTGCTACCCAGATATTTGTCTACATGCTTCAGAGTTGTATTATCTATTATGATGTTTAGTTTTCTTTCTTTCTAGCTATTGCCATTACTTCGGTTTTATTTATGTTGATCTTCATGTTGCATTGTTTACAAGTGGTGTTTAGCCTGTTGATATGTTCTTGCAGGTCCTCAGTTGTTTCATGTATCAGAACTTGACCGTCTGCAAATAGTATTTCATTTATTTCTTCCTCTCTTCTGTTGTTTTCTGGTACGTATATTTCGTTCTCTTTTGTGTTATCGCTTGTTATCATCCTTGTTGGTATACTTCCTTTGAGTGGGCATGCTAATTTGCATATATTGTCCATATATGTGATGACAATTAAAGGGGAAGCACACAGCCATTTGTTCTCTTCAGCCAGGGTTTTCCCGGTGCACTTTGAGACTACGTATTTTTTAATTGAAATAAACAAAAGAATAGGAATGGCAAAAAGTAATGTTAATGCCATGAAAAATATACTAACATCAAAACAAATAACACCAGGGCTAAAAGTAAGAATAGCAAAATGTTAAATCTCCTCAATATTCCTGTATGGTGCAGAAACAAGGACATTAGACAAGAAAACAGGAGACAAACATCGAAGCCTTTGAAATGTGGATTTATAGAAGAAGAGGTGGAATTGGATGGAAAGAAAAGAAAACAAACAATGAAATTTTAAAACAACTAAAAATGAAAAGAGAACTACTAAACACAATTAGAACAAGACAAATGAAATTTTTGGGCCATGTTAAAAGACACAACAGCCTAATAAAAGTAATATTGGATGGAAAAATACAAGGTAAAAGAGGCTGAGGTAGACTAAGACTAACATGGACGAGTAACATCAAAAGATGGGCAAGTCAACCTATGACAATCTGCACCATCAAAGCAAGAGACAGAGTGGAATGGCGCTCAATGGTAGCCAACCTTCCATGCGGAGACGGCAGTCAATAATGATGATGATGATGATTTTTTAACTTTAAATGTCAGTTGAGTGTGCCACTTATTGAACGGGTGAGGGGATTGACCGTACAACTTTTAATTGTCTGCATTTAAAACCTTTTCTTTTGTTTTTTTCTTCTTTACATACGCTTGATAAGTAAAATGATACACTAGATCACTTGATTAATAGAACAAACAATATTGTTTTAAGGTCCGGGAGAATGACGGTAAAGTAAAATACAAGACTTGAATCGGCGTCTTAGCACGCTAGTCTTCACCCATATGTGCTCGGCCGCCTATCCAGATGTGTTCGGAGACTTCTTGATAGTGCCGCTTCAAGCATCGAAACTGATGCGAGGCAGCGTTCCACACCTTCCCAGAGTAATACCCTGGTACCCATTTCTGCCAGCGGCTGGATCGACCGCGGTTTTTTTTTTCTAACCTTGAGTACAATTGACACAGCTTCCAGCAGAAGTCGAACACGGGTTGTCCGAACGTCAGTAGCCCAGTCAGGTAGTTTTGCCAACTAGGATGCCAGGCTCACAAAGAATAAAGTTCCACATCAATCCACAAAATAGTTTCTGAGAAAATTGATTTTAAGTTTGGGCAGCAATTTCTAAACGGACTATAGGAACACGATCTCACGAAGGCTTGTAGCCGAAGCGTTTATTATTTGGTAGTCTTCTTTTCAGTAAAACTGCTGTATACAGTTTTATATTTTTGTTTACCCAAGCTCATTGACCTTGAGATCTGGGGTCACCGAATTAAAAAAAAAAAACATGGTCGCCTCTAATATGATATGAGAGTTAAGCGCACATCCTGCACATTACAACAACATGTAAAATGGTAGGAAACTAATATATAAACATTTAATACCTCTGGTATTGGAATTTTTTTCTTTTAGGGGTAGGGGGGGGGGGAGGGCGCACCAAAACCGGCCCGGTTAACTAAGACGAATGATTCGCCCCTGCCGTCAAACATTAAGAAACTTTGAAAGTTCACACTGACCTTCCTAATCCTTTTCGCGAGCTTTTTCTCCAATTTGGTCTTGGCCTTTCTAAGTGTTGTTTACCCGTACCGCCAGGGGGACGCTGAGAATTGGTTTAAAAAAAAAAAAAGAGAAAAGAGAGAAATAAAAAAAAAGAAAAGAAAAGAAAGAGAAAAACTAGTTCCGGGTAAAGATCCAAAGTTTGTACGACACTGTAAAGTCAGCAGTGGTTGGACTTGTAGGGACATCCACCAGCATGTTTGATTTTGTTGTTTGTGTTTGGAAACAACGGTTCTAAAATTATAACTGAAGTGGTACAACCGTCTTAAGATAGGCTCTGATTAACGTTTTCTTCCCACACGATCTGCCAGAGCTGACATTGTGCTACATTATAACTGTATAGCTGAACAGATGTTTTACAATAAATGTGAATTTCATGTCTTAATGATATGGACCTCTCTTTATAGAACTTTACAATTTTTACATTTTTTGCAATAGTTTATTTATTTGCTGTATGCCAGATAAAATGAGCATACTTGATGAGAGATTACAACAGATGGAACTGAAAATAAATAGGGATAAGACCAAAACTATGAGAATTAATGCAGTTGGCAATAACCAAATAAACATAGGAGAAATACCTCTACTAGACGTACAATCTTACATATATATGGCAGTAATATAGACAAAGAGGGAGGAACAGAAAATTATAATAAAAATGGATATCAAAAGCAAGAGGAGCATTTGTTGCGCTGGGAAACATATGGACGTCCAAAGAAATTAGGTGAAATACTAAAAAAAAATGTTCAACTCCAATGTTAAGTCAGTCTTATTATATGGCTGTTAAACACGGAGAACAACAAAAATTATAATCACGAAGATGCAGATTTTCATTAATGGATGCTTACGCAGAATAAAAGGTAGGAAATGGCAGGACAAAATCACTAACATAGAATTATGGAAATGTACCAGTCAAAAGAGGTGCGCGTGGCCGTGCGACTAAAACCACTGTTTCCCTGGCTGAAAAGCCGACGTACGGTGTTCGAAGCCCGCGGTAGACAGAAAGGACTTTTTCTATCGGGGGTGAAATAAAAATCCTGAGTCTCACACGTCGTGGCGACTGCTTGACCAAGCGGCCTTTATCCCTCTGGTTCTATCGTTGCCCCCCGTCATACACCAGCAATGGTACTATGTGACGTAAAGATAGTTTTTTTTTAAAATACCAGTGAATAAAGAGATACTGCGAAGACGATCGCGCTGGATCGGACACACACTGCGGAAGCCAAATGAGAGTATTACACAACAGGCCTTTTTTGGAATCCCCAGTGAAAAAGACAAAAAGGAAACCAAGGAATTCTTGGAGAAGACAGACAGAAGCAGAGATGAAGATGATGGGAAGACATGGAATTATCTTAAAATAATGGCAAGAAACAGAACGAATTGGAAAGTGTTTGTTGAAGACCTATGCTCCACAGGGAGCTCCACTGAAAGGTAGAAGAAGAAGCAGCAGAAGATGAAGAAGATGCTAGAATTATATCTCCAGCGGAATCCCCCTTGGGATTGAATCTTGCGGGAATATAGTAGTTTCTGCTATTTTACATATCGGAGCCGTGAGCTCAGGTGTCCCTCGCCAAAGATGCAGCTATTTTCCCACTTCGGAGGTATTTGTTTCTGTTAGTTTATTGCTAGGATCATCATCACTGCATGCCGGACGAACTCATAGGTGCTCCAATATCTCCCCTCGAGATAATCAGAGGAGAATTCTGTCCACGTGCACGAACTCTGTAGCACGACATGAGATCCCGGGTGGGTAGCTTTCCCCTGACGTTCATAACTGCACGCACATACCTGCCTTATCACATGACCAACCAATTTTATCTGTTGTTTATTAATATATTATATCATCATCATCATCATCATCATCAAGTACCGGGCCTGCTGACGTAGGTGATCATGTCTCTCCACAACTTTCGATCTCGACAGTTATTTATCATTTCTGCTGTTTACCTTCTGCCAAACCATTCTCTTAAGCTGTCTGGTATTTTTTCTCTTTCTTCCTTGAATCCCTTCGTCCCTCAATTTATTTTTCCAGTTGTTACAATATATTCCAGCTGTTCTCTTCTCATCACATGGCCAAAAAATGATGATTGTTTCTTCCTAATATTGGAAATTAGCTCTCATTTTGCTTTGACCTCTTTCAGAACGTTTAATTACTCTTCTTAGCTGTCCATGGTATTCTCAATATTCGTCTGTAAAACCACATTTCTACAGACTCCAGTGATTTTCTTGTCTGTTGTCCTATTGTCCATGATTCACATCCATATGTTAAGACTGGCTCCACATAACATTTAAGAACTCTTTTTATTGTTTCTATTGTCAAAAATGGATCGCATAGAATCTTCATCGTTTTTTGGAAAGCTGCTTTTGCCATTCTGCATCTTACCTCTTTTGTACATATTCCGTCTGAGGTTAACAAAGTTCCCAAATATTTAAATTCACTTACCTGTTTTAATATGTCCGGTTAGCGCAATCGATAGGCGGTTGGCTTACCACGGCAACAGCCGGGGTTCGTAATCCTGGCGAGGACACCTGGGTTTTACTAATTCCCTAAAAATTAGTAGGAGCCGCGATAGCTCAGTGGTTAGTGAACTGGACTACTACGGACAAGGGGTAGGGTTCGATCCCAACCGACGGCTCCGGGTTCACCCAGCCTTAAATGGGTACCGGATTTTTTCTGGGAAAGTAAAAGCAGCACGGGCGTAATACCGACCACATTACCCCAAAAAATCATGTGCTGAAGGTCTGTAAAATATAGGGTCACTAACACCATATTTCCCTATACGCCACTTGGCGTGACGGGGGGTACTTTTTTACTTTTACCTGTTTTAATAGTGTTCCACTTGTATATATTATGTGGCGGAAGTTATTCTGAGCTTTTTTTCTCAGTTCTTCATTTTTGATCTTCTCCTGTCATTCGTCTAACACGTTTCATCTCGGTAACGGTTTTTTTTTTCTTATTGTATTTATTCAGGGTGCACAACTGGCATGGTAGCACAACGTTGGGATGAAGTTTGTATTGTGCATTGCCCGTTTTGCTTCTAGAGTTATTTCCTCGTTGGACAAGAGTGCTGATAGCTGTCCAATGATTTGACAAGCATTGTTGCATCTTGATTCTATTTCTGTTTGTGAATTGTCGTTTGTCACTAGACTTCCTAGGTTTTTAAATTCCTCTACTTGTTTTACTTGTCTGCCGTTTGTAGTTTTGAAGCATCTGCTGAAAACGCGAAACGGATTATTTGAAAAGAATTCAAACACGACAGACAATTTTGGTAATTACATTCAGTGACGCAATAACCTATTGAAAGTTATCTTTGAAGCAATTAGAGGGAGGGGGTGGGTATACAATGTAAAGAAGGCACATTCAGACTATGACTAAATTGTATTGAAAACAACAAGAGATGGACAAAAGAACCTAAAAGACGAACAAGAGAACCTAAAAGATGGATAAGAGAACCTACAAGATGGACAAGAGAACCTATGACAGGTTGTACCAAGACAAGAGACACTGTGAAATGACACTCCAAAGTGGTCAACCTTCGATCATGAGACGGAACTTCAGAGCTTCTTGCTGGTTGTTGGAGAACCGATTTCACGAACTCTTGTTTGGTGTCTCACGACTTGTAGCCTCACAGTTAAGTGGCGCACGACAAGTGGTACACCCCTTTCTATGTGGCGAGACATAGTGAATGTTTCTAACATGGTCCCAATCGTATTTTTAAAGCTCCTCGTTTGTCCTTCCCCGGTTCGGTGTTTATACTTCTGTTTCATTCAATAAAGTCAACAAATAATGGACATTTTTTTGGGATGGGTGTGGGGGGGGGGGACTTTTTTTTCTGGTGGATCTTCTTTTTTTTTTTGTCTTGTTTTCTTTTTCTTGTTCTATTTTCCTTCCTGCACTTCCTCCTACCCCGTTTTCATTTTTTTTCTCTCTTTCTCGCCCTTCTCGTACTTCTCGTCCTTCGTCATCATCATCATCATCATCGTCATCATCATCATCATCATCTTCGTCATCATCATCATTATCATCATCATCTTCTTCTTCTTCCTATTCTTCTTTCCTTCCTCATTTGCCTTTCAGCACAAGGACAGATATAGTGGATGAAAAGAAAAAGTTCATTTTTGAAAGTTTGTTTGTCCCTACAACAGCAGGCCGTGTCACGTTGACTAGGGTTATCTTGCCTCTTTTTGTTTAAATATTTCAGGCCTGGCCTGACTGTGTGTGCGTTTCCAGGGCGTGGATCATTGAGTGTGTTTGAACTGCTTTTACGTTACTTCTTGTTAAACACAAAACTTTATTTCCCTCTTCTACTTCTTGTATATACAACCAGCGTTATTGTACTCGAGTAGTGTGCATTAGCTCTCAAATGGTAGGACATTATTTATATAGAACTTTGGCAAAAGGAGATCGTTGCTGAGTGGTGAGTGGTTCAGTATGGTAGCTACTGACCATAACGGCTCGGGTTCAATTTATAGTCGTTGCAAATTCTTTTTTGAGATGTCACGACTTTGGGGTTAATACTATTGATCCTTCGATAAGTATAAGTAAGTAAAAAGTAACGAGCCCCTTCACGCCAAGTGCCGTATAATGAATATGGTGTTAGTGACCATACATTTTACAGACCTTCAGCACATGATTTTTGGGGTAATGTGGTCGGTATTACGCCCGTGCCGATTTACTTTCCCTGAAAAAAATCCGGTACCCATTTAAGGCTGGGTGAACTCGGAAGCCGTCGGTTGGGATCGAACCCTACCTCTTGTCCTTTGTAGTCCAGTTCATTAACTACTGAGCTATCGCGGCTCCCTGATAACCAGTATAGGAGAATTTTTTTTTAATACCGGGGGAAAGTGGAAATGACTTATTGCGATACAAACTACGTCCCCCGCAGACCATCATCATCATCATCAAGTACCGTGCCTACTGGCGTAGGTGATCATGTCTCTCCACAATTTTCGATCGCGGCAGCTATTTATCATTTCTGTGTTGACCTTCTGCCAAGCCATTCTCTTAAGCTGTCTGTTATTTTTTCTCTTTGCTTCCCTCTATCTCTTCGTCCCTCAATTTTTCCAGTTGTTACAATATATTCCAGTTGTTCTCTTCTCATTACATGGCCAAAAAATGATGATTATTTCTTCCTAATATTGGAAATTAGTTCTCTTTTTGTTTTGACCTCTTTCAGAACGTTTTCATTACTCTTCTTAGCTGTCCATGGTACTCTCAACATTCTTCTGTAAAACCACATTTCTACAGACTACAGTGATTTTTTTTCAATAGCCCCGCAGATACACACCCATAAAATTGCACTGGGTTGTTTCATGTCCTTATGCGAAACATTGCTCTCGTCACAGCCCGTGTCAAAGAATCTCTTTCTCTAACTAGATCATTCACCTCTTCTGTTTTTACGTTCTTTGATGTCTTGAAACCAACGTCTTCTTGGTGTGCCACTGTTTCATCTTCCTGGAACCGTACTTGCAATTACAGCTCCTTCCAGCCTCGTTGTCATTTCACGTTACTCTTCTTCCTCTTCTACCTTTCAGCTCCCTGTGGAGCATAGGTCTTCAACAAACACTTTCCAAGTCGTTCTGTTTAAGGCCATTATTTTAAGATCATTCCATGTCTTCCCCATCTTTTTCTCTGCTTCTGTCTGTCTTCTCCAAGAATTTCTTGGTCTTTGTCTTTTCCCCTGGGTTTCCAAAAAAAGCCTGTTGTGTAATACTCTCATTTGGCTTCCGCAATGTGTGTCCTATCCAGCTCCATCGTCTTTGCTGTATCTCTTTATCCACTAGTATTTGAATGGTACATTTCCATAATTCTTTGTTAGTGATTTTGTCCAGCCATTTCCATCCTTTTATTCTGCGTAATCATCCATTAATGAAAGTCTGTATCTTCATGATTTTCATTTTGTTGTTCTCCATGTTTCACAGCCATATAAAAGGACTGACTTAACACTGGAGTTGAACATTTTTATTTTTGTATTTAACTTAATTTCTTTGGACTTCCATTGTTTCCCAGTGCAACAAAAGCTCCTTTTGCTTTTGATATACTTACTTCACGTTACTGTTGTAGTTTAATTTCCTCCGTAAAATTTGTAATCTTCATCCCAACGTTGTGCTACCAATGCCAGACCTGGACCCTAGATGCAAGAACAATAAGAAAAAATAACCTCTACAGAGATGAAATGTGTTAGACGAATGACAGGAAACAGTCTGAGAGATAAGATCAGAAATGAAGAACTGAGAAAAAAAGCTAGGAATAGTCCCCGCCATAGAATATATAAGGAAACAACAGATACAATGGTTTGGCCACGTGACAAGGCAGAAAGAACAAAACATAACACAACGAGCCTTCAACAAACGTTGTGAGAACACCAGACCCAAGGGTCGACCACGTAAAAGATGGGTCGATGGAATATTAGAAGCACTAGGAAACATAACAGCAGCAGAGGCGAACAGAAGAGCAAAGACCGCAAATTATATCTCCCCTCGACGCTGAAAGGCAGATGAGGAAGGAAAGAAGAAGAAGAAGTAAGATTTGTTTATAAACCTGTTCTCGTCAATTTTTAGCTGATTTAGTAACCTTAATTTCTCTTTTTTTCCCCACATATAATATATATAGTCAGCGACTTGTGCTGATGTCAATATCTGCGAACCATAGCTGACATATTCATTACTCTCTTTCACTTGGCGATCCCTAAAGTAAGCAATTCTGTCTGACCTGCCTGGCGGTGAGAATCAGAGTTAAGATAATTCCTTCCCGGCTGCACATTTTGATAGAAGTCGAAACCCTGGGTCAAACTCAGAAATAACATAATATGTTGTATGGCTTATTGTATGCCGTTTTGTATGCCCCTGAGTACCGAACATGCCCTATCGTATGCCCTTTTGTATGCCCTTTTGCATGTCCTAGCGAATGCCCTTTTGTATGCCCTATGGTATGCTCTTTTCTATGCCCTATTGTATGTCCTTTGTACGCCCTATTGCATGCCTTCTGTATGCCCTATTGTATGCCCCATTGTATGCTCTTTGGTATGTCCTATTGTATACCCTATTGTATGCACTTTGGTATGCCCTATTGCATACCCTTTTGTATGCTCTATTGTATGCCCTTTGAAATGCTTTATCGTATGCCCTATTGTGTCCTATTGAATGCGCTATTGTATACCATTTGTATGCCATTTTGTATATCATATTTATGCCCTTTTGTATGCTCTATTGTATACGCTATTGTGTGCCCTAATGTATGCGCTATTGTATACCATTTTGTATGCCCTTTTGTTTGCCCTTTTATATGCTCTATATATGCAGTGGTTCCCTATTGTATTCTTTATTGTATGCCCTATTGTATGCCCTATTGTATGCTTTATTGTATGCCCTTTGTCTGCTCTATTGTATACGCTATTGTGTGCCCTAATGTATGCGCTATTGTATACCATTTGTATGCCCTTTGTTTGCCCTTTTATATGCTCTATATATGCAGTGGTTCCCTATTGTATTCTTTATTGTATGCCCTATTGTATGCTTTATTGTATGCCCTTTTGTATGCTCTTTTGTATCCCCTATTGTATGCCTTTATGTATACTCAATTGTATGCCCTATTGTATACCTTTTTGTATGCTCTATTGTATACCCTTTAATCATCATGTGCCATACCGTTTTGCGTAGGCGATCATCTTTCCACAGTTCTCTATCTCTATAATGCACAGTATGAATTCTGTTTATTGTTTACCGTGCCACGACACCAACCTATCCAGCTATCTCTCTCTTTGACTTCCGCGATCTCTTTCTCTATATTTTGCCAGTTGTAACCAAGTATTCCACCCTTCCTCTTCTCATAATGTGCCTGAAAAATATTGGTTTTTTAAAATGGAAATTTTCGGAGCTCTCTTTTTTGTTAGTTAGTCTTTGAGAATTTCCTCGTTGGTCTTTTTTGTTGAGAATACAAAAAGCAAATGCTATCACATACCAGCTTTCACCATTGTTAAGACATCCTAACATTTCTATAACAGCTAAACAACAAATGATAAATAGCATTTACATACATATTTTGTGCTATTAAGGTGAAACATGGGCCCTTTCTAAATCACATTTAAGAAAGATCAATACAAGTGAGATACAATGCTTGAGAAAGGTAACAAACAACACAAGAAAATATGGAATACCAAATGAAACCATAAGAAAAATGTAGGAATAAAAAAAAACCCTGCAAGAATATATAGAACAACAACTTAAATGGTTTGGCCACTTGGTCAGAATGAACCCTCACCAATCACCATCAAGGGCGTTCTTCTCGAGAATGCACGGGAAAAAGACAAGAGGAAGACCAAGAAGAAGATGGATAGATGCAGTGATAGAGACATGTAACAAGAAAGGAAAATCACTAATTCAGACTGTTCGAGCAGCTCAAGAACGACAAATGATATAACCACGACACTTTTTAGGTATCAGAGAAAAGAGAAAGGAAGAAGAAGGTCTTTTTTTTTTATCTGTTAAGAGAAATAACAACATCCTTCTGAGAAATCGCATCTCGGGGGCCTCTAATTGTCCCTAACCTACATGTTACCTTTCTTCTACCTCTGTTGCATTTGAAAGTCTAGGAAATAGAGTAGTTGTCAATTCTCGGTGTTGTGTCTCCCGCATAGTGACAACTATCATTTTTATTAATTCATCAGTTTGTCATTTCGTCTCACATGAGATTTCATTCCCTTGAGCCTCTATCCATCGTCGCTTCCTGGGCCAGTAGTGGTTACGACTGACTAATTTACGGAAATGCAAAATATCATTCTTTAGGCAATCAAAGTAGAACAAGAACAGTAATAATGTTACCGTGATGTGGTGTTTTGTTCACAAGTCTGACATGAGCTAGCTCTGATGGCCTGATCCACGACCTAAAAGATCAAATACCGAGCTGCTGCGTAACACAGTCAATATTTAATATCAAACGAAGTTTTTAGACTAAAGTCCTACCAGTATCAAATTTGTAGCCTCCATAGCAAAAAGACAAAAGTAACGGCAGCAAGACAGAAAAAAAAACATCACCGCAATGCACAATAAAGCCAAAGTGGAACAATATAGAAAAAAGATAAATTTTTTTCCCTCTGTTTTCGCTAGCAGCGGTAGTTTTTTAAAATATTTTTTATTTTACCTTTTTTAAACCAATTACCTCTGGCGAGGTCTCTAGAGACTACGAACTGAATTTTGCGTGTTAATCCATTTGTCCCTGGCAGCCGTTGTTTACAGGGCCTCGCTCGCCGTACAGGCGGATAACTTCGTCATTCGAGGTACTCATATTTTTTCGGTCGATGGAGTAATTGACGTTTAAAAAAGGGTAAATGAGTTTAAAATATCTGGGATCCTCAGACGGTACACTTACAACCGATTGGGTGCAGAATAGCTCAGGCAAAAGTAGTTTTAAAAAAAAATAAGGAAGATACTGTGCAGTCCATTTTGACAATCGTCAACTTTCAAATTTCTTCTGAGAAATCCCATCTCTGTGTAATCTTATCGTCTTTTCATTTCTTTGTTTACTGTCACGATTCGTTCCATAGGTCAGAATTGGCTCTATATAGCACCGATAAACACTCTTTCTCACTTCTATTGATATAGATTTGTTGCATAAGATATTTTCATTTTCTGAAATGCTATTTTGGCCTGAGCTTTTTGCTTTTTATTTCTGTGTGCATCTTCCATCTGATGTTATTATTGTGCCCAAGTATTTGACACGTTGCACTTGTTTCAGATTTGTCCTGTTATTTTTATGCTACATGATGGTAATAATGTTTCTTCGATATGGCCATTACTTCTGTTTTCTTACTATTCAGACTGAGACCTTTCTTTTTGACAATAGAAACAAAAAAAAAAGAGTTCATAAATGTTATGTAGAGCTAGTCTTAACACATGAGCGCGAATCATGGACAATAAGACAACAGACAAGAAAATCACAGGAGGCTGTAGAAATATAATTTTACAAAAGAATGTTTAGAATACCATGAACAGCTAAGCAAAGTAATGAAAACCTCTGAAAGAGGCCAACGCAAAATTTGAGCTAATTTCAAATATTAGGAAGAAACATTCATCATTTTTTGGCCATGTTAATGAGAAGGGAACAACTGGAATATATTGTGATAACTGGGAAAGTTGAAGGACGAAGAAATAGAGGGAAGCAAAGAGGAAATATACTAGACAGCTTATGAGAATAACATGGCAGTAGGTCAACGACAGAAATGATAATATAAACTGTCGAGATCGAAAGTTATGGAGTGATATGGTCACTATGCTAACAGCATGGTACTTGATGATGAACGCATTTGTACAAACGTGCATCCTGGTATTAATAGATAAACATACTCTGTAGTTAGGAAGGAGTCAGAGCATGGAGTCAGAGCAAGGAGTCAGAGAGTTATCACAGAAGGAACAAGGCAGAAGACTGTAGTCGATAGAACACGCACCATAATGCTGGATCTGGCTACTGCATGTTAAGTACCCGGTTGTCTCCCCCTTGTCGATGCCTACTCGCCTGGACAACCTAGTTGACACAGTGGTTCCCAATGTACGCAGTGGCTCCCAATGTTCGTCGTGGTTCCCAATGTACGCAATGGTCCCATTGTACGGCAGTGGTATCCAATGTACGCCGTGGTACTCAATGTACGCAGCTGTACAAATGTTCGCCGTGATTCCAATGTACGCAGTGGTTCCGAATGTGCGCAAGTGGTTCCAATGCACGCAGTGGTTCCGAATTTGCGCAGTGGTTCCCACATGCACGCAGTGGTTCTCATGCACGCAGTGGTTTCCAATGTTCGCCGTGGTTCCCATGTACGCAGTGGTATCCAATGTACACGTGGTACCCATGTACGCAGTTGTACAAATGTCGCGTGGTTCCTATTGTACGCAGTGGTACCCATGTATGCCGTGGTTCCCATTCTACGCAGTGGTATCCAATGTACGCCGTGGTACCCAATGTACGCAGTTGTACCAAATGTTCGCCGTGGTTCAATGTACGCAGTGGTTCCCAATGTTCGCCGTGGTTCTCAATGCACGCCGTGTTTCCAAATGTACGCCGTGGTTCCAATGCACGCCAAGGATCCCGATATACGCCGTGGTTTTTATACATAAACGAGTTTCTGCAGGGTAGTGTTGATTATGTTGTAAATTTTCATCTGATATCTTAGAAATCAAAGTTTACCGAATTTAAACGATCGCAATTGCCGTAGGGCTGACCCCGGATTATGATCCCACAGAGAAGGGGATCCGCGGGTGTCAAAGGTTTAGGAACCACTGAGTTAACTTATTTCCTGTGTCACCATAAGGTGGTAGTCTCCTATCTTCATTACATATCGTAATGTGGTCTTAATGACAACAATCAGGTATCTTGATGTGGTCTGAATTACAACAATCAGGTATCTTGATGTGGTCTTAATGACAACAATCAGGTATCTTGATGGGTCTAATGACAACAATCAGGTATCTTGATGTGGTCTTAATTACAACAATCAGGTATCTTGATGTGGTCTTAATGACAACATTCAGGTATCTTGATGTGGTCTTAATTACAACAATCAGGTATCTTGATGTGGTCTTAATGACAACAATCAGGTATCTTGATGTGGTCTTAATGACAACAAAATCAGGTATCTTGATGTGGTCTTAATGACAACAATCAGGTATCTCGATGTGGTCTTAATGACAACAATCAGGTACCTTGATGTGGTCTTAATGACAACAATCAGGTATCTCGATGTTGTCTTAATGACAACAATCAGGTATCTTGATGTGGTCTTAATGACAACAATCAGGTATCTTGATGTGGTCTTAATGACAACAATCAGGTATCTTGATGTGGTATTAATGACAACAATCAGGTATCTTGATGTAGTCTTTATGACAACAATCAGTTATCATGATGTGGTCTTTATGACCACAATCAGTTATCATGATGTGGTCTTAATATCAACAATCAGGTATCTTGATGTGGTCTTTATGACAACAATCAGGTATCTTGATGTGGTCTAATGTGACCACAATCAGTTATCGTGACGTGATCTTAATGACAACATTTAGTTATGGTGATGTGATCATAATGAAAATAAAAGTTATCGTAATGTGATCTTAATGATAACAATTCAGTTATTGTGACGTGATCATAATGACAAAAATCATTTATCGTAATGTGATCTTAATGAATGACAGCAAGCAGTTATCGTCTACTGTTAGTTTTTTTTTTTAAAGTCCAACCTAAGATTGTCAAATGAAAAATGTGGCTCACAATAAAGATATGCTCTTTCGTTTCCTTCAAAAAATGTTACTGTCGGTTCTTTCATTATGCCGTACTCCCGCATGTGCAGGGACGTAGACAAAGGTGATCCTAAGTGTTTTGATTTCTGTAATGAATCTACCCATTGGCTGCGTACAGAGATCGCCTCCACTTTTCTTATCATGCTCATCGAATCACTCAGTATGCAGGCATTGTGTAGTCTTGTGACTCTAAGCAGATGAATGCCCTGGTCACTGCCATCACCTCGATCGTCATACTACTCGTGGTCATAACGTATGCACCACTGTCTTCTTTGACTAATCTGCCTGCTGAGCGTGCTGTAAATGTCCATGCACTCCTTTGGTGTCCTATTACAGATCCGTCTGTATAGATGACTGCATCTTCCTCATCGATGTTATCACAGATGAGATTGCTGACCTCGACTGAGTTCTGTTCTCTACATTTCCTGTCGACTGTGACAATCGTTATCCATGATAAATGCAGCAAACTTTCCTTAATTGGAACTAAAATGTCACCTTGAAATGTCAACAAACGGCTGTGAGAGAAGTAAACTGGTGATAGCAATTCCACTTCTCGTACACTTAAAAAAAAACAAAAAACTTTGGGACCGTTAAAATCCCAAAGTTTAGCAGAACGTGTTCTGAGCCGTTCAGGCTGTCCTTACTGTGTAGCGAGTCATTTCAGAGGAAGAGGTATATACAGAAAGAAAAAAAAAACAATGACAAACAAAGAACAATGGATGGTCCGAAGCAGGATCTAACCCGTACTCCTCGGCACAGCGCCATGCCACGAGAACCAAACGCTAGAGCACACGGCCAACTCAGCTACCTTATTGTGTACCTGGGTCAGTTCATTTTTTTTTCATTAGAATAGCGTGACCCACATTCTCTGGCGTCCTTGTTTTGAACTGCAGCTGTTGCACGGACGATCGTGTTTACTATCTGACGAGCTAGTCTCGAGGAGGCGACAAAAACAACTGTCCGACCCACGTTTCTTGGAGGTTAACCCTCCTTTACTGACGTTGTTGTTGGAGTTTTATCTCTTCGTTTGTCTTCTTTATCTCTTCGTTTGTCTTCTTTATCTCTTCGTTTGTCTTCTTCTAGTAGCCTGATTGCGATTATTCTTTCTACATGTTTTATTTTATTGCTAAGATTTTTTTTTTAAATGTTCGCGGTCTTGGTCTATGGTAAAGCCAGTTGCGAGTTTAGCTTTTTCTGTGACGTCCTCTTGGTTTCAAGACCCCCAGGGAATATTATTGTCTACTTCATGTATGCATTATTTACTCACAGTTGTTTGTCATTGATACTTTAATTGTTTGTTTGTTTTTTGTTGGGTTTCATGTGTATAATTTGTTCACTATACCTGATGAAGATTTTTGCCGAAACGTTGTGGCTTGTCTTGTCTTTCTGTTAGTCTAGGTTCTAAGTTGATTTGCTCATTTGTTTCTTTCTAGGATATTAAAGTACACGTTTTTTTTTTAAATTATACATTTGAAGTGATTAGAAGAAGCTGTGTCTTTAAATTAAAAATAATACTTTATGGGTTAAAAGATTGAATATTGCAATGTTGCATCCCCCGAAACTCAGAATTTACAATATTTGATCACTTTGTTATGAACATTCACTACAAAAATGTCATTCATACAAAAATGTCATTCATACATAAATATTTGCTTTAGTTTTTTTCTTTAATTACGTTTTATGTGTGGTATCATAATTTGAAACCACCCCTATAAATATGTCAAGTTTAAGAAAGAGAGGGAATGTACTACGCTAAGGACATCTTTATCCATAACTGCCACGCAATTTCCTAGATAAAACTAAACTGCCAGTTTGATGTGTAAACAAACAGCTATGATGAAACACTCTTTATATCTGCTTGTTATTTACATACATAGTGTTATGACAGCGTGTATAGTATAAATGGTACCGCTTTGATTTGACAAGTAGAGCGTAGGTTCGATCTCTCTTTGTCCATCTTCGATGGTCTCAGCTGAAAAAAGGTACATGTCTTCATGAGTTGTGGGAGACAAATAACAGCGAATACAATATCCCTGGCTTCTCCTCTCACATCCAAATTATGTGACAACGATTTAAAAATATGTCGCGGAACACACTTTTAACATATTGTTGTCCAAAAATCGAGAAGAAAAATATGTGCCTGTCAAATAAAGAAAAAAGCGGGACAACTAGCCCGCTTCAAACTTGACCTGTTAATTTGTGACACGGTGACGCATGTGTGTACGTTTTGTGCCAGGCACAGCGGAAACAGGTTGATTATGACGTCCAGGAAAGATTAACAGCTCTCGCACTTTTCCAGTGACGTTAATTACACGTCCCGTTTAAACATGCCTCGTACGCAGTTGTCACCCCTTCAGAAGGGTTAATTAAAATATGATCAATAAATCTTTGCTTTTTTTTGGAGTCGTATTTCTTCCACGGTTGTTTTGATTAAGTTCGTCATCTGAAATGGTGAATTCATATAAGTGAGACCTCACTTTCCCAGTTTAAGAAAAAAAAAACATTCTTATTTACCACCCATCTCATGTTCTCACTTTCTACTGGGAACTTACTCGTTGAGCACTTGTTTTGTGTTAAAAGGAGATAAGCACATATAACAAATAAAAAAATAACATTAAATACTACACGGGGCCGCGTATATATATATAGCTGCAGAAAACCCGCTTTTAGGGCTGTGTCGTGTTTGTTTTCTGGCTTGCATTTTTGGGTTTCATGTGTATAATTTGTTCGCTATGCCTGATAAAGACTTTTGTCGACACATGGTAGCTTGCATTGTCTTTCTGTTAGTCTCGATTCTCAGTACCGTCTTGTATTTATTTTATATGTTTGTTGCTAAAACATTTTGAAAACTTTTATTTTTTAATGATCTTATTTATTATTGTAAGCTTTTCATTGCACATTTGTATGGATGTGTATTCTATTCTATTCTATTCTATTCTATTCATGGAATCAGTTTCACTGCAGTCGAGACATCTCCAGATCCGACCCACCGCCCGAACGAGCAATTCTCGAAGCGTTTGCAGACTAACTGTTCCTTTAAGGTGTTGAAACGTCTCTTTTTCACCATTAGACTCCTCAGTCCCTCATTATATACATCATTGGCCCACCCATTCTCATCCTTTTCTCTTAAGGAATGAAGAACAAACTTGGCGATGTCCTCTTTGTTGAGAGTAAGGCCACGTTCATTGCTAGAGCTGCCATCGAGCTTATCGTCTATTTCATTGCCATGTACACCAGCATGCTAGGTACAAATAATAATACATAAATATTATTATATGGGGAACTTCCGAGGCGATAATAGGGAATAATAGAACAAAGAAGTATGTGTTAGCACTCGGAAAAATTGACAGACAAACAACAATAGAAAAAAACGAAGAACAATATATGGTCCGAAGTGGGATCGAACCCGTACTCAGTGGCACCGCGCCTTGCCACGAGAAGCCGAACGCTTGGTACACTGCCACGCAGCCAACTAAAAAATTGGCTATTGCAGTAGTGTCTTCCACGAAAGGCGCTCTCAATGACTATAGCATAGGGTAACGATCACAGACCGGAAATAAATTGTATATTTGTACTTTCCTATTAATGCAAGTATCTCCCAGTAGGGCTGAATACTTGTGTTGTAGACAAACATTTATTGGACGAAACAGCACGAATAGTAGTTCCCAGTGGTTATATACTGGGTACAAATAATAATACATAAATATTATTATATGGGGAACTTCCGAGGCGATAATAGGGAATAATAGAACAAAGAAGTATGTGTTAGCACTCGGAAAAATTGACAGACAAACAACAATAGAAAAAACGAAGAACAATATATGGTCCGAAGTGGGATCGAACCCGTACTCAGTGGCACCGCGCCTTGCCACGAGAAGCCGAACGCTTGGTACACTGCCACGCAGCCAACTAAAAAATTGGCTATTGCAGTAGTGTCTTCCACGAAAGGCGCTCTCAATGACTATAGCATAGGGTAACGATCACAGACCGGAAATAAATTGTATATTTGTACTTTCCTATTAATGCAAGTATCTCCCAGTAGGGCTGAATACTTGTGTTGTAGACAAACATTTATTGGACGAAACAGCACGAATAGTAGTTCCCAGTGGTTATATACTGGGTACAAATAATAATACATAAATATTATTATATGGGGAACTTCCGAGGCGATAATAGGGAATAATAGAACAAAGAAGTATGTGTTAGCACTCGGAAAAATTGACAGACAAACAACAATAGAAAAAAACGAAGAACAATATATGGTCCGAAGTGGGATCGAACCCGTACTCAGTGGCACCGCGCCTTGCCACGAGAAGCCGAACGCTTGGTACACTGCCACGCAGCCAACTAAAAAATTGGCTATTGCAGTAGTGTCTTCCACGAAAGGCGCTCTCAATGACTATAGCATAGGGTAACGATCACAGACCGGAAATAAATTGTATATTTGTACTTTCCTATTAATGCAAGTATCTCCCAGTAGGGCTGAATACTTGTGTTGTAGACAAACATTTATTGGACGAAACAGCACGAATAGTAGTTCCCAGTGGTTATATACTGGGTACAAATAATAATACATAAATATTATTATATGGGGAACTTCCGAGGCGATAATAGGGAATAATAGAACAAAGAAGTATGTGTTAGCACTCGGAAAAATTGACAGACAAACAACAATAGAAAAAAACGAAGAACAATATATGGTCCGAAGTGGGATCGAACCCGTACTGGGAGATACTTGCATTAATAGGAAAGTACAAATATACAATTTATTTCCGGTCTGTGATCGTTACCCTATGCTATAGTCATTGAGAGCGCCTTTCGTGGAAGACACTACTGCAATAGCCAATTTTTTAGTTGGCTGCGTGGCAGTGTACCAAGCGTTCGGCTTCTCGTGGCAAGGCGCGGTGCCACTGAGTACGGGTTCGATCCCACTTCGGACCATATATTGTTCTTCGTTTTTTTCTATTGTTGTTTGTCTGTCAATTTTTCCGAGTGCTAACACATACTTCTTTGTTCTATTATTCCCTATTATCGCCTCGGAAGTTCCCCATATAATAATATTTATGTATTATTATTTGTACCCAGTATATAACCACTGGGAACTACTATTCGTGCTGTTTCGTCCAATAAATGTTTGTCTACAACACAAGTATTCAGCCCTACTGGGAGATACTTGCATTAATAGGAAAGTACAAATATACAATTTATTTCCGGTCTGTGATCGTTACCCTATGCTATAGTCATTGAGAGCGCCTTTCGTGGAAGACACTACTGCAATAGCCAATTTTTTAGTTGGCTGCGTGGCAGTGTACCAAGCGTTCGGCTTCTCGTGGCAAGGCGCGGTGCCACTGAGTACGGGTTCGATCCCACTTCGGACCATATATTGTTCTTCGTTTTTTTCTATTGTTGTTTGTCTGTCAATTTTTCCGAGTGCTAACACATACTTCTTTGTTCTATTACACCAGCATGCCCTGGACAGTACACCCATGTTAACGCGTTCATTTTGGAGACATCCAAAAGCTGCAACAAATAAACAGGTCTGCCCATCTAGAAAGAATGTCTTGCGATTCTTTACAGTACAAGGCATATATTAATAGATGAGAAATGGAGAAGAGCAAGAACAGACCAAGAATGTGATAGAACCATAACATCAAAGATGGATGCTTAGCAGAATAAAAGATGAAAAAGGCTGGACAAAATCACTAACATAGAATTATGGAAATGTTCCAGTAAATACCAGTAGATAAAGAGATACAGCGAAGACGATGGCGCTGGATAGGACACACACTGCAGAAGCCAAATGAGAGTATTACACAACAAGCCCTTTTTTGGAACCCCAAGGGGAAAAGACAAAGAGAAAGACCAAGAAATTCTTGGAGAAGACAGACAGAAGCATAGATGAAGATGATGGGGAAGACATGGAATGATCTTAAAAGAATGGCAAGAAACAGAACGACTTGGAAAGTGTTTGTTGAAGACCTATACTCCACAGGGAGTTGAAAGGTAGAAGAAGAAGAAGAAAACCCTGGCAGAACACGTTTAGATGCATTTATTCATAATCTACATAAGCATCATAAGCTACATCAATTGGCACTGTTTTGGATTTCCCTTGACACCCAAACAAGAGGAAGTGAAGAAAGGGAAAGAAAGTTGTATTGCATAATTATTAGTTTAAAGTAAAAGTAAAGAGCCCCGTCACCCCAAGTGGCGTCTACGGATTAAGGTGTTAGTGACCATCAATTTGATTAAGGTGTTAGTGACCATCAATTTGATTAAGGTGTTAGTGACCATCAATTTGATTAAGGTGTTAGTGACCATCAATTTGATTAAGGTGTTAGTGACCATCAATTTGATTAAGGTGTTAGTGACCATCAATTTAATTAAGGTGTTAGTGACCATCATTTGATTAAGGTGTTAGTGACCATCAATTGTATATACCTTCGGAACATGATTTTTGGGGTACTGTGGTCGGTATTACGTCCGTACCGCTTTATATTCCCAGAATAAATTTGATACCCATTTAAGGATGGGTGAACCCGGAAGCCGTCGATCAGGATCGAATTCGACCTTTTGTCCCCTGTAGTCCAGTTCACTAACGACTGAGCTAAGTACTAGTTTATTATATGTAAATTGCAAAAAAATCTTAATGTCAATAGAATTCTGAACTTTCATGCAATTCTGAACTTTCATACAGTTCTAAACTTTCATACAATTCTGAATTTTTATTCAATTCTGAATGTTCATAGAATTATTGAACATTTGGTTGTGGAAAAAAAGGCGTTAATGATTATCTAGAATCTAGAGTACGTAATGAACGGGCTTATGAACAATGGAGATAAGCTAATATATAAAGGATATTAATACTATACGGGGCAGCGAGTAGAGCTGCAGAGAACATATTGAAAAAAAAACCCATAAAATTGTATATTGTAGGTAATTTTATTTTATTACCTGATGACGGCTCTGGCCGAAACGTCGTTGATTATCTCGGCTCTCTACTAATTTAGCTGCTATGTTTATTTTACATAATTGATGAACGAATCTGCAGTTTCATGTTAGAAATGAATAGTCAATATTGATCTGGCTGTGTCATTTATAGGCGATAAGTTCGCTATAGGTCAAGCAAGTGTGAAGGACAAAAGATAGGATCGGTGAAGAGTAGAATGAAATGAGGAGAAAGAGAGAGAGAGGAGCAAGAGAAGGGAGGAGAGAATAAAGAGATAGAGGAATGAATGCAATTAGAGACATCAAAATGAAAAAAAAAAGAAATTAAAATGGGGAGGAAAGAGAGTGAGAGAGAGAGAGAGAGAGAGAGAGAGAGAAAGAAGAAAATATAAAAAGAGAGCGGGAGTAGGAACGAGTGAAATGGAGGAATATGTGATGCAAAAAGAAAGAAAGAGATAAAAGTAGAGGAGAGAAATTGGGAAAATAAAAATGAAGGAAAATGAGAGAGAGAGAGAGAGAGAGAGAGAGAGAGAGAGAGAGAGAGAGAGAGAAAGAGAGTGTGTGTGGCTGAACGGGAGAATAAAATCTGCGGTGAGTAAGCAGTCTCGCTGCATGAAAGTAGATTACTCATGTTTGATTTTCAACTGAAAGTCAGCTCTCACCTGTGCAGCTTGGAGCTACCCCAGAATGCACAGCGGCCACACCTCCGGAAACCGCGCCGACTTAGCGAACAATGCCTGGTGAAGACAATTGATGTTTGCCTCTACATCGATCAGATTTCCAGTCCAAGGATGGCTACAAGTTGTCTGTAACAAAACACGTTTAATTTGTCAGAAAATTAATAAGGGAACAAATGATTTTGTTGAACAAACTACACTGATGGAACAAATGAAAGAAACGTGAAATAAAACAAAAATAAAAGATCTGTCAATATTTTGATGTAGCCGAAATTAAAAAAAAAAAAAACAGAAAGAAATATAATCTTCTTCTTCTACCTTTCAACTCCCTGTGGAGCATAGGTCTTCAACAAACACTTTCCAAGTCGTTCTGTTTCTTGCCATTCTTTTAAGATCATTCCATGTCTTCCCCATCATCTTCATCTCTGCTTCTGTCTGTCTTCTCCAAGAATTTCTTGGTCTTCCTCTTTGTCTTTTCTCCTGTGGATTCCAAAAAAGGGCCTGTTGTGTAATACTCTCAGTTGGCCTCCACAGTGTGTGTACTATCCAGCGCCATCGTCTTCACTGTATCTCTTTATCCACTGGTATTTGACTGGTACATTTTCATAATTCTATGTTTGTGATTTTGTCCTGGCATTTCATTATAAAGAAATATAATGTTGATGCGTTAGAAGCGGAGAGAGAAAAATAGGGGAAGGGGTGTTAAGACAAGAGAGAATTAAAACAAAAATGTATGTTCCCTGCGCCACACAAGATAAAGAATCCAATGTCGAGAAACAATTCACAACAGCATAAATAAACTCAAGATGCAACAGTGCTTGTCAAATAATCGAAAGCTGTCACTATTATTGTTCAACAAGGAATAATTCTAGAGGCAAAACGGGCACTCAACAATACAATCTTCTTTACAATGTTGTACTACCAAAGCCAGGCCTTGACCCTGGATGCAAGAACAATAAGAAAAAAATAACCACTTGCGAGATTAAATGTGTTAGACGAATAACAGGAAACAGCCTGATAGATAAGATCGGAATGAAGATCTGAGAAGATCTGGGAAGATAATTCCCACCATAGACTACATAAAGAAACAACAGATAAAATGGTTTGGACACGTGATAAGGCAGAAGGATCAAAAACACAACAAATCTCATAAACGTTGCGAGAACACCAAACCCAAGGGCACACCACGAAAAAGATGAATTATTGGAATATTAGAAGCAGTTGGAATCATAGTGGGAGAGATCAAAAGAAAAGTAAAAGACCGCAAACTATAGCTCCCCCTCGACACTGAAAGGCAAATAATGAAGGAAAGATGCAGAGTTAATGCAGTGAAGTGGTTACTGCTACAAAGGATCAGGTGTGTACAGATTTTTTCGGCTTATGGTTTGGACAAATATCTGGTTAAGGATGCCAGAGGCTTTTTGATGTGGAGCAAATTATCGTTCATTTAGCAGTTAATATACAAGAGGTAGGGTTCGATCCCAACCGACGGTCTCCGGTTCGCCAAACCTTAAAAGGGTACCGGATTTTTTTCTGGCAAAGTAAAGCGTATCGGGCGTAATACCGACCACATTACCCCAAAAATCATGTGCTGAAGGTCTGTAACATGTATGGTCACTAACACCATATTCCCTATACGCCACTTGGCGTGTCGGGGGTTCTTTACTTTACTTTAAGCAGTTAATGTAAAGTGCTTTGTCAGTCACAGTTTTATCTCTTTAGGAAATTTGCACCGTGTTTTGTTCGTCGTAAGCTGCTTTCACTAGAGTAATTAGGATCTAAAGGGAGCGAAATTGTGTGTACGACAATATTTGTGTGCTACGTCATCGTAATGGCTCATCATACATCCCTTGATCGGCCGTACGATAATCTTAAGGTCTGTTGTTTGATGTGCGACGGGGATAATATGACGACTAACTGTGTGTCTAAATGTTCGAAATTGGAGTCAACAACGATGGCCTAACATCATGAAGCGCTATACATTTTTTTTTTAATACGACGATCATCATTTTCAAAGGACGTGAACTTCCGGTATATTGTGGTTAGGCGGAGGGAAAAATTGAAGGCTATGCGTGAAAAGTGTTCCTTGTTGCAGTTTCCTCATATTCCAAGTCCGGCTTGTTGCAGAAGCTACTGAGTTTAGTGCTCTGTGCACACCTTGAGCGGTGTGTCTCATTCGTTTTGATCATGTTTCGATATTCCAATTGTTTACGATAAATGATGATATCGTATGACAGGGAACAGTTGGCTGTGTTCACTTTCTGCGCTGTTTCTCCTTATGTCTTTTGGCGTGTGCTGAGACTGCTACGATATTGGGGACTACAGTTACCTTTCTTTGTTAGGGAGATAAGATATTAATTCCGATGATTGCGCAGGCACGGGTGGTTGAGCAATTATGAATTTTAATTCGTTTGCAGTGATAACGGGGCATTCCATAACCAAATAACTAAGTAGTTAATATCGAGAAAATGTCTCACCGTTTGTTGGTAACTCGTATTTAATTTAGTTCAGCATGTGGTAACAAATAAAGAAGTAAATCTAATACAACGAGTTACTAACAAACAGTACGAGAACAACAAACCATGAGGCCAAACAAGAAAAATATGGATAAACGGAATACTAGAAACACTCTGAAACGGAAACGGAAGTAAACAGCAAAATAGGCCAATGGAAAAGCAAGAAACCGCGAACCATGTCTCAAGTCGACGTCGGATGGGAACTGAGGAAGGAAAGAAAGAAATATCCAGAAAATGCAGGACACATTCTCCAAATTTTTTCATAACTCAATTCACTATCCTCTATTCACTGAGCAATCGCGGCTTTAGTGACAGCATACAGGGATGCCAAGTTCTAACTGAAGTCAATGGGTTAATGAAATAGATGATATAACTATGATCACCAAGCAGAAGATACTGTCATTGGCACTATCCTTCTCTATCTTTATGGTAATTATTAATGGCATTTGAAAAATGAAGGGGGGTGGTTAGGGGGGGGGTGAAGGGAGTGATTGAACAGCGGGGGGGGGGGGGGGCGGGGGGTAACGTGGAACGGGTAGAGAGGTTCCTCGAGGTAGGCCTCTTTTTCTTTATTCTGTCAACTTAAATGTATGTTATAGCTGAAACGAATTGTTCATCTTAAATCACAAATTTAAAAAAACCTCGTAAACATCACTGTAAATCTCGTAAGAGTTCGGCGATAAACAGATTTTTTCCAACACTGACAGTTCTCCTTCGGTGAATGTGCGAAAAAAAAAAATTAAATTCTGTCACGTGGTTTAGATTTCAACAAGGGCGAAGTACTGCACGGCGACGGCAATGCTACATTCCAAAGAATGAAAAGATATTTATGCAAGAAATTTTTATGATAACGGAGATGAGACAGAAAATAGTTTATCGGTGTTGTGCTGAGCCTGTCTTGACATAATCAGACGATAGATAAGAAAATCGATTAGGGCTAAAATTTAACAAAATGTGATTTACAAAAAAAAAATGCGTGACAGTACACCGAAAAGCTAAAAAAAGTAATGATGACGACATGAAGAGGCCAACACAGAATGAAAGTATGTTGGAAATATAAGATGGAAATAATTATTTTGTTTATAAAATGTGACGGAAACTGGAAAAAAGCTGAGAAGATAAGCACTGATATCAAATATAAAAAATGTGAAATACTATGTACAGAAGCGAGTATAGCTGCAGAAAAACATAAAATAAACAACAATAAAAATGGTATTGAACTGAAACACTAGCAAAAATACAAGACAAACTGCGCATTTTCGGCAAAAGTCTTCATCAGGCATATCAAACAAACTAGACACATTAAGCACACATCTCCGTAAAGAATAATCGATCATCATTATCATCAAGTACCGGGCCTGCTGCCGTAGGTGATCATGTCTCTCCACAACTTTCGATCTCGACAGTTATTTATCATTTCTGTTGTTGACCCTCTGCCAAGTCAATCTCTTAAGCTGTCTAGTATTTTTCTCTTTGCTTCCCTCTATCTCTCCGTCCCTCAATTTTCCCATTGTTACAATATATTCCAATTGTTCTCTTCTCATTACGTGGCCCAAAAATGATGATTGTTTCTTCCTAATATTGGAAATTAGCTCTCTTTTTGGTTTGGCCTCTTTCAGAACGTTTTCATAGGCGGATACATAATAATAAAAAAATACGCATTTTTGTATTAAATGTGTATCGTTTGTTTGATATACCCGATTAAAGCTTTTGCTGAAACGTTTGTCACGACTTGTGCTAGTTTAGCTGTCAATACCATTTGATTTTTATTTTTTATGGAAAAAATTAGGACAAGTAACATAAAAAAGGTAATAGAGAAAAAATGGTTTAAGTGAATACCTTGATAGGAAGTAAATAAGATAAATGATAACTGTAGTGATAACAAGTTCTGGAGAGGTATGATCGTCTACTTGATAAAGAGTTGAAAGTTCATGGATGTTGATATAATAATTGTAACTATTTAGTCACTGTTCCGATCTTGTCTTCAAGTGGCACAGCCACTTGCATTGTACCGCTGCAGTCAAGTATATCCGACTTCCTGAATCATCTACTTAAGCTGTTTTTATAGGCTTTGATTTTATGTGCAGTCCTACAAAGGAAGAGTTGTCTGAAGTCATGTTTGGCTTCAAACTTGCATTACTTCCTACGAGACAAAAGTTGTCTGAAGCCATGTTTGGCTTCAAACTTTCATTACTTTCCTACGAGACAAGAGTTGTCTGAAGTCATGTTTGGCTTCAAACTTTCATTACTTTCCTACAAAGGAAGAGTTGTCTGAAGTCATGTTTGGCTTCAAACTTTCATTACTTTCCCACAAAGGAAGAGTTGTCTGAAGTTATGTCTGACTTAAAACTTTCATTACTTTCCTACGAGACAAAAGCTGTCTGAAGTCATGTTTGACTTCAAACTTTCATTTCTTTCCTACGAGACAAGAATTGTCTGAAGTCATGTTTGCCTTCAAACTCTGCCAACTTTCCTGCAAGGCAAGAGTTGTCTGAAGTCATGTTTGGCTTCAAAATTTGACTACTTTTCTACGAGACAGGAATTGTCTGAAGTCATGTTTGGTTTCGTTCGTTCGCTTTCGTCAGCTTCGACCTGTGACGAAGTCCCACCCACTCAATTTTGTGGGACTGAATTTTGCGTGTAAAGTCTGTTTTATCCATTACAGGATGCCCCTCGCCATGCAGACAGGATGCCCCTCGCCATGCAGGCAGATTTACTCCGACTTCAGAGGTACTAATTTTTAGGTAATTAGTAAAACCCAGGTGTCCTCGCCAGGGTACGAACCCCGGCTGTTGCCGTGGTAAGCCAACCGCCTATCGATTGCGCTAACCGGACACCCATGTTTGGTTTCAAACTTTGCCTACTTTCCTATAAGGCAAGAGTTGTCTGAAGTCATGTTTGCCTTCAAAATTTGCCTACTTTTGTACGAGACAGGAATTGTCTGAAGTCATGTTTGGCTTCAAACTTTCTTTACTTCCCTCAACCTCTGCTGTACTTTATGTACCGGGAGAGACAGACAGAGAGAGAGAGAGAGAGAGAGGAGGGTGCACGTGTCAATGTTCTGTGATGGGTGGCCGAACAGATAACTTCTCATGCTCCAAATCAGGAGATGGTGGGTTTGTATCACGGTAGGGTTAAAGACTTGTTCCCCCTCTTATTTTCTTTACTCTGGTCAAATAAAAACTATGACCCTATGACTATGAATAAATATGTGTAATTTAAATATAAATTATTTTATCTGTCTGTCGTTCACCCAATGTCTACTAAAGGAATGGACAGACCTATCTTCGCCCTGGATAGGGCGTTGAGTGGGCTCTTAGCTCTGTGGTTTATTTGCGACTTTTGGCACAAGACATTCGAATTAAGCACGACAATTTTGAGTACCGGGCTATTTTCGCTCTTTTCTCCCTACTCGCTAGGACAGGCTAGAATGGTTAGTTAGTAAACTAGAGACATCGCGAAAACGGGCAGTAGGGTCTGGATGGTTCACCGATCCTAGCGCAAGTCATCAGCTATGAGTTGCTGACAGCATCAAGCTCTGATGCAGTCTGGCACCTTGCCTCCTATATAATGTAAACAAAGATTACGAAAGTACTAGTATTTATGCTTATAGTAACAACACACTTAAATGAAATAATATAAGTTGTGATTTTGTATCAGCATCATCATCATGTGCCATACCTGTTGGCGTAGGCGATCATGCCTTTCCACAATCGTCTATCCACAGTGCATCGTATCAGTTCAGTTGTTGACCGTTTCCATGCCATGACACTAAGCTATCCAGTATTTTTTCTCTTTGTTGTCAGCGATATCTCTTTCCTTTTATTTTTCCACTTGTAACCAAGTATTTCAACCTTCCTCTTCTCATGATGTGCTCGAAAAATGTTGATTGTTTCTTTCTGATGTTTTTAAAGAGCTCCCTTTTTGTGTTGGCCTCTTTGAGAATTTCCTCATTGGTCTTTTTAACTATCCAGGGAACTTTCAACATTCTTTTGTGAATCCCGTGTCTGTGGCCTCTAATCGTCTTTTCATTTGTTTGTCTACTGTCCATGATTCGCTTCCATAGGTCAGAATTGGTTCTATATAGCACCGATGAACTCTGGTCTGGTATATCATAACAATAACCACGCTAAACGTTTGCAGAAATATAGAGTGATAACTTACAAATGTAAGCGTGTGAACCAGTACAACAAAAAATATAGTTGTGGTTATGATTATTCGAAGGCCCCGGTACACTGCCAGCGAATGAAAATCCATAATTGCTCATTATTTGCAATCAATTGCACATTGCTCCATAATTAACATCTCATCGAGCATCCAAACAAAGAAAGGCAGTTGCAGTCCCAATCGCAGCAAACACAGCACACGTCAAAATAAATAAGGCGTATTATAGCACCGACAGTGAGCGCACCACAACTGTCCTTCGTCATACGAAATCATCATTCATCGTAAGCAATCTGAATATAGAAGCACCATCTGGATGAAACACACAGCTCACGGTGTGGACAGTGCACTACTCAGTAGCTTAGACAGCAAGCCAGACGTGGAATATGAGAAAACTCTAACAAGGAACACTATTCAGACAGTGCCCCACCGGTTCCCTGTCGCCTATCCGCCATATTGACCGGAAGTATAGCACAAATAATAGATGGAATGCAGACCGACCTTCTCGTTAGTTCATTAACCTACTACAAATAATATACAAATAACCACCGAAAGACAACGAAGGTAGAGGAAAGTAAATACATTAATGCAAAGAAAGTGTCTGTATCGTAGTGGGTAGGTTACTCTGGTTCAAACCCAACCATACACTCTCAGTTCGATTAAACCAAAAAGGAATGGATGACTGGCTAACTGTGCAGTGAAAAGTTGTAACATCAAGAAAGAGCATTGGCCGCCTCACTTTCAAACCTGTGTTCAGTAATAATAACATTATAATTATAATTATTAAAAGCAAGAAAGTAACGTTTTACGTTTTGTTTGTTAACGTAACAACTCATTGCTCTTTTTATCTTTGAGGAAGCTCTCAACATTCTTCTAAGATATCTCAGCTCTGTCACCTCTAATGTCTTTATTTTGTTTGTTTACTGTCCATGATACCCTTCAAATAAGCCTGACTTGGCTCTATATAGCACAGACGAACTATCTTTCTCAATTCTATTGATAATTTTATTTTTGTCGTTCGCCAGCTTTTACCTCTGATGAAGCCCCTAGAGACTAGGAACTGAATTTTGCGTGTTAATCCTGTTTTTTCCCAGGTAGCCGTGTGAACAGGGACCCTCACCGCACTCCGACTTCGGAGGTACTCATATTTTTTCCGTCGATGAGCAATTGACGTTTCAAGCTGGGCCTTGCTGCTGAGACCAGGGTGGTTGCCGTAGAGAGAAATCATAATAAAAATCCCAGCTGGTGCTGTCGGGATTTGAACCCACAACCTCTCTATCTCGAGGCCGGCGTCTTGCCTCAAGACCAACCAGTCCCCCTTTCTATTGATATAGACTTTTCGCACAATACGTTTCACATTTCTGAAATGCAATTTTAGCTTGGTGTTATTCTGCTTACAACTTCTGTGGTGCATTTTCCGTCTGATATTATTATGCCCAAGTATTCGAGGTTTCACATGAGGTTAAAAATAAATCTTAAGTAAGTGCGACGGATCCGAAACAAATATTTACATTTGACTGCTGTCCGTGATTAAGAACAAGATAAATCACTGGGTTAAAATATCCCGTCTTCTCACAAACACATATACTTTGGCGCTAAAAGAAGGTAATTTACATTGCAGACGTCATTATGCTAACCACCTAAGTATGCATAATTTACATCTATTTTTGAGGCGTATATTCGTTGTATGACCAAAAGATAACGATATTTTGAGATGTTTATTTAATTAAATTTGAACTTACATATAGAGTTCTATTTACATCAGACTATGCTGAATTATTCTGTTTTGTTTGAAATAATAACTCAGATAATTAGTCTAGCCAGCATATTTTCTGCACATTTTGATCGATTCACTAACTAATATGGCTAGTAGTTTCTGTCAAGGTTATCAGCGAATTTTGTTATTGCAGAGTTGGCAATGACGTCAGTGTTGGATGTGAGTAAATTGTATAATCATCATCATGTGCCAGTTAGCGTTGGCGATCTTGTCCTTCCACAATTTTCTGTCCACATTGCGTCATCAAAATGCTTTCGTGTAGTCTATAATACATGTTTATATCTTTCTTTACCTTAATTGCTCTTTCTGAAGATGTATATTACATTATTGGTGCTTTTCTCTTCCACAAATGTACATTATTCCTCACTTATTTCTGGTTTTATTTTGTACCTTTCAAGTCTCGTGATGGTGATGATTCTTAGTAATACTTTGGTCATATGGTTCATGAGACTAATAGTGCGATGATCGTCATTGCATAAAGTAGTGCGTGACTTCTTTAGGATGTCTACACTAGATTTTAGTACATCTTCGGGTATATGCCCGCATTTGTATATGTCATTGATTAGTTTAATAACAACTTCATAGTTCACAACAATTCTAGAGTAATTGTTCAGAAATATATTATTTTGTGCAACATAATAGAGATAGGAACATATGATGAATGTGATTATGGCAAAATGACCGATGAACACATATCTGCTACTAATATGACAAATACATAATGAGCAGAGAAGGCTTTTTTTGGCAATCATCATCATCATCATCATCATCATCATCATCATCATCATCATCATCATCATGTGCCATACCGCATGGCTCAGTACGATTGTGTCCATCCACAATTCTCATACCCCAGTACATTATATCAAGTCTGTTGTTGACTTGGCGTGACTCCCGAATCTTCATGTTAGTCAGAAGGGATATGCTTGCTTGCGTTCGCCCGATGACTAAAGTATTCTAGAGTATTCGTAAACTGTAGAATTCCTCTTCGTCATCCGCCCTTAAAATGGCGTTAAGTGGACGTATCTGCGTTTTGTTGTGGTTTGCAGTATAACTGTTTATTTGCGCCTTTCGGCCCAACACATCCGACTTCAGCACGACATTTTTGAGTACCGGGTTGTCTTCCCTCTTCGATCCCTGCACGCTTGGCCAGACTAGACAGGTTAGTCTGTTACTGGAGGCACCACGGAGGGGTGGAGCAGGGTCTGGATGGTTTTGGTTCACCGATCCTGGCGCAAGCCATCAGCTGTGGGTCCCTGACAACTTCCAGCTCTGGTGCTGGGAGGCGCGCCTTCGCCTCCAGAAGGGACATTGCCTAAATGAATGTGTGCTTCAAGAAGAGCGGTGGAGGAACTGTGAACCAGTTTACCGTTGTACGCTACGGGATTTGTTCGGGAAGGAGATCTGAGCCCATATGGACAGATCTTCGATGCGTGATGAGGACAATGCAACGACTAAATAATTCTGTTGTTGACTGTTTACCATGCCATGACACCAAGATCTGTATAATCTTCTCTCTTTGTCGTCCACGTCTTTCTTTCTTTATGTTTGAGTATTTTTTATTATTACCACTGTCAATTTCCACAAGCTATTTCTAGATTTTTTATGTTACCAATCTTGATGCTAAAAATCTTGATGTCATCATTCTTGATGTCACCATTCTTGATGTCATCATTCTTGATGTTACCAATCTTGATGTCACAATACTTTATGTTACCATTTTAAATGTCACCATTCTTGATGTTATCATTCTGTATGCCATCATTCTTGATATTACCATTCTAGATGTCACCATTCTTGATGTTATCATTCTAGATGTCACAATTATTGATGTTAACATTCTAGATGTCACAATTCTAGATATCACCATTCTTTATGTTACCAATCTTGATTTTACAATTCTAGATGTCACTACCATTCTAACAGTCACAATTCTTGATGTCACCATTCTTTATGTTACCATTCTTGATGTTACAATTCTAGATTACACCATTCTTTATGTTACCATTCTAAATGTCACCATTCTTTATATCACCATTCTTGATGTCACCATTCTAGATGTCACCATTCTGAATGTTACCATTCTTGATGACACCATTCTTAATGTTACCATTCTAATTGTTACAAATCTTGATGTCACCATTCTTGATGTTACCAATGCTGTATTTAAACGTTTGAAGATTGCCATCTAAACGTGCACGCAACTCCATCAGGCCACAGGTTTGAGAGGCATGTCCTCTTCCTAGCTATTGTAACCTTCCCTACTCAGTTAGCCAGTCATCCATTTATTTTTTACGGGAGCAACCTGAGAATATGAGATTGGGTTTGAACCAGAGTGCCTCAAACACTACGCTACTGGCGTTCTCTTTAATTAATTTACTCACTTTTCTCTACTTCTAATTAAATTACTTACTTTTCTCTATTTCTAATTAATTTATTTACTTTTATCTACTTCCAATTAATTTATTTACTTTTATCTACTTCTAATTATTTTACTTATTTTTATCTACTTTCATTGCTTTTTAGTGTCGATGGTTACCTGGATGCTTGAGTCAATGATCTGTAGTGTATCTCCTCCAAGATGCTCATCAAGCTATATATGCTATTTTATTAAGCCATCCACTTCTAGGTCTGCCTTTCCCCTTCTTACTTTGGTTCTGAGTGTTAAAAGTTTTCCGCCAGACTCTGGCTGGTGGTGATCATGTTACAAGAGAACCAATGGATCGTGCGGACATCATCAATGCCCTCCCGGAAGTGGGAAGGACAGAGAACTTCGACTGATTCCACGTCACTCCTTCCGATGAAAGAGATGGGAGTTAAGATGGGCACAGCCAGAAGCGAGAAACTTAGTGGGCCTGTAAGAGACTAATCAACCAACACAGAAATGGACTCGTCAGTCGCTGGACACTGCGAGACTTGCTGAGGAAGGGATCTGAGCACCTATGGACATGTTCGGAGTGCAATGATGATGACCTGCTAATTACTCAATAAGATCATTCAGTACCGAGGTTACCCAACTCTTTTCATTATTTCGTTTTTTTTTAAAGATTCTGGTTCTGTTTTTAGGACGAATACACTAAAAATTAAACTAAGTTAACAGGTGTTATCATCCGCTTCCCATAGGACTAAGTAATAGATCTCTTACACCTTGACACTGGGAAAACAAAGACCAGGTCTAAGAAAGAAATCTCCAAATTCGGTTATAACTCATTACTATATTATTTTTTAAATAGCTCATCATCATTATCATTATCATCAGCATCATCATCATCAACTAATATGCCTCTTGGTGTAGGTGATTATGTCTCTCCACAACTTTTGATCTCGACATTTATTTATTACCATTCTCTGGAGGCGAAGGCGCGCCTCCCAGCACCAGATCTAGAAGTTGTCAGCGACCCACAGCTGATGGCTTGCGCCAGGATCGTGAACCAAAACCATCCAGACCCTGCTCCACCTCTCCGTGGTGCCTGCAGTAACAGACTAACCTGTCTAGTCTGGCCAAGCGAGCAGGGATCGAAGAGGGAAGACAAGCCGGTACTCAAAAATATCGTGCTGAAGTCGGATGTGTTGGCCGAAAGGCGCAAATATAACAGTTATACTGCAAACCACAACACAACGCAGATACGTCCACTTAACGTCCTTTTAAGGGCGGATGACGAAGAGGAATTCTACAGTCTACGAATAATCTAGAATACTTTAGTCATCGGGCGAACGTAAGCAAGCAAACCATTCTCTTAAGCTGTCTGGTATATTTTCTCTGTGTTTGCCCCTATCTCTTCGTCCCTCAATTTTCCTAGTTGCCACAATATATTCCTGCTGTTTCCTTCATATTACATGGTCAAAAAATAATGAATGTTTCTTCCTAATATTGGAAATTAGCTCTTTCTCTTTTTGCTTTGGCCTCTTTCAGAACGTTTTCATTACATTTCTCAGCTGTCCGTGGTATAGCTACTAAATATCTATCTATCTATCTATTGACCTTTCGAGCCGTAGCCGGCCCATAGGGCGTAGACCAAGATACTCCATCTCTTATATGAATTTTTGTTCTAGCAGTTTTCTTTTAAAGATATTTTATCAAATCTCGCCGTCTGTCTCTGTTCTGTGCAACCATCTCTATCTCATTGAGGGAGCCGAATCCTGCTGCTCTTGCCTCTCTCCTCAATGTTCTTCTCAGTATCTCTCTGGGTCTTCCTCTTTTTCTCTTACCTGTTGTTTCCCACATGAGGGCTTGCTTTGCTATTCGGTTATTATCTCTTCTCATCACATGTCCAACATATGACCATCGTCTTTTCTTTATTACTGAAGATATTAGTGGTTGATTGGCGATTTCTCTAATTTCCTCGTTTCTTTTGAATTCGTTCCACGCTATACCAAGAATTTTCCTTAGACATTTATTTTCGAATGCGTTCAACTTTGTTTCTATATCTCTTGTTGTTTTCCAGCTTTCACACTCATACGTACGGGTTGATAGTACGTTTGATTTGAATAGTCTAAGTTTTGTATTTGTGCTGATGAGTTTTGATTTCCACAACTTTTCAAGGCTTCTGAAAGACTATAATATCTACAAGGAATAAAAAAAAAGGGTCCAGGGTTTGGGAGAAGAAAGGGAGGTGGGGGTGGAGTTGAGGGGAGGGTGCGGGGGGGGGTGCTGTTAGTGTTTTAACCCCACGTAATCCACCCTCTGCCTACGCCATTGAAAAGAATCCTATTAATATCAAACCCACATATTTCTTTCTTAAACACCATAACTAAATAATATTATAAAACTTCATTAAATGATCAAATATATTCGGTTTTCGCTCTTAGCTCAAAATGGGGGCAAACGCCGTTGACCTTATATCGGAATGTGCTGTGGCATAGCCAGATGCAGCAGAGTGGAAACCGAACGGTAAATGTTATTGTATCTATTCGTGTACGGAAGACTGGTTGCTAATGTTTTCAATAATCACGTTTACAGTTCATTCATAACTTGAAGTGTTTTTATAGTTATGACACAAGCAATGAGTAGTTCGTTATATGAATGATTCAATGTGTGAGTAGTTCGTTATGTGAATGATTCAAGCAGTGATTAATTTGATGCATAAATGGCAGTAGAATTGCGTGGCTATTTATAGAATCACGGGTTCGTTGCGAGCTGAAATAATATATTGGAGAGAAAAGATTAAAAGGTCGTTTATAAAAATCATAAATTAGTGACACATCGCTTCTGAGCCCGCTTAACAACCTCTTAAAGGTGGGAAATGAAGAGGATTAGTCGTCAGTTGAACGTAACAGTAGAAAGACTTACAAAAACGTAAATTAGCGATGCAGCGCATGTAAGCCAACTTAACATCGTCTTAAAGGTGGTCGATAAAGAGTAGTCGCCACTTGAATGCAGATAAAGAAAGACTCACAAAAACATAAAAAGTGACACAGTGCATCTAAGACCACTTAAATTCCCTTTAAAGGTGGGAGATGAAGCTGTCAGAAGAAAGCAATAAATGCGATGAAAATGGAAAAGCTGTAGGACCAGACAAAACTCAGATTGACATGATAAAAAAACCTAGGAAATCTTGGCATAGAATTGATCACAGACCTATAATATGACATACACAACATAGGATACATACCATATGACCTTAAAACATCAATAGTTATTGCCTTGCTCAAGAAGACCGGTGCTGTGGAGACGACACCCAATGAAAGAATGATGAAGCGGAGTTGTCGCTAATTGAAACGTAGAAATAAGTAAGACTTATAAAACGTAAAGTAGCGACACATCGCATCTAAGCCCACTTCACATCATTTTAAAGGTGGCCGATGAAGCTGAGTAGTCGATAGTTCAACTTAAAAAAAAGGTAAACTTACGAAAAGTTCTGCTCTGTTCGTAGTTCCATTGCAACTTACACAATCATCATTGCCATCATCAAAATTGTCACTCTTAGTACTTTGCTCCTATAATTGCTACCTTACAAAGGTAAAAGTAAAGTACCCTCGTCACGCCAAGTGGCGTATAGGGAATATGGCGTTAATGAACATACATTTTACAGACCTTCGGCACATGATTTTTGGGGTAATGTGGTCGGTATTACGCCCCGTGCCGAATTACTTTCCCAGAAAAAAATCCGGTACCCATTAAAGGCTGGGTGAATCCGGAAGCTGTCGGTTGGGATCGAACCCTACCTCTTATCCTTTAATTGCTACCCTATAGTTATAATTATTTGAAGGCCCAGGTATCACTGCAAATTGATTAAAATCCATAATTACTCAACCGCCCGTGCCAGTGGGATCATCCGAATTAACACATCTCATTGAAGGATCCAAACAATGAAAGGCAGCTGCAGTCCCCATAATAGTAGACACAGCACACGGCTAAAGACATAAGGCTTTTCCGCACCGAGAGTGAATGCAGCCGAAATCTCCTTCGTCATATGAAATCATCATTCATCGTAAGTAATCTGAATATAGAAACACCATCCGGATGAAAAACACAGCTCACGGTGTGCACAGAGCACTAAATTCAGTAGATCCGTCAGCAAGCCGGACTTTGAATATGAGAAAACTCCAAACAAGGAACACATTTCAAACAGTGCCTCAACGGTTCCTGTAACCTATCACCATATTGACCGGAAGTCCGGTTACCTTGTTGTCTATATCATGCGACGCTCGCTCCTCCCAATATCATTGAACCTCTACACAGCTTCACCAGCAGGAGGCAATCTTATCATCAGAAATGGGTCTCACGTCTTGCATTTGTTTCGGTCATTTAGCTTCTTGACACCCTAGGGGAGGTGTGCCCGCCTGGGTGCGTCGATCTCATGATGTACTGAACCTGATGACGCACACTGTAACTGACATATATTAACTAAACTCATTCTCTGCAACTCTTCTATCTATCTTTCGTTCGCCTGAAGTATTGTCTATAACTGCAATGTCGTTTCCTGTATTAATTTTACTGTCTTTTGTAATTCTTGCAGTGGCCCGTATAGTTTTGTCTGTAGTGTTGTATCTATGGGCCAGTGGATTTTCTTCAGTCTCCCTATATTCAGTGCAGTCTTGAAGTATGTGTTCAGCAGTCTGGGTCGCCTGTCCACGTGTACAAGTAGTTGAGGTGCCGATCTTGAATTTTATAAACATGTGACTGTGGAGTCGATTGTGTCCTGTCGCAACTCTAGTGATCCAATTTACAGTCCAGGTCGCACACGATTTCTCAGCTTTAATCTGGCACATTGATGCCCACTTAGTGGCGACGACTGTCTGAAATGGTTTGTACTCTACCTGACGTTTTGCACGACTCTCTCAATTATGTTACACAACTGCTCTTCAAATATCTCCGTATTTCATTTGGTTGCTTCTTTTTACATCATCACCTTCATCAGGAACTTCCGGCACATGGTGGATAGGCGGCGGGAACATGAAAAATGTTCCTTGTTGCTGCTTCCTCATATTCTAAGTCCGGCTCGTTGCAGGAGCTACTGAGTTAAGTGCTCTGTGCACGCCGTGAGCTGTGTGTCTCATCCGTTTTGATCATGTTTCGATATTCCAATTGTTTACGATGAATGATAATATCATATGACAGGGAACAGTTGGCTGTGTTCATTTTCTGCGCAGTTTCGCCTTATGTCTTTTGGCGTGTGCTGAGACTGCAACGATGGGAACTACAGTTACCTTTCTTTGTTTGGGAGATGAGATATTAATTCGGATGATTACGCTGGCACGGGCGGTTGAGCAATTATGTATTTTAATTCGTTTGCAGTGATACCGGGGCTTTCCATAACCAAATAACCTTCATCAACATAATCGCTGTCATCATCTAACTTATCCCTATAGGAACTTTGCTCCTATAACAGCTACTTGTTATCCATATCAAGGGATTCCCCATCCTCAATATGATGCAACCACGTGTGTTCTGTGTTCATTGCAATATACGTCATCATTGTAATACTGGTCAATAGGCGGCACCAACCATTGAGGCTAAATCTGAAAAAAACTTCCTTGTTGCAGTTTCCTCGTATTTCAAGTCCAGCTTAGTGATCTATGCACACCGTGAGCTGTGCTTTTCATCCGGATCGTGTTTCGATACAACGATTGCTTACGATGAATGATGATATCGTATGACGAAGAACAGCTCTGCTGCGTTCATTTTTCTGTGCCACTAGACCTCGTGTCTTGTGGCGTGTGCTGTAGCTGCTGTGATAGGGACTGCAGCTGTCTTTGTTTGGATCCTTCATTGAGATTAGTTTTAATTCGGATCATTCTACAGGCATGGGCGGTTGAGCAATTATGGATTTTAATTCGTTTGCAGTGATACCAGGGCCTTCAACTAACCATTATCATAGCCCCATACACCACGTTATTTCTTAAAATATCTTCATACCTGACTTAATCTGTTCATATTTTCCTCATCATCAATAACTTGTGACTTATCGAACTTTGCCCCAATAACAGCCACTTTGTTGTCAATATTACGAGTATACCCATCCACACCTATTTGCTATTTATCAGTGTGGTAAACCAACTGTTCATATACCTCCGATCCTGATACTGGCTCATCTTCTAACATCCAATATTCGTCTGAGACCTCCCACAGTAACAACTCTCACCACCCAGCAACTGTAAGACTTCTCACATCAGCAACTCTCACCAGACAGAGACTGTGAGATTTCTCACATCAGCAACTCTCACCACTTTAGTAGTAGCCTCCGTCAGCCTCCGGGTGAGACTTCTCACATCAGCAACGCTTACAACACCGAGACTGTAAGACTTTTCACATCAACAACTCTCACCACACAGAGACTGTGAGATTTCTCACATCAGCAACGCTTACAACACCGAGACTGTAAGACTTCTCACATCAGCAACTCTCACCACACAGAGACTGTGAGATTTCTCACATCAGCAACGCTTACAACACCGAGACTGTAAGACTTCTCACATCAGCAACTCTCACCACACAGAGACTGTGATATTTCTCGCATCAGCAACTCTCACCACTTAGAGAGGGTGAGACTTCTCACATTAGCAACTCTCACCACGCAAAGACTTCTCACATTAGGAACATTCACCACCCAGAGACTGTACGACTTCTCACATTAGGAACATTCACCACACAGAGACTGTAAGACTTCTCACATCAGCAACTCACAGCACACAGAGTCTGTAAGACTTCTCACATCAGCAACTCTCACCACCCAGAGACTTTAAGACTTCTCACATCAGCAACTCTCAGCACACAGAGACTGTAAGACTTCTCACATCAGCCACTCTCAGCACACAGAGTCTGTAAGACTTCTCACATCAGCAACTCTCAGCACACATCGTCTGTAAGACTTCTCACATCAGCAACTTTCACCACACAGAGACTGTAAGACTTCTCACATCAGCAACTCTCACCACACAGAGACTGTAAGTCTTCTCACATCAGCAACTCTCACCACACAGAGACTGTAAGACTTCTCACATCAGCAACTCTCACCACACAGAGACTGTAAGACTTCTCACATCAGCAACTCTCACAACACAGAGGCTGTAAGTGTTCTCACATCAGCAACTTTCACCACACAGAGGCTGTAAGTCTTTTCACATCAGCAACTCTCACCACACAGAGACTGTAAGACTTCTCACATCAGCAACTCTCATCACACAGAGGCTGTAAGACTTCTCACATCAGCAACTCTCACCAACCAGAGCCTGTGAGACCTCTCACATCAGCAACTCTTACCACTAGTGTATAGCTGAAGGATAATTTAAGAGGAGATTTAAAAAATGTCACAAAAATATCCTCCCTCGACGCTGAAAGACAAATGAAAAAGATAAGATGTATTAACCTCTGTCAGTGCCACCAGATGAAGACTTTATTAGTCGAAACGCCTATTTCCATTCTATTACAGATAACATTAACGAAATCTGCAACACACTATATTTTATTTCTTTCGTTTGTGCATTCTAAAAGGCGGATGTATAACATACCTTCATTTGTTTCCATCATTATAAATCCGTTGATATTCCCCCCCCCCCCCCCCCCCCCCCCCCCCCCCCGATCGTTCACTCCTCCCGGCTGTGAACAAAGCATCAATTATTGACACAAAGAGTCAGTCAACACGGAAGCATTACATAACGTTTAGCCTGTTTTTTTTTTTTATCACGGGACGGTTAGATCCGCCGTGTGGCTTATCACACCTGCCGTGTTATTACAATAATAAACTATTACTTGTTACACCCCTCTCCCCACCGCCCCCTGGCTTTGGCTATTGTTTGCTTGCCCGTTTGAACGTTTTGATTTTTCTTCTGCTTTTTGTCCCATCACCCATTCTACCTCGCGATTAGTAGAAACGATTTCTGGTGAATGAGATGGTCATGGCCTGCACAACGAAGGTTAGCTACCGTGGAATGCCGTTCACAGCTGTTAGTTTTCATCTCAAATGTGGTATTTTAGTTACTATCTTTGAAACTTTGCAACCTTCTTCTTCTTTCATTCCTCATTGCCTTTATATATATATATATATATATATATATATATATATATATATATATATATATATATTACTATATATATATTTAGAGCTGCCCGTGTTGTGTTTCCTGGTATATATTGATATCGTAATATAACCGACCCCTTCTAGATTCCTTGCAAAAGTGCCTATACAATAACACAGTTACCTTTTGCACATAGTAAAAAATTTACACTTTAAACTCTTCATGGTTTTAAAAATCAAGTAGGAACTTCACAACAGCTTACAAAATATCACATAAAAGGAATATACATTAATAGTAAATATTTTGTCAAAATACGCCTCTCGACCGATTTAACAAGAAACCGAAAATGAATTGACCAACCCCCCCCCCCACCAAAAAACCTCGGAGTGGCGTTGGTTTACAAGTTACGGTTCAGTGACTGCGACCTGGTTCTAATACAGTGGGGAGAGCACGTGAAATTTGCCTTTTTAAATGGTGAGTTGATTACAACAAATGTGGGTATTGTAAAATCCTAAAATTTAGGACAAGCAAGAAAATCATATTTTTATATATTTCAAATAAGCAAAAATCTTTCCTAAATGCATGACAGTAGGGATAAAATCAAACTGAAGGTCGATGAAAAAAAAAGATTTAATGAAAAAAGAATTACAGAAATTCATCAAACAGTTTCCTAGATAATTAATAAACTCTGTGGGCACGAATTTCTGAACGGACTATAGAAGGTAATAAATACACATGGAGTAATTAAAAATGGAAAGTCTCAGTTTTACTTAGTAAAGTACACAAACCAACGTTTCGACCCTAACAGTCTTCAGTAGGGTCAGGAGGGTAAACTAATACATATGCAAACGAATACAATCCTCATAATTATCTGCTAAAGTAAGTAAAAGTAAAGTACCCCCGTCACGCCAAGTGGCGTATAGGGAAATATGGTGTTAGTGACCCTATATTTTACAGACCTTCAGGACATGATTTTTGGGGTAATGTGGTCGGTATTACGCCCATGCTGCTTTACTTTCCCAGAAAAAAATCCGGTACCCATTTAAGGCTGGGTGAACACGGAAGCCGTCGGTTGGGATCGAACCCTACCCATTGTCCGTGGTAGTCCAGTTCACTAACCACTGAGCTATCGCGGCTCCCTATCTGTTAAAGTGATAAGTCCTATATAGTAGCCTCTGTCAGTTATTGTTGACTGCGGTAGTAGTAATAGACTCCGTCAGTTATAGTTAACCGTGGTAATAGTAGTAGTCTCCGTCAGTCATAGTTGACTGTGGTAGTAGGAGTAGCCTCCGCAATCAAAGTTGACTGTGATAGTAGGAGTAGCCTCCGTCAATCATAGTTGACTGTGGTAGTAGGGGTAGCCTCCGTCAATCATAGTTGACTGTGGTAGTAGGAATAGTCTCCGTCAGTCATAGTCGTCTGTGGTAGTAATAGTAGCCTCCATCAATCATGGTTGACAATGGTAATAATAGTAGCCTCTGTCAATCATAGTTGTCTGTGGTAGTAATAGTAGCCTCCGTCAGTTATAGTTGTCTGTGGTAGTAATAGTAGCCACCGCCAATCATAGTTGTCTGTGGTAGTAATAGTAGCCTTCGCCAATCATAGTTGTCTGTGGTAGTAATAGTAGCCTCCGTCAGTTATAGTTGTCTGTGGTAGTAATAGTAGCCTTCGCCAATCATAGTTGTCTGTGGTAGTAATAGTAGCCTTCGCCAATCATAGTTGTCTGTGGTAGTAATAGTAGCCTCCGTCAGTTATAGTTGTCTGTGGTAGTAATAGTAGCCTCCGTCAGTTATAGTTGTCTGTGGTAGTAATAGTAGCCTCCGTCAGTTATAGTTGTCTGTGGTAGTAATAGTAGCCTTCGCCAATCATAGTTGTCTGTGGTAGTAATAGTAGCCTCCGCCAGTCATAGTTGTCTGTGGTAGTAATAGTAGCCTCCGTAAGTTATAGTTGACTGTGGTAGTAGTAGTAGCCTCCGTCAGTCATAGTTGACTGTGGTAGTAGTAGTAGCCTCCGTAAGTCATAGTTGACTGTGGTAGTAGTAGTAGTAGCCTCCGCCAGTCATAGTTGTCTGTGGTAGTAATAGTAGCCTCCGTAAGTCATAGTTGACTGTGGTAGTAGTAGTAGCCTCCGCCAGTCATAGTTGACTGTGGTAGTAATAGTAGCCTCCGTCAGTCGCAGTTGACTGTGGTAGTAGTAGTAGTAGCCTCCGTCAGTCACAGTTGACATTTGTAGTAGCAGTAACCTCCGTCAGTCACAGTTGACTGTGGTAGTAGTAGTAGCCTCTTTCAGTCATAGTTGACTTCGGTAGTAGTAGTAGTAGCCTCCGTCAGTCACAGTTGACTGTAGCAGTTGTAGGTGCTACTTCAGTCATAGTTGTCTGTGGTAGTAATAGTAGCCTCCGTCAGTGATAGTTGTCTGTGGTAGTAATAGTAGCCTCCGCCCGTCATAGTTATTGTGGTAGTAATAGTAGCCTCCGTCAGTCATAGTTGTCTGTGGTAGTAATAGTAGCCTACGTCAGTCACAGTTGACTGTGGTAGTAGTAGTAGTAGTAGCCTCCGTCAGTCACAGTTGACATTTGTAGAAGCAGTAGCCTCCGTCAGTCTCAGTTGATTGTGGTAGTAATAGTAGCCTACGTCAGTCACAGTTGACATTTGTAGAAGCAGTAGCCTCCGTCAGTCTCAGTTGATTGTGGTAGTAATAGTAGCCTACGTCAGTCACAGTTGACTGTGGTAGTAGTAGTAGTAGTAGCCTCCGTCAGTCACAGTTGACATTTGTAGAAGCAGTAGCCTCCGTCAGTCTCAGTTGATTGTGGTAGTAATAGTAGCCTGCGTCAGTCACATTTGACTGTGGTAGTAGTAGTAGTAGCCTCTGTTAGTCACAGTTGACATTTGCAGTAGCAGTAGCCTTCGTCAGTCACAGTTGACTGTGGTAATAGTAGTAGCCTCCGTCAGGCATAGTTGACTTTGGTAGTAGTAGTAGCCTCCGTCAGTCACAATTGACTGTAGCAGTTGTAGGTGCTACTTCAGTCATAGTTGACTGTTGTAGTAGTCGTAGCCTCCGTCAGTTATAGTTTACTGAGGTAGTAGTAGTAGCCACCATCAGTTATAGTTGACTGTGGTAGTAATAGTAGCCTCCGTCAGTTATAGTTAACTGTGGTAGTAGTAGTAGCCTCCGTCAGTTATAGTTAACTGTGGTAGTAGTAATAGCATCCATCAGTTATAGTTAACTGTGGTAGTAGTAGTAGCCACCATCAGTTATAGTTAACTGTAGTAGTAGTAGTAGCCACCATCAGTTATAGTTGACTGTGGCAGTAGTAATAGCCTCCATCAGTTATAGATAACTGTGGTAGTAGTGGTAGCCTCCGTCAGTTATAGTTGACTGTGGCAGTTATAGTAGCCTACGTCAGTCACAGTTGACTGTGGTAGTAGTAGTAGTAGTAGCCTCCGTCAGTCACAGTTGACATTTGTAGTAGCAGTAGCCTCCGTCAGTCTCAGTTGATTGTGGTAGTAATAGTAGCCTACGTCAGTCACAGTTGACTGTGGTAGTAGTAGTAGTAGCCTCTGTTAGTTACAGTTGACATTTGTAGTAGCAGTAGCCTTCGTCAGTCACAGTTGACTGTGGTAGTAGTAGTAGCTCCGTCAGTCATAGTTGACTTTGGTAGTAGTAGTAGCCTCCGTCAGTCACAATTGACTGTAGCAGTTGTAGGTGCTACTTCATTCATAGTTGACTGTTGTAGTAGTCGTAGCCTCCGTCAGTTATAGTTTACTGTGGTAGTAGTAGTAGCCACCATCAGTTATAGTTGACTGTGGTAGTAATAGTAGCCTCCGTCAGTTATAGTTAACTGTGGTAGTAGTAGTAGCCTCTGTCAGTTATAGTTAACTGTGGTAGTAGTAATATCATCCATCAGTTATAGTTAACTGTGGTAGTAGTAGTAGCCACCATCAGTTATAGTTAACTGTAGTAGTAGTAGTAGCCACCATCAGTTATAGTTGACTGTGGCAGTAGTAATAGCCTCTATCAGTTATAGATAACTGTGGTAGTAGTAGTAGCCTCCGTCAATTATAGTTGACTGTAGCATTAGTAATAGCCTCCATCAGTTATAGTTAACTGTGGTAGTAGTAGTAGCCACCATCAGTTATAGTTGACTATGGCAGTAGTAATAGCCACCATCAGTTATAGTTGACTGTGGTAGTAGTAGCCTCCGTCAGTTATAGTTGACTGTGGTAGTAGTAGTAGCCTCCATCAGTTATAGTTGACTGTGGTAGTAGTAGTAGTTGCCTCCGTCAGTTATAGTTGACTGTGGTAGTAGCCTCAGTCAGTTATGGTTGAATGAGGTAGTAGGTAGTAGCCTCAGTCAGTTATAGTTGAATATGGTAATAGTAGTAGCCTCAGTCAGTTATAGTTGAATGTGGCAGTAGCCTCAGTCAGTTATAGTTGAATGTGGTAATAGTAGTAGCCTGAGTCAGTTATAGTTGAATGTGGTAGTAGCCTCAGTCAGTTATAGTTGAATGTGGTAGTAGCCTCAGTCAGTTATATTTGAATGTGGTAGTAGCCTCAGTCAGTTATATTTGAATGTGGTAGTAGCCTCAGTCAGTTATATTTGAATGTGGTAGTAGCCTCAGTCAGTTATATTTGAATGTGGTAGTAGCCTCAGTCAGTTATATTTGAATGTGGTAGTAGCCTCAGTCAGTTATATTTGAATGTGGTAGTAGCCTCAGTCAGTTATATTTGAATGTGGTAGTAGCCTCAGTCAGTTATATTTGAATGTGGTAGTGGATACTTGGGATTGCTAAAGGGAGTTCAAGGTTCTTTGGATGTTGTTAAAAAAGGGTTAAAGGTTATTCGGGTGTTGCTAAAGTGGGTTGAAAGTTATTTTGGTGTTGTTAAAGTGGGTTGAAAGTTATTTTGGTGTTGTTAAAGTGGGTTGAAAGTTATTTTGGTGTTGTTGAAGTGGGTTGAAGGTTTTTTTGGTGTTGTTAAAGAGACACGAAGGTTATTTTGGTGTTGTTGAAGTGGGTTGAATGTTTTTTTAGTGTTGTTAAAGAGACTCGAAGGTTATTTTGGTGTTGTTAAAGAGGGTCGAAGGTTATTTAGGTGTTGTTAAAGAGGGTCGAAGGTTATTTAGGTGTTGTTAAAGAGGGTCGAATATTATTTTGGTGCTATTAAAGAGTGTCAAAGGTTACTAGGATGCTATTAAAGAGGGTTCAAGGTTATTTGAATGTTGTTAAAGAGAGTCGAAAGTTAGTTAGGTGTTGTTAAAGACGTTGAATTTTATTCTGGTGATGTTAAAGAGGTTTGAAGATTACTTTGTTTTGTTTAAGGTAGGTCGCAATCCAAAGACACATTGTTAGAAAACTGTTTTAATGCAAGGACAACATTAAAACACACACAACTTTGATAACAGTGCACAATGATTTTTAAATGACAGGTAGAAAGTAGATACATGTTTGTTAGAGTAAGAGGAAATGTTAAGAAGTGGGTCTATCTATATATATATATATATATATATATATATATATATATATATATATATATGTGTGTCTGTCTGTCTATCTATATATGTGTCTGTCTATCTACATATATGTCCGTCTCTATCTATATATGTGACAGTCTTTCTATCTATGCCTTTGTATGACTATCTATATATGTGTCTGTCTGTCTATATATATATATATATATATATATATATATATATATATATATATATGTGTGTGTGTGTCAGTCTGTCTATCTATATATGTGTCTGTCTGTCTGTATATCTGTATATATCTATATATATCTATATTTGCGTAAGTCTGTCTATCTCTCTCTCTCTATATATATATATATATTTATCTGTCTATCTATTTACCCAGTAATCAGGTATTGCCAGTTAGCTCTGTGGCAGTAAAGGGATTAAATAAGGTAAACATTAATTTAATTAGTAACATTACTGTGGGAATACAGATTTCTACCGTGAAGAATAAAGAACTCATCATCATCGTAAAGTACCACGCCTGCTGGCGTTGGTGATCATGTTTCTCCACAACTCTCGATCTCGACAGTTATTTATCATTTCTGTTGTTGACCTTCTGCCAAACCATTCTCTTAAGCTGTCTGATATCGTTTCTTTTTGCTTCCCTTTATCTCTTCGACCCTCAATTTTCCCACTTGTTACAATATATTCCAGTTGTTCTCTTCTCATTACATGGTTAAAAAATGTTGATTGTTTCTTCCTAATATTGGAGATTAGCTCTCTTTTGCTTTGGTCTCTTTCAGAACGTTTTCATTACTCTTCTTAGCTGTCCATGGTATTCTCAACAATCTTATGTAAAAGCACATTATACAGCCTCCAGTGATTTTCTTGTCTGTTGCAATATTATCTATAATTCACATCCATATGTTAAAACTGGCACTACATAATATTTAAGAACTCTTTTTCTTGTTTCTTTTGTCAAAAATAGATTGCATAGTGTCTTCCTCAGTTTTTGGAAAGCTACTTTTGCTGTACCATTCTGTATCTCTCCTCTGTTGTACATCTACCATCTGAGAGATTAACAATGTTCCCAGATATTTAAATTAATTTTCCTGTTTCAAAATATTGTTCATCGTGTCTTTATTGTGTATTGCAGTGACATCTTTTTCTTTGTTGCTACAACTACTTCTGTCTTTTTAAATAAAGAACAAAGCATTTTAAACACACTCAATGGATACAAGTAGAATAAATCACTTGAACTGAAGAGCATAAGAATAAGTTGTGTATGACTATATTTAACTGAATTAGTCAATTGCAATTCATGTTACTGGGAGCCGCGATAGCTCAGTGGTTAGTGAACTGGACTACCACGGACAAGGGGTAGGGTTCGATCCCAACCGACGGCTTCCGGGTTCACCCAGCCTTAAATGGGTACCGGATTTTTTTCTGGGAAAGTAAATCAGCACGGGCGTAATACTGACCACATTACCACAAAAATCATGTGCTGAAGGTCTGTAAAATATAGGGTCAGTAACACCATATTTCCCTATACGCCACTTGGCGTGACGGGGGTACTTTACTTAATTCATGTTACTAATGAAAGAATCATGATCAAAAGGCACAATTTAAGAGGAAAACAAATGAACATAACTGCTAGAAGAGAACAAAATAATATAAGCGTCGTTTGAAGTGCATACATAATATAGCGTTTGTTCTTGTTAAAATATGTTTTTCACGGCTGGATAGAATTACGGCTGTTGAAAGAAGCATGAGTAGGAGAACAACAGGTGATTTATTTGTCAAAACAGGATTGGAGAAACAACAAACAATGAACAATATAAGTCAAGTACTCAACTGAAACACTCTTAAATAAATGTGGGTTAGTTAATGATGCATTGCGATATAACATCCTGGAGAACAATGGCGAATTTATTTATATATTTATGTTGTCTTTTTGGCAATTGTCTGGGACAATCACGTTTTAGGTGGTGGCAGGCGACAGAAGGCAGGTCGATAACCAAAGCGAGTAACCACAACCATCTATAGTATACTAAGGCCCCCTACCGGTTGAAAGGAATCACCCGATGTCTGTGACGTTTTTAGCTTTACGAGCAGTGGCGGTTGTGGGTAAAATTACGTCACGCGCCTATCGCCCCCATAGCTGAATATTTCTCAAACATTCGGTGATTCTCGGATTTCACTCTCAACCCGCAGGTCTTAGTAAAATTATAGATGGCAGTACTAGTAACTAATTCTAAATTAATAATTTCTTGTACGTTTAATTATTAGAAAACGTAAATGAAATTAAATTATTCATTAGTGTTGTCATATAATACTACTCGCGTTGTCAAATATTATTATTAGTGTTATTATATATAGTTATTTGTGTTGTCATGTATTGTTATTGGTGTAGCCATATATAGTTATTGGTGTTGTCATGTATTGTTATTGGTGTTGTCATGTATTGTTATTGGTGTAGCCATATATATTTATTGGTGTTGTCATGTATTGTTGTTGGTGTTGTCACGTATTGTTGTTGGTGTTGTCGTGTATTGTTATTGGTGTAGCGATATATTGTTATTGGTGTAGCCATATATTGTTATTGGTGTTGTCATATATTGCTATTGGTGTCGTCATATATTGCTATTGGTGTTGTCAATTGCTATTGGTGTTGTCATATGTTGCTATTGGTGTCGTCATATATTGTTATTGGCGTTATCATGGAAAGCTCATCCTAGATGTAGTAGAGTCTATCTTATTTCGTTGTTCGTTTACGTTGTTCCCGTTTTCCGAGGAAAGCCGGATGTAGGACGAACCGTCAGTATTTTGTTGAGCTCCTCTTTTGTGAAGCTGTTACCATAACTTGTAGGAGTGTACGTTACACCCAATTACATGTTATCCATTATGAAAGTGGGGTCCGTGCTTCCTAGAATTACAATTTTCTGTACATTTTTTGTTAACGGCATTTCATGGGTAGAATAGAACAGAAGGACGATGGAGATGATGGCAGTGACCAAGGCATTCATCTTGTTAGAGTCACAAGACTAACCCACGCCTGTATACTGAGTGATTCGATGAGCTTGATAAGAAAAGTGGAGGCGGGATCTGTACGTATGCAATGGGTGGAGTCGGATGAAGAAGTCACAAATAAATAATGTTACCTTTGTCTACGTCCCAAGACATGCGGGAATACGGGAAAATGAAAGAGCGGACAACCAGTGGATCGGGCGGACATCATCACTGCCCTCTGGGAAATGGGAAGGACACAGGACTTCGACAACCATCAGTCCACGTCACTCCTTCGGATGAAAGAGATGGGCGCAGCCAGAAGCGAGAAACTTAGTGGGCGTGTAAGAAGACTATTAACCAACACAGAACTGGAGTCGTCAGTCGCTGGACACTACGAGACTTGCTGAGGAGGGGATCTGAGCACCTATGGACATGTTCGGAGTGCAATGATAATGATCCGCTAATAATTCAATAACTCAATAGAACAGAATATAGAATATGTCACATGATTTGGTCAAGCTATCAATCAGCGACTGCAAAATATATTTTAAAGCACCTGGAGCAGAATCGTAAGGAAAGAAGACGATTAGGATTTCATGTGTTTTCAATTTTTTGCTTCCAAACGAGCAAAGTTGAATAATGAACGGTCAGACTTTGAGTGTGTCTTGATATCATCGGCGGTGAGCGCTTCGAATCAGAGGGTAGCAATAACAGATTAAGAGGAGAGTAGGGACAACGCCACAATCTCAACCATAACACCAATCTTGACTTCAGAATACTCAGATTGTGTTGAAGTCGGATGTGTTGGGCCGAAAGGCGTAAATATCACAGTTATACTGCAAACGAATTCTTGGAGAAGACAGATAGAAGCAGAGATGAAGATGATGGGAAGACATGGAATGATCTTAAAAGAATGGCAAAAAACAGAACGACTTGGAAAGTGTTTGTTGAAGACCTATGCTACACTGGGAGCTAAAAATATAGAAGAAGAAGACTGCAAACCACAACACAACGCAGACACGCACACTTAACGTCATTTTAAGGGCGGATGACAAAGAGGTGTTCTGCTTTAGTCATCGGGCGACGGCAATCAAGCAGCAGCAAGATCACTTATCAGATTTGCTGTCATCGAATTGTACTGAGGCGTTCACTTCTTCATGAAAGATATGACCAGTTTAAGCAGCAAAGGTGGACAGACAAAGTCCTCCAGCATTTTGTACATCCCTGTGGTGCCAGACCACAAAGAGATCTCTAATGAGGACTTTGTGTGAGGCCAACAAATGAACGTATGTCGCTAAAATTACAATATTACTTAGCTTTATGGAAAATAGATTGTTAACGTCACTGAAATATGATTATTAGATAGGGTCACTGAAATTAAATTATTAGATAGCGTCACTGAAATTAAATTATTAGATAGCGTCAATGATATTAGATTATTAGATAGCGTCACTGAAATTAGATTATTAGATAGCGTCAATGATATTACATTATCAGATAGCGTCACTGATATTAGATTATTAGCGTCAATGATATTAGATTTTTTAGATAGCGCCACTGAAATTAGATTATTAGATAGCGCCACTGAAATTAGATTATTAGATAGCGTCATTGAAATTAGATTATTAGATAGCGTCACTGAAATTAGATTATTAGATAGCGCCACTGAAATTAGATTATTAGATAGCGCCACTAAAATTAGATTATTATATAGCGTCACTGATATTAGATTATTAGCGTCAATGATATTAGATTGTTAGATAGCGCCACTGAAATTAGATTATTAGATATCGCCACTGAAATTATATTATTAGATAGCGTCACTGAAATTAGATTATTAGATAGCGTCACTGATATTACATTATTAGTGTCATTGATATTATATTATTAGATAGCGCCACTGAAATTAGATTATTAGATAGCGCCACTGAAATTAGATTATTAGATAGCGTTACTGATATTACATTATTAGTGTCATTGATATTAGATTATTAGATAGCGCCACTGAAATTAGATTATTAGATAGCGCCACTGAAATTAGATTATTAGATAGCGTTACTGATATTACATTATTAGCGTCAATGATATTAGATTATTAGATAGCGCCACTGAAATTAGATTATTAGATAGCGTCAATGATATTACATTATTAGCGTCACTTAAATTAGATTATACGATAGCGTCACTGAAATTAGATTATAAGATAGCGTCACTGACACTGAAGTTAGATTATAAGATAGCGTCACTGAAATTAGATTATAAGATAGCGTCACTGAAATGAAATTATAAGACAGCGTCACTGAAATTAGATTATAAGATAGCGTCACTAAAATTAGATTATTGGTTCTATCCGTTTAAAATCATTGTTGCTGGACCTCTAATCCTTTGTCAGTATTTCAAGTTTATAATGAAGTGATGTTTGTTTTTGTTCTACTCTTGTTTGTGGAGATTTCGCGTGTTTGATGTGTAGCTTCTTCTGTCTATTCAACCAATTAGTTTGTCCCCAGTCGCCTTCTTGTATCTGCTGCAGATTCACGGCTCGCTTTAGCTCAAGGAAGTCCGTTTTCTCTAAGTGGATTACAAAAGGCTATATCAAGTTCAGGAAAGTCCGTTTTCTCAGAGTCGATTAAAAAATGCTTGTGGGAGATATCGTGACGTGGTTAGAAAACTAACGCTATACTTACTGCGATTCATGATTGAATCATTTTCATAGATTATACCAAAGCATTTGACAAAGTAAAGCACCAAGAAATAATCAAAATTTTAGAAAGCATAAACGTAGACAGCAAAGATCAAAGAATAATAAAGAACATGTACTGGCAAAAAAAAGGGACCATAAGAGCTGGAAACCAATTGGGAATGTTTCAAGAAATAAAACAGGGTGTTAGACAAGGTTGTGTGCTGTCACCAGATTTGTTTAATATTTATAGTGAGATTATTTTAAGATCCATAAGGGGCACGCCTGGAATAACAATTGGGGGTCATAATATAAATAATCTAAAGTATGTTGATGATACAGTATTAATAGCTAAGAGTGAAAATGAGTTACAAGAAATGTTGGACATTATAGTGAAAGAAAGCAAAATAAAGGACTCAGCCTTAATAGCAAAAAGACAGAAGTAATGGTAACACCAAGAAAAAGATATTACCTCAGTGCAAAATAAAGACAAGTGGAACAATATTAAAACAGGTAAATGAATTTAAATATTTGGGAACTTTGTTAACCTCAGACGGAAGATGTACAAAAGAGGTGAGATACAGAATGGCTCAGGCAAAATCAGTTTTCCAGAAATGAGGAAAATACTATGCAATCCATTTTTGGCAATAGAAACAAGAAAAAGAGTTCTTAAATGTTATGTAGAGTCAGTCTTAACATATGGATGTGAATCATGGACAATAGGACAACAGACAAGAAAATCACTGGAGTCTGTAGAAATGTGGTTTTACAGAAGAATATTGAGAATACCATGGACAGCTAAGAAGAGCAATGCAAATGTTCTGAAAGAGGTCAAAGCAAAAAGAGAGCTATTTTTAATATTAGGATAAAACAATCATAATTTTTTGGCCATGTAATGAGAAGAGAACAACTGGAATATATTGTAACAACTGGAAAAATTGAGGGACGAAGAGGTAGAGGGAAGCAAAGAGAGAAAATGCCAGACAGCTTAAGAGAATGGCTTGGCAGAACGTGAACAACAGAAATGATAAATAACTGTCGAGATCGAAAGTTGTGGAGAGACATGATCACCTACGCCAGTAGGCCCGGTACTTGATGATGATGATGATACTTACTGCTCAGGCTATACGGGTAGGAAGCTGTGAGACAAACAAAAGACAAGACATCGGGTTCGATCCTGGTCGACGGCTACCTGGTTCTCCCAGCCTTTAACGGGTACCGGATTTTTTTTTTCTTCTGGGAAGTAAAGTGGCACAGGCGTACTACCGACCCTATTACCTTAAAAATCATGTGCAGAAGGTCTATAAAAATTATGGTCACCATAACCATATTCCCTATACACCACTTGGCGTTACGGGGCTCTTTACCTTTTACTTTTACTATACCAGTAAAAGAATTGCCCCCATCCCAAAGATCTGTAAAGACAAACGATATCAGACACATAGATCAATTCACTCAAGATTCACACCGAGAAACTCTTGACCTTTTAGCGATGTAGAACATTTCCGCTGTCGTTCTTTTCCCTTGCCACGTCGTCAAACAATCCAACATATTTTCCTTTATTCATCGTCTAATACACTTTCATCTGTCAAGCGTGTCGTAAGAAGCGACTACTGAGATTTTGAGGACGTCTTCGTCGGTGTACGGAGTTCGTGCATCTGAGCTGAAGCCATCTTCAATGTCTTCGCAAGTGTGTGGTGGGTGTGCTTCATACAAGGGAACGAAGGAGAGGATCTGATCAATTAGGAGTTGTTCGTTGTGCAATGTTGATGATCTTTCGACTAAACTAAACTATTCCCCCCCTATACATGCTATATTTCCTGCCGTTATTAGATATTTTAACTCGCATCTTCTCCATTTTATATACCCTAAACATTTGTGTTGCTTTTGCCTGTCTTGTTGTTTAATCATTCTTTTCACACAAGACTTTTTTTAGTATCTCATTATTCAGTTCTTCTGGCTGGCTATAGTTCCTTTAGCATTGTTCCTTTAAAAAAAAAGTTCAGGTGATTCTGTCTGATGTTCATATTCATCATAATTAATTCTTGCTTCTTCATTATTTCCTTCTTCTTCTTCTACATTATCACCATCATTTCTTCCTTATCCTTCACCATCATCATTTCCTCTTTCATCATCATTCTACTACACTGGGCTTCGATGAGGCAAAACTGACAGACTTATCAACCTTCACCACCTATCACTATCTTCAGTGACTCTTTGGCACTGCAAATACGTGGCTTGTCCAGTCCTTCATGTCGTCGTGACATCTCTTTCTTTGACTTCCGCTTCTTCTTTTTCTACTTTCGCATTTCTTGATAGAACGGCCTTCACCAGACCAGAAGTTCACACATACACAAATAAAACAACAACAAGTTTGTCACTTGACAAGACGGAAACAACTAAATATGACACACACGGCTATGACAACAACTTAATAGGAGGGTGTTCCCCTTAATTATAAAAAAAAAAGAAAAAAGAAGTTGCATACGTGCGAAATATTATAAACACTTAAAAACGTGACAATTGAAGAGGCCAAGCCAAAAAAATAAAATAAACACCGCTATTCAGTCCCTCGACGCTGAAAGGCAAACGAGAAAAGAAATAATTTCAGGGATTTTAGAAGAAAAAAAAATAACACATTTCAGCAACATTGTTAATCTAAAGATTATTAATTATAAAACCGGATGTAAAGACAGGATCAGGATATATAAAACACAGTTGAGCTAGCCAATCATAACGACTTGAAATATATTTGTGTTATGTATAGAATAAATCAATATAGTGAGAAAGACACACTCCAACTATAATTGAACCTGCAAAATAAACATATGAAAACACAACTGTAGGTATTTGTGGACACAGATCAGGAAGTGAAATCTATCACTTATAAATGTCACAGCCAAATACATGACACCGTGTAATGTATTCTATATTTCATTTTAATTACTGTTAGATCCACCTTACGTCGTACATTTGTATTAGTCGTTGATTTCATATTTTAGGTATAACAAAGTTGATATATACTCTTGAAATTTGCATCGATCTAAATCTTTTATTCAAATTCAATAACCTGTTATCCACTCATCTTCTCAATCGATTTGTAAATAACAACAGGTTACATATTGCTTTTGGAGCCGCGATAGCTCAGTGGTTAGTGAACTGGTCTACAAAGGACAAGGGGTAGGGTTCGATCCCAACCGACGGCTTCCGTGTTCACCAAGCCTTAAATGGGTACCGGATTTTTTCTGGGAAAGTAAAGTGGCACGGGCGAAATACCGACCACGTTACCCCAAAAATCATGTGGTGAAGTTCTGTAAAATTCATGGCCACTAACACCATATTCCCTATACGCCACTTGGCGTGACGGGGGCTCTTTACATTTTTTTTTTTACATATTGCCTTTAAATAGGACAAAAATTATCTACTTTTTTCTAATTATAAATCAACTAATGCTTCTTTTCAATTAAACATTTGTGTTACATTTTTGCTAAATATGACGCCATTTAATTTTTCATTTATGTTATAGTTGTTTTGACATTTTGCACCAATAAGAAATGTCATCATCATTTAATTCCGTCTCTGCATCGACGGTTGGCTACCATGGAGGCTGACTTGTGACATCAGGGCATACGTAGAAAGCGGACGTTCGGTTGACAGTGTTGATATTCTGAATGCCCTGAGAGAGATATTGACTCCGAGATTGATCATGAATCTACAACCATGCCCAGAGTACATGAACATCACGCGATAACCGGAGAAACCAGAAGAGAGCACCACGCGAGAAGATACAGAAGAATAGCAAATCAACACAGAACTGGAGTCATCAATATCCATGAATGTGTTTGATCTGCAGAGATGGTAGTCCGTCGACTATACTAAAACATTCTCTTAAACTGTCTAGCATAATTCCTCTTTGTTTACCTCTATCATGTCTACTTTCAATATTTTTTATTTTTCATAATATATCTTGATAAAGGTAAAGTACGAGACTTGAATCGGTGTATTCACGCGAGTTTTCATCCATATGTGCTCGGCTGTCTATCCTTATCGCCCTTAAAGAGACGTTAAGTGGGCGTGTCTGCGTTGTGTTGTGGTTTGCAGTATAACTGCTATATTTGCGCCTTTCGGACCAAAACATCTGACTTCAGCACGACATTTTTGAATACCGGGTTGTCTTCCCTCTTCGACCCATGCTCGCTTGACCAGACTAGACAGGTTAGTCTGTTACTGGAGGCACCGCGGAGATGTAATTCAGGGTCTGGATGGTTCTGGTTCACCGATCCTGGCGCAAGCCATCAGCTGTGAGTCGCTGACAACTTCCAGCTGTGTTGTTGTGAGACGCGCTTTAGTCTCCATAGAAAGGGTTGACTTCTTCTTTTCCTTCATCACCAACTTTATCTAACAACCCTGTAGGTTGCTGTGGCACTATTAACAGACGTCATTCGTCAACTTCTTCTCCATTTATCTTTATCTGCATTTATCCCCTGGGACTGAGAAACTCGAGGCCGTTCATTCGTTGATCTTATCTTCCAATCTCCTTCTCTATCTAAATCTCCTTCTTATTTTTCACAGTTCCCTGCAAAATAGTCTTTGCCATGTCAAATAATCGACGCATGTGTCGAAATATTTCAATTTTGCGCACAAATAACAAATTAAGTCGTCAAATTATCGTCATCGCACATCACACAATTGTCCATTACGTGCTCACATCTCAGCAAATCCGGCAGTGTGAAACCGTGGCATCAGTGCACAATCCTTAAAGTAAAACCTTCAAGTTAACTTGGCACAGTGATCTACATGAGAGAGCTGGGAGTAATCGGCCACAGAAAAACAAATCTACGTCAGTTATAGAGCAGCTCTCAAAGCCGAAGCGTATTTTGCCTAAAGACTTGACTTGGTAACAAGGGGCACATTCACACCGCCTGTTTCATTGAAACAGCCAACGCATGAACTCCGTAACACTGGCGCGGACTCCTCAAAGTGGGACCACAGGTTGACCACAGGCACACCATTCTGCAACACAAGAGTTGAAATAATCACCCTCCAACGCAAATCCTCCTGGAACACAAACTCTATCCCACCATCTTGAAGCAGAAGGCACACAAAGAGGACATACCAACCCTACATTATTATAAAAGGCTGTATGGAATGTCCTAAAGCAAATAACACAAATGGCCACATCGACTTCGGAATTGTAATATTTCAACATGGAAAGATAAATACAGTCTACATTTCTTGTTGTTAAATGCCATTTCAAAGAAAATACATAATTTGTCTATTTTTATCTTTAGTTTTAAATATTCCGTCCCACCTCCTTTAAAAAAAAAAACAGTGCAGATTTTTATATTTTATGGTTATGGTTAGTCGAAGGCCCCGGTATCACTACAAATGAATTAAAATCCACAATGCTCAACCGCCCGTGCCAGTGGAATCATCCGAATTAAAACCCATCCCATTGAAGGATCCAAACAAAGAAAAGGCAGTGACAGTCCCCAACATAGCAGCTACAGCACACGCCTAAAACAGGTCAAGATGCACCGAAAGTGAACGCAACTGAACTGTCCTTTGCTTAACAATAATCATTCATCGCAGCAATCGGAATATCGGAACACGATCCGAATTAAAAACACAGCTCTCGGTGTGCACAGAGCACTAAACTCAGTAGCCCCAACAGCAAGCCGGACTTAGAATATCAGAAAACTGCAACAATTAACACTTTTCAAACTGAGCCTTAATGGTTCCTGCCGCCTATCCGCCAAATTGACCGGAACTCTTTTTTATGTTATCAATCCACATTACTTGATGCTTTTAATTTAGTTCTTTATTTTCCATTCATTTTAACTAGCGGTGACCAACGTTCATTTTGCAGGAATCGTCCCGGGCTCCACAGACTGTCGGCACGCCACTGAAAGTCAAGACTAAGAAGAAATAAGAGATTGGCACAGTTTCCAACAACATCAATCCAATTACGTGTTTGTAGGAAGCTGAACTTTACAAACAGGTAGGTTCAGCAAATTAGGAGATCTAGTGCTGCAGCTGATCAATATTCTATCCAGTTTTTGTACAAGATTCAGATATGATATAGTTCCAGCATGTTCCGAACTTTAGAGTATGAACATCTGCATCAAGTATTGCGTGGCGTTATATACTTCTCGTTCGAAAATCATAATCATCGGCATCATCGTCATCATCGTCGTCGTCATTATCATCATCACATCGTCATCTTCATCAACATCATCATCATCGAGGACCATTTCTGTGGAGTAGGTGATCACGTCTCTGCACAACTTTCTGTTTCTATAATAGTTTATCAATGTGGCAGTACTTCGCACCATCTCATTCCATTAGACCGTGCGCTATATTTCTCTCTGCTTCTACCTGTTTCTTCTTTCTTTCACGCTGTTCTTCAAAGTTATCACAGTACATTGCAGCAATTCTTATATTCCCGTTCATCATCATCATCATCATCATCATCATCATCATCATCATCATCATCATCATGATGTTCCGCTTTGAACGTTACGCCTAATCAGGAGCACACATTTCACCCATTTCTTACCTTAATTCCTTCAGTAAAAAGTAAGTTAAGTACCCCCGTCACGCCAAGTGGCGTATAGGGAAATATGGTGTTAGTGACCCTATATTTTACAGACCTTCGGCACTTGATTTTTGGGGAATGTGGTCAGTATTACGCCCGTGCTGCTTTACTTTCCCAGAAAAAATTCGGTACTTTAAGGCTGGGTGAACCCGGAAGCCGTCGGCTGGGATCGAACCCTACCCCTTGTCCTTTGTAGTCCAGTTCACTAACCACTGAGCTATCGCGGCTCCCTTTAATTTATTCAGTACGGAAAGTTATTACTTTAGCGGTAGATAATTCAGAGACAACATTTTTCAGTTTTGAAATATTAATCGACATGTTTTTTATTTATCTAACACTTAACATATTAGATATGAATTGTTAGATCATTAAACAAGGAATTATATTTCACCATACCAATATGATAAAAGACATAAAAGAACATGGTTTGATTGCAGTTTACACCAAACACATTGAGAGTGACGCATTGTGCGGCTAAACGTACGGAAAGAGTTAATCACCGAGTTGTCACAAGTTCTCCTGTCCATGTATTTTTGCATTTAGTTCACTTAAGTCTTTGTCTAGCTCTTCCTAGCTTACTTTGTACTCATTATTGTTATATAACTCCAAAACGATGATTGGTTCCCTTCTACAATGATGATGATGATGATGATGATGATGATGATGATATCCTTTCTTTTTTTCCGTGGCTTCTTTTAGAATTTGTCCGATACTATCTTTATCCTCTACCTATCAATAGTTTTCTCAATATTTTTTCCGATACTATCTTTATCTCTACCTATCAATAGTTTTCTCAATATTTGTCCGATACTATCTTTATCCTCTACCTATCAATAGTTTTCTCAATATTTGTCCGCAAAACCATATTTTGTGTGACCTGTGAAGAGTTTCGGGAAATAGTAAAATAATTCAAATGGGCTCTATTTGTTGAAACTATATATATATGAGGGTGTAGGTATATAACGCTAGAATGGGGAGTCATGCGTGGCAAGAGTAGGATGTTGCAATAGCTGTGTTTATAACTAACGAGTTACACGAAATAACAGTTATGAGTCCACTGATTTATAATGAAGAAAACAGTAAAAGACGACAAGAATATGTTTCTATGAGTGTGGCAGTAATATTTAATATAATGAAGGGAAGGAAATCTAGTACTCAAAAATGTCATGCTTATGTCGGATATTTTGGCCGAATGACACAATATAGATGACAACACAACGCATTTACGATCACTTAGTGTCGCTTTACGGGGGCAGGCGATCGAAAGGAGAGTAAAACGGAAGATGAAGAAGTAGGAAGAGAAAAGAAGAAAAAGAAGGAGGCGGAGAAAGGGAAGGCGAGAAAAAAGGAGGAGGAGTAGGATAGGACGAAGAAAGAGGAGGAGGTGGATAGAATGAAGAAAGATGTTAAAGTGAATAGGACGAAAAAAGAATAAGAGTAGGATAGGATGAAGAAAGAGGAGGTGAATAGAACGAAGAAAGAGGAGGTGAATAGAATGAAAAAAGATGTTAAAGTGAAAAGGACGAAAAAAGAATAAGAGTAGGATAGGACGAAGAAAGAGGAAAAGGTGAATAGAATGAAGAAGAGGAGGAGGTAAATAGGATGAAGAAAGAAAAAGAGTAGGATATGACTAAGAAAAAGTAGGGGGAGAGGAGCAGGATAGGACAAAGAAAGAGAAGAGAAAGAGGCAGAAGAAGAAGAAGTGGAAGTAGAAGAGGAAGAGGAAGAAGAGGAAGAAGAGGAAGAAGAGGAAGAAGAGGAAGAAGAGGAAGAAGAGGAAGAAGAGGAGGAAGGAAAAGTGATATTAGTAAGAAACTAGTTATCTTTGTTACTATCGATACCGCTAAGTTACTATTTCTTGAACAGCTAACCATTAAACAAACTTTCTTGTTTGCACAATTATTTAGAGAACATTTCCACCACTTCGTCATCTACTGAAACAAGACTGAACACCTATGGGTTTCCCTGGAGTGCTGTGATGTCAAATGAATAATGAAATGAGATAACCTTTCACGTTTTATCCGGATCTCTCTGTCCCGTTTAAATAGGTTTCCAATTCACCTCTGGGATATTCTTCAGTTTACTTTTCGCACTTTAGTCCAATGAAAGCATGTCTTGTATTTTTGACTTGATTTATTAATGTTGTTTTTAGCAGCGCAATTTATTTGCTGTTTAGTGTCCTCAGAAGTTGTATTTGCTTAGTTCTTTCAAAGCAGTTTCTTCAATTGACTCTGTCAAACTCGTTCAAAATATCTATTGTACTCGTACTTCAGCACTCCTTCTGCACAATTCAGTTTCGTTGCTTGCTTGCGTTCGCCCGATGACTAAGGGAGTGTACCTCTTCATCATCCGCCCTTAAAAGGACGCTAAGTGGGCGTGTCTGCGTTGTGGTTTACAGTATAACAGTGATATTTGCGCCTTTCGGCCCAACACATCCGACTTCAGCATGACATTTTTGAGTACCGAGTTGTCTTCCCTCTTCGACCCCTACTCGCTTGGTCAGACTAGACAGGTTAGTCTGTTACTAGAGGCACCACGGAGAGGAGGAGCAGGTCAGGTCTGGATTGTTCTGAACCGATCCTGGCGCAAGCCATCAGCTCTGGGTCGCTGACAACTTCAAGCTCTGGTGCAGTGAGGCGCGCCTTCGCCTCCATCCAGTTTCGTTCATTCTTATTCCTATTTGCTTAATGTTTTCTACGATACAACAAAGCAAGTTTAGTATTTGAGCGGAACATTGAAAAGTAGGGAGGCGATTGTGTGGTCTTGAGGTTTCTGGATGTGATGGATCAAGGTTCGAATCCCATCAATGTGGAGGGGAAATATCACTTAGAATCAGTGATTTCTTTGTAGCTTTGCCAAGTGATATTCACACAAAATTTAGCCCTTCGAAAATTCACTAGAAATGTAAAGATGGCACGTGAAAAACAAACAAAATATGGCACATGAAAACTAACAAAAACGGGCACGTGAAAACAAACAAAAGCTGGCACACGAAAAAAAACAAAAAGCTGGTACATGAACATTAACAAAAGCTGGCACATGAAAACAAACAAACGATTCCGCGTGAATACAAACGAATATTAAGATGTAAACAACGAATTAGTAGTAAAAGGAGGAACATAGGACGAATGAAGATTAGGAGAAGGAACTTATATAACAGTAATCATAGAAATAGCTAACATACAAAGGAGGAATATATAACAGTAGTTATAGAAATAGTTAACATATAAAGGAGGAACACATAACAGTAATTATAGAAATAGCTAACATACAAAGGAGGAACATATAACAGGAGGAAACATATAACAGTAATTATAGAAATAGCTAATATACAAAGGGGGAACATATAACAGTAATCATTGAAATAGCTAACATGCAAAGGAGGAACATATAACAGTAATCATAGAAACAGCTAATATACAAAGGGGGAACATATAACAGTGATCCAAAGAAATAGCTAACATACAAAGAAGGAACATATAACAGTAATTATAGAAATAGCTAACATACAAAGGAGGAACATATAACAGTAATCATTGAAATAGCTAACATGCAAAGGAGGAACATATAACAGTAATCATAGAAACAGCTAATATACAAAGGGGGAACATATAACAGTGATCAAAGAAATAGCTAACATACAAAGGAAGAACATATAACAGTAATCATAGAAATAGCTAACATACAAAGGAGGAACATATAATAGTATCATAGAAATAGCTAACATACAAAGGAGGAACATATAACAGTAATTATAGAAATAGCTAACACACAAAGGAGGAACATATAACAGTAATTATAGAAATAGCTAATATACAAAGGGGGAACATATAACAGTAATCATTGAAATAGTTAACATACAAAGGGGGAACATATAACAGTAATCACAGAAATAGCTAACATGCAAAGGAGGAACATATAACAGTATAATTGAAATAGCTAACATACAAAGGAGGAACATATAACAGTAATCATTGAAATAGCTAACATGCAAATGAGGAACATATAAAAGTAATCATTGAAATAGCTAAATACAAGGGGAACATATACAAAGGGGGGAACATATAACAGTAATCATTGAAACAGTTAACATAAAAAGGGGGAACATATAACAGTAATTATAGAAATAGCTAATATACAAAGGGGGAACATATAACAGTAATCATTGAAATAGTTAATATACAAAGGGGGAACATATAACAGTAATAATCGAAATAGCTAACATACATAGGAGGAACATATAACAGTATTCATTGAAATAGCTAACATACAAAGGAGGAACTTATAACAGTAATCATTGAAATAGCTAACATGCAAATGAGGAACATATAAAAGTAATCATAGGAAATAGCTAATATACAAAGGAGGAACATATAACAGTAATCATTGAAATAGTTAACATACAAAGGGGGAACATATAACAGTAATTATAGAAATAGCTAACATACAAAGGAGGAACATTCTAAATTGTGTATTTCAGCTGAGTTTGATTTTAAAATAATTTCACAGAAAAGGGAGCTTATCTTTATTTGTTAAATTTTTTTGGAAATAATGATCAGACAACCTGTGATGTGTGTGGTCACAGACTCATTACTGGCTTTTTGCATCAGGGTCAGTGGCCATTAGCTTATCAAGATTTAACTCCAACTTCTTGTGGCGGCTCTGGTAAAAGGAATGTTCAGTCTGGTTACGAGTGTAGGAATGGAAAAATGGCACCTTATAATGCCGAGCTAAATTCGGAAGTATTGGGCCGAAAGACACCAATATTATCAATCAAATAAAGCCTTTTCATCTCCTTATTGGAGCATAGGCCACAGACAAGGTCTATCCATGCATCTCTTTGTTGGACATTTGTCTCTACTTCTCCCCAATCCTAAGCCAAAGTTCTTGAAGGTTTCAAGACTTCTCTTCTCCGGATGCTTGAACCTTCCTGGCTTTATCTTTCGCTGTGAATTCCAAGATAGTTGCCGTCTTGCTTTGATGGTAACAGACATTCCTAATGTGTGTCCAATCCATTACCACATTCTATTCATGATCCACTAGTGGAACAATATTAAAGCTGGTAAATGAATTTAAATATTTGGAACTTTGTTAACCTCAGACGGAAGATGTACAAAAGAGGTGAGATGCAGAATGGCTCAGGCAAAAGCAGCTTTCTAAAAAATGAGGAAGATACTACGCAATCCATTTTTGACTATAGAAACAAGAAAAAGAGTTCTAAATGTTATGTAGAGTCAGTCTTAACATATGGATGTGAATCACATACAATAGGACAACAGACAAGAAAATCAATGGAGTCTGTAGAAATGTGGTTTTACAGAAGAATGTTGAGAATACCATGGACAGTTAAGAAGAGTAATGGAAACGTTCTGAAAGAGGCCAAAGCAAACAGAGAGCTAATTTCCAATATTAGGAAGAAACAATCATCATTTTTTTCGCCATGTACGGGGAAGAGAACAACTCGAATATATTGTAACAACTGGAAAAATTGAGACGAGGATGAGACGAAGAGATAGAGGGAAGCAAAGAGAAAAATACCAGACAGCTGAAGAGAATGGCTTGGCAGAAGGTCAACAACAGAAATGATAAATAGCTGTCGAGATCGAAAATTGTGGAGAGACATGATCACCTAAGTCTACAGGCCCAGTACTTGATGATGATGATGCATAATCCGTTACTCAGTTGATCCTTGCTTTTAATCTCTCCCCGACATCTTCATGTCTGATCTTGTCATAATTGGCGCATAGAAATGATATGCTATAGTCCGATATGCTGGGCAGAAAATCTCAGATATCACAGCTTGCTCTAAATGACAACACAGGGCATCTACGTTCATGTAACATCTTATCAAGTTCGTGCGATGATGAGACACAATGGCAGAGCGAAGGCAGCAGCAGCAGAAATAATCTCTCTCTTCCGTATCCTTAAACTATAATCGTACATATCTCGACATTCTGTAGGGATGTATCTACACCGGTATATGTTTCCATAAAGAACACGCTACAACTCTTGTGAGATATGAATGTGAGTGAAAACACATGCGCACTTTGTCTAGTTCCAAACATTTATCTTCGTTTAACTAGTTAGCTAATGCAGGAAACATTCAACAATAGAAAAAAGAACATTTTGAATTGTGGAAACTTTAATGTAGCAACAAAACATTTAATAAAAAAAATGTATAGCTAAACCAGTCTCATAACTTCTATATAAATTGAAGACAAACTTGTTAGTTTGAAACTAAAAAGGTAAAGATTGCTTATAGTATAGCAATACTGCCAACGGAGAGTCAAAGAAATTGCAAGTGATATAAACTTTTTAAGGTTCTTTAGTTCACAGTGTGCTGTAATGCAGGTCTCTCGTGGCAAGGTCTTCTATTATGGACCACGCGTTTGATCCTACCTAGGGCTGTTATTTATTCTAAAAGTTTTCTGTATTTTTTGTTTGGATTTCTTCCGAGTGCTGCAAACATACATGGCACAAAATGTTTCGTTAATCTGTCATCTCGGATGTTTCCGTTCGTGATAATATTCATTTATTTTTATTTGTAAAAAAAAAAAAAAAAAAAAAGTAAAGAGTCCCCGTCACGCCAAGTGGCGTATAGGGAATATGGTGTTAGTGACCATAAATTTTACAAACCTTCGGCACATGATTTTTGAGGTAATGTGGTCGGTATTACGCCCGTGCCACTTTACTTTCCTATAAAAAGTCCGGTACCCATAAAAGGCTGGGTGAAGCGGAAGCCGTCGGTTGGGATCGAACCCTACCTCTTGTCCTTTGTAGTCCAGTTCACTAACTACTGAGCTATCACGGCTCCATTATTTTTATTTGCCTTCATCGTAAATTGGGGTGGAGATTCTCTAGTTCTCTTGAAACACATCTTTTGAGGACGCGCGGCTTAAATCTCTCTTCCCATTTCCTTCATTGACCAAACACAAGGCATCTAAAGCTTTTGACTGGATCGACTGAAGTAAACGTATTCAGTTCTCCTCGTGTTTCCATGAAAAGCGAGTCCTCTTAGAAAAAAACATTTACCTGTTTCTACATCAAATCTTATCTCAAAGGGTTCCAAATAATGTTATGTGCCTTTGGAAATAGATCCTACAGGATTTCACCTCAATCAATCTGCGCTGGAACTTATCTGCAACAAGAGGAAACAATAGATTTAGAATTAAAAGGGGACTGGTGGTTTAGAGGTAAGAAGCTGGCCTCTAAATAATGAAAGTCCAAGGATCGAATTCCCGAATTCCGCCGAAGACGGTTGAAATTTTTCACTTCGAATGTGTGGTTTTTTCTGGGCTTTACCCCCGGCGATGGGTAGTCAGGTTCGCAATCTAAACCTTCTCGATAACAGCAAATATGGAGGATCCCTGAACCCACGCGCACGTTAAAGATACCTTGGCAGTTAAATGTCGAAAGAGAAGGCCGTAGTGGCTTCTGTCCGGGAGAAAAACAAAATTGTTATGCGAATCTACACATGCCCAAAACCGATGTGTCGGACCGAAAATGCGCAGATAGCGTGGCTTTTCCTTAAATTAATGACATCAAGTACACGCACCCACTTAACCCACACCCCACGTTCACCCGGAACAGTAAGAAGAAAAAAAATTATGTAATATCTAACAAATAGTCAAGAAATACAATTTCCAACCACCATATATTCACATGGCCTCAAAGACAATTATCCACGAATTGGAAACCAAACGATCGTTCTGGGAAGCGAAAGTCGCAGCACATTGTTATAAACTAGCACACTTCACATAAACTATATTTTAGTGAATTGTATTGAGTTGTAAATGCACGATTCATTGATGCAACTATTCTGCAACTGTAGATGTACGATCAACGTTCACAACTAATCTACAACTGTAGATGTTCGATCAGCGTTCACATATTAATCTACAACTGTAGATGTTCGATCAACGTTCACAACTAATCTACAACTGTAGATGCACTATCAACGTTCAAAACTAATCAACAACTGTAGATGTTCGATCAACGTTCACAGTTAATCTACAACTGTAGATGTTCGATCAACGTTTACAGCTAATCTACAACTGTAGATGTTCGATCAACGTTTACAGCTAATCTACAACTGTAGATGTTCGATCAACGTTCACAGCTAATCTACAACTGTAGATGTTCGATCAACGTTCACAACTAATCTACAACTGTAGATGTTCGATCAACGTTCACAACTATCTACAACTGTAGATATTCGATCAACGTTCACAACAAATCTACAACTGTAATGATCAACGTTCACAACTATTCTGCCACTGTAACGATCAACGTTCACAACTAATCTACAACTGTAGCGATCAAACGTTCACAACTATTCTGCCACTGTAACGATCAACGTTCACAACTAATCTACAACTGTAGATGTTCGATCAAACGTTCACAACTAATCTACAACTGTAGATGTACGATCAACGTTCACAACTAATCTACAACTGTAACGATCAACGTTCACAACTATTCTGCCACTGTAACGATCAATGTTCAAAACTATTCTGCAACTGTAACGATCAACGTTCACAGCTAATCTACAACTGTAACGATCAACGTTCACAACTATTCTGCAACTGTAACGATCAACGTTCACAGCTAATCTACAACTGTAACGATCCAACGTTCAAAACTATTCTGCAACTGTAACGATCAACGTTCACAACTATTCTGCAACTGTAACGATCAACGTTCACAGCTAATCTACAACTGTAACGATCAACGTTCACAACTATTCTGCAACTGTAACGATCAACGTCACAACTATTCTGCAACTGTATTGTACAAGATTTTACCAGACCGAAAGATTTATACCGGACCGAAAGACTTATTCCAGACCAAAAGATTTATCACAGACCGAAAGATTTATACCAGAACCATAAGCGAGTACTGAATCTGCCTCATTTAAAGACCAACGGTATAGATAATAAATACAGATCTTCTTTTCTCTTTCTCACTAATTACCTAAAAGGTGTCGTGGTTATATCATTTGTCGTTCTTGAGCTGCTCGAACTGACTGAATTAGTGATTTTCCTTTGTTGTTACATGTCTTTATCACTGCATCAATCCATCTTCTACTAGGTCTTCCTCTTGGTCTTTTCCCATGCATTCTCGAGAAGAACGCCCTTAATGTGATTGGTGAGGATTCATTCTGACCAGGTGGCCCAACCATTTAAGTTGTTGTTGCTCTATATATTCTTGGCAGGGTTTTATTCCTAACATTTTTCTTACGGTTTCATTTGGTATTCTATCTCTTCTTGTGTTGTGTGTTACTTTTCTCAAGCACCGCAGCTCACATGTATTGATCTTTCTTAAATGTGATTTAGAAAGGGTCCATGTTTGACTTTCATATCCCAAAGTTGATATGAAAATGCTATTTATCATTTGTTGTTTTGCTGCTACAGAAATGTTTGGATGTCTTAACAATGGTGAAAGCTGGTATGTGATAGCATTTGCCTTTCGTATTATAAATACAGATGATATGTGTATATAAAAGATGGACAGTCATCCTATGACAACCTGCACCATCAAAGCAAGAGACTAATCGGAATGGCGCTACATGGTAGCCAACCTTCGATGCGGAGACGGCACTCGATGATGATGAATACATGTATAATATACACACAAGCAAAATAACAATGAACCTATTAGACTTAGGTACAACATGCAACAAAAATCAGTTATATTTCTTACATTCTTGTGTAACGATATCGGAAACATACACACAAGGAATATAATGAAACCGATAAGATTAGCGTACAACATGCAGCAAACGACATTTATTACTTCTGATATTCTTGTGTAACAGAGTCAGAAACATACACACAAGCTATTTAACACATATTTGATTGACCAGAGCATCGATCTTATCTCTGAGGTCGGTGCTGTAATAGGACAAGGGAGGGGGTGGGGGTGGAGAACAACGGGATATCAGTGGCTTTCATAGAAAAAGAAAAAAAAAACAAGAGAATTTGGAGAAATTAAGATTACAACGCAAGCTGAATAGATGCTTGAGTTCGCCCGAAAGTAAAGGATACACCTTCTCATCATCCGCCCTTAAGAGGACGTTAAGTGGGCGTGTCTGCGTTGTGCTGTAAAAGTAAAGTAAATAAAGTACCCCCGTCACGCCAAGTGGCGTATAGAGAATATGGTGTTAATGACCATACATTTTACAGACCTTCGGGACTTTATTTTTGGGGCAAAGTGGTCGGTATTATGCCCGTGCCGGTTTACTTTCCAGAAAAAAAATTCAGTACCCATTAAAGGCTGGGTGAACCTGGAAGCCGTCGATTGGGATCGAACCCTACCTATTGTCCTTTGTAGTCCACTTCACTAACCACTGAGCTATCGCGGCTCCCGCGTTGTGTTGTGTTTTACAGTAAAACTGATATTTGCCCCTTTCGGCCCAACACATCCGACTTCAGCATGTTATTTTTAAGTACCAGGTTGTCTTCCCACTTCGATCTCTACTCTCTTGGCCAGACTATACTGGTTAGTCTGTTATTAGAGGCACCACATAGAGGTGGAGTAGGGTCTGCATGATTCTGGTTCACCGATCCTGTCGCAAACCATCAGCTATGAGTCGCTGACAAACTTCCAACTCTGCTGCTGGGAGTCGACTCGTACCTGCACGCAAGCAGACGATGGTGTCTGTATAAAATAGATACCAGAGTTTCATATGAGACGGTGAACGATAGTTGAGCCCGCAGAAGCAGTACTGGAAACTATAGAGTCCCAGTGGAGAGACACAACAGCACCATCTTGTTTGTGATCCAAGTCGGTCTCCTGCGGCAACATGTGATTCACTTCTTCTTCTACCTTTTTAGCTCCCAGTGGAGCATAGGTCTTCAACAAACACTTTCCAAGTCGTTCTGTTTTTTTGCCATTCTTTTAAGATCATTCCATGTCTTCCCCATCATCTTCATCTCTGCTTCTATCTGTCTTCTGCAAGAATTCCTTGGTCTTCCTCTTTGTCTTTTCCCCTGGGGATTCCAAAAAGGGCATGTTGTGTAATACTCTCAGTTGGCTTCCGTAGTGTGGTCCTATCCAGCGTCATCATCTTCGCTGTATCTCTTTATCCACTGGTGTTTGACTAACATCAAAACAATGTCAACATGTGATTACAGAAAATAAAAAAAACCACACTTATTCAATAATCCATGTTTATTTTTTTTATGATCCACCCATCCGATCTTGTGAGTCACACAAATCTCATTACAATGTAAATTATAATGTCTTTTAATTGTCTGGAATTTAACAATGGATGAATCAACTACAGGCTATATTTCTTATGTGAGCAAATGTGAAATTCAACTAAAGTATCAGTTATAAAGTGCTGTGAGTAGTGGGAGGTGCACGTTATGATCGGACTTGGATACAAAGGGATATAGGATTACTCCAGGGTGGAGTAACATGCTCTAGGCATCAGCTGATAATAATGGTTATATAGAGGAACTGCTCCACCCTGAATGATGTAGATAGTGTATATGAGAAGTGGTTGTCAATTGGTAGGTGGAAAGTTAATAATGAGGGTATAGATTAGGGTGTGAGCTGACCTATCTGAATCGATAGTTGTATGTATAGAGGTTATGATGGGGGATATTATAGGGTATTAGAGGTGGTGTGTTAGTGTAACAAACACCATAATAAACGATATGAACACAATTAGTACACCAAAACGTTACAACAAAAAAAAAAGGAACATAAGGCCATCACTCATAATAATCTGTTTAATCATACTAGTACGAAACAATGTGTAAAGGAAAGGGAAGGCGTCGACATATAAGAGGTTCTCCATGTATATAATTACATATCAAGTGCAGTAGGTGTAATGAAAGGTCATGTATCACAGGTAGGTTATAAGTAAGTTTAATACTTTATACTCTAGATACCTAACGGAAAAGTCGTCACATTGTCGTTGTGCACACGGCGTTTGATGTAGAAATAAGAGAGAGAATTTCTGTGCTGTGTATATGTATAGACACTCGATTTATATCGTTTAAAACCAACATTTTTCCCTCCCTGCGCCTGTTGTGTCTTGAGAACCTTCATAAATATATCTTTGTCTAGTTTATTGTGATGTTTGCTAAGCCCTTAGTACTAGTTTTTGAGTAATCTCCAAAACAGTGGTATGTTTTACTACATAACGACACCATCCCATCCCCTTCGTACTCTAACTTAAATAAACCCGGGGTACGTTTATGGTACAATTTTGTTTTTTCGCAGTCTCGACAATCTACCTTAAATTTACCTTTACTCCTAACAAACTCCTCCCGATGAACGCTACAGGTCTCTGAGGGGAACCACTGATCGTACTCGTTATAAAAAGTTTCGAGTAAAGGCGGTCTAACGGCGGCAGCTAAACTAGGTTTACTTAACGCCAAATACAGACTGTCAGTGTCCATTTCACACAACTGAAAGTATGATCTCTCTACGAACCGGTCTAAAAAATCGTAATAAAATTGCAACATCCGTAGCTTGGCGTATTGATATACAAAGTAGCCGATTTGTAGCGGAAGGTCCCACCTCGTCGTCTTTTTTAACATTTCCACCTCGAATATATTCCCTACTCCTAAATCTGTCATATGTTTAAATGGGGGTCGTTAACGAGCTTGGAAGCGGACTCACCCTCGCAGTACGCGACGTTCGAGTGTTTCGCTTTATCTGTGAGAGTTTTTCCGTACGCCGAATTCCCTAACAACTTCATGGTCTCCCCCGTAATGGACTGCGTCTCATCTACATCCCCTTTTCGTCTGGCGTCGGATACGGTGTCCCCAAATTGTTTGAAACAACTAACAGGGTGGTATTCGATCACCTGGTAGATGTTGGTTACCTCTAGACCGTGATCCAAATACCATTTTAATAAGGGGGTGGCCAAAAGAATTTTCTTCCCGATATAACTACCTATCAGGGTACGTCTAGGGGTCGTCAATAATTTATTTTTCACAGCGTATTCCTTCATAAGCTCTCCTATATCGTCTCTACACACGTCTACGTTTTTAAATATGGGTGTCATTTCGCTAAAATATTCCTTGAGAGAGTCGGGGACATGAATATCGCATTCTACCAGACCAAACAGTGTTTCGTCTTTAACAGCTTTCAAGATCTGTGCGACGGTTAGTGGTAATTTTTCCCGGGCATACGATGGTTTTGCTCTGGAGGGCTTGTTTAAGAAACGGAATAATTGTGCCGTCGGTTTTCTTTAGCTCTTGCCACTCACATTCCCACATCTCAACCACATCAACTCCAATGTCATTGGTTAAATATTCGCGAATTTCCCGGGTCTTGTCGTATAGCTCGGACAAGGGTTTTTTGTTTATAGGGTTAACACCTTTGTGTTTTTCAGTGAGGTGACAGATATGGCCGTGGGTCAGACAACCATGATACTGCCAGACTTTATTATTAGCGGATAGGTTACTCTTTTGACAGAAGCCATCCACTCTAATCCTACGAGGTCCCAGTGGTACCTCACCCCCGTTGTATTGAGTTCGCAACTCAATGTTGTGTTTGTGAGCTACCCACGTTAACCACTCTCTACTCTGCTGATCGTAATAATTAACTTTACGTTGTCTAAACCCGTCTCAACTTTTCGTATAATTGGAAAGTCAGTGGGCATTTTCTGCATCAATGCCCAGAGATACAGAGCGTTTGCGTCGTAGCCTTTAAGACTCTCTACTACGTTTTCAGGATTACCTCTGATTCGAGTCTCGTCCTTCTCGTGGTGGCGATGAAAGATTATGCTCGGGCCACCCACTATATCATCTCTAAGCGTTTTATGAAGCTCCGCTTCGCGTTTACCGCATAATGAAAAGACTACGTTTTTAGGTATGGTGTTGAAGAGGTATCTTAACGTCACACCCGGGACTGAAATGGCGTCCTTAAACATATCTACACCTAAGCCCGCGTAAAATTCGATCTGTTTCTCTAATGCGAGTAGGAAGGGCCCGACATCCTTGTTGTTATACCAAACAAGAAGATCTCTGAGAGTGGACATGTTATTGTCCGTCCATATCTTGTTACAATACTCGTACTCTTCGTTTGAAATATTACAGTTTTTAAGCGTCGAAAAGAAGGCCTCATGAGGGGGGAGAGAGGTTTCGTCTAACTTTTTTAGATCGGTAATATACTCGTAACAAATACGCCTTTGGTCTCTTTAATCTTGTACGCCGCCAAGTATTTACTATAAGAGAACCCGGGGCGAGATAATTTATAATATCTAAGAACTTTAGTCGACTGGTGGAGATGCACATAAAATTATTATTGCGCTTAACGATAAACTTGAAGGGCGAGGTCACCCCTTTTTAGCTTTGTTTTGTTTCGGCCCTTCTTCTTCTTCTTCTTCATCTTCTTCTTCATCGTCATCATCTTCTTCATCGTCATCTTCTTCATCGTCATCATTTTCAATTCTTCTTCAACGTCATCATTTTTCAATTCTTCTTCAACGTCATCTTCTTCTTCTTTTACTTCATCATCTTCTTCGTTCGCTTTTTCTACTTTGTTCGCCCCAGCTACGAAATGTCTTATTAAATAGGGTTTGATAACGTTTAAGTCATACTTTCCAGAGTTGAATCCTATAACGGGGAGCTCTTCCAAATATGCCTCGAGTTTCCCTATGAGGTCACTACAGTCACCCCTGTCTCTTAAACTGTCAAAAACCTGTTTGAAACTGCCGCGTAAGATTATATACGCCCGTTTCGCTAATGTCTCTAGATAATCTATCATTTTACTCACTAATTTTTGAGAATCACCTTCGCTCACAAAACATACTGGTTTCTCATAACCAGGAATATTACTGGCTACGGCACAAGACATTGGAATATGCCTGGCTACATATTCGGTCACACTACTAATGTTTCCATCTGTCGTCGGTACATTACTAAAGTAACATTCATAATCGTACGTCGCTCTGTAGGGATACACGTAATTATTAGGAACTTCTATACCCCTATTAGCTATCGTTTCGAGTATACCCTCTTTGTTCCTATAAACTCCTCCGATATACTTGTCTTTTCGCTTATCCCCGGTACATGTCTTCTCGTGTCTTGTCATGCGGCGTAAACTTTTCCACAATTTCCCACATTTAGGACAAGAAAAAGCCCGGGCCGCCTTATCTATGTCCGCTATATACATAAAATGTTCCTCGTAAAATAGAACTCGTAAGGTGTCGCTAAAAGTCGTACTACCTCTTATCATTGGGGTCAGGGCTTGGTCTTTGTCAAAAGCGAAGACGTCCACGTTAATACCGAAACACTTTTCTAGAGAGGGAATCTGCGCTAGCGTTACACCGGGGAACTCGTCGTCTATATCTAACCCCTGATGGGCTTGCCACTGTTTCAGGAGATCTCGAGTGGGTCTGTGTAAGTGATTAAGTTTAGCGCCCCTAAATAACGCTACACATCTAAAGAAACAGAGATTATCAGTATATGCTGGCCCGTTTATGTTATTTGTAATGTATAAATGAATTTATTGTTTGTAATGTGTTGTGGGAGTTCGGTGGTTAGACACCCGATAGGATATTCTACGAAATTATAGAGATAGAACGAAGTGCTGGGAAGGGTTTCGACGCTATATTTAGTGCTCGGTCTATTATGATTTGCGTGGTTTAAGGGGTCGCTATCTTGTAGTTGTGTGAGGAACCTATCAAAATCTGCTCTGTTATTGATAACCATCGGAGTTGAAAGAATTAAACTATTATTGAAACTACTATGGAAAAACCGAAGGTCATTGTTTTCTTTATTCCTCAGGATGAAATTGTGAGAATAATTTATTTTAAATCTACGTGTTTGGTTATTAAAGATGGGGTTTAGGATATTTGCCCAGTTTGCCCTTAGGTGTGAATTTGGATTATGGAAGACCGTGTGAACTGACAGATGCCTATTATTATTACTATGTGACCTTATTGCAGACCAGTTGTCGACATAGACCTGTCTAACATCTGCTGGTAAACTAGCTAAACTGTCTAATTCTAGATCCGTTCGCGCCTTCTTGCTGTGTTGACTCTCTATCGATTGTTCATTATTCCGCTTCCTCTTATTTGTTGGTTCAGCCGCTGAGTCGGAGGAGGTTGATGGTGATGAGGTGGCGGAGGTTGATGCTGATGCTGCTGATGGGTGTGTCGAGGACACAACCGATGATGAGCCATGCTTAGTAGAAATATGCTTATTCAAACTGACACGTCTGGAATAGGTACACATACACATCCGGCCCGGGTATCGGTGAGCGGAATGTGTACCATCAATATGTCTATCTCTACTGCTGCGATTAATGAATTGACGGCCACCATCGTTGCAAAAATGATCTACTTTAGAAGAACTGTTACTGGTATTAAAGGAGGTGTCCTCTAATCGGGGTAACACGGTAGCATTATCTACCATTAGAGGTAACTCTATTATAGAGTCTGTGGACGGTGATAGTTTGTAACCTCTCGAGGCTGTATCCGATGAGATTGAGTGTTTACTGGCAACATGTCTTGTCAAGTTGAGTGATCTTGTATAGACACACCCACAGATATGGCATTTATAACGTTGCCTCCCGTGTGCTGTATTTACATGACGCTGTAAATTGTACTGTCTTGAAAAAACTCTGTCACAGGTGTCACACTTATAATAGATTCGATCTCCCAACTCAGCTGATACTTGGGTACCCGACGGCATCTATCGGAAGAAATAATCAAATAATAAACCCTACGTTTTGGATACATATAATAAAATGTATAATATAGTATCAAACGACTAGCTATGTTTCTAATATAAACAGAACTAATACCATACAATATTACCTATATGAGACGTTGAAAAAAAAAAGAAAAAAAACTATACCACTGTCGAAGAGAGGAAAGTTGGCGAGGAATCAGACGTCCCTGGTAGTGACTGAGAGCTGTCTACAGTAGGATACTTAGAATAATAATAATAAATAGAGTAGAACTAACGTCTCTGCTAACAGTCACAACACGACTATCTGTGAGTTTAGAATGAACCAGAGTATTCATAAAGCGGATGATAGTGAAATAGAAACATCTTTGCTACAAGGTAAAATCGATTGCATAAAGGCTGGTATGGGGCTGCTGTGTACTTATAATTCCACAGACAGATTGAGTGAATATACAAAAAACGACGAGCACATTATCAACAACAACAACAAAAAATGGTGTTGCAGAAACACAAGATCTTATTTTCTGTACTACTAAATAACATCGAGGAGAGTGGTATACCATTTAGCGCTCTCGTAGATCAAATATTCTTGAATAATCACAGCAACCGGAGTCGGATTCTTATAATTTACGCGCTCGGTCAGTGTTTAGTTCAGAATCGTGTAAATACATTGTACAATTCTGATATCAACGTTATCAACTATGAAGAAATGCTAGCTAGCTCGATATCGGAGTGCATTGCTGACAAAATATGCTTCTGGGTCCTGTGCCAGGGCGGTTGGCTACAGTTTGAAGGTACCTACAAACAGAACACATCAGTGTGCGAAATAATTCGCCAAATACTGACAGCATTGGCCTGATAACGCAGATGAGACGCATCAGCTTACACTATGTGTCAATGTGAATCAGTGGACTGAAAACTACAATTAGTCATGACTATATAAATATATACATACAACTATCTAGTAAAGAAGTTATATAAATTATATAATGTAAATCTGTGTTCACTTATTGTTACTATGAATTACCTTTGACCGGTTAATGCTTGATAAAAATAACTGTATATGTCTGTCTCCGTGTGTGGCTTGGTGTCGCACTCTCGCTTCGTGAATAGACAACTAGATAATTGGCTTGCTTTATGCACGGCTGTAGATGGAGCTGTATCGAGGTTATCAACGCTGAATGCCGATATATGAGAACGTGTGATATTATATCTCTGGTGTTTGGTCCTCAGACTCCGCCCACTAATGAATCGATAAATTAACTAGAAGGCTCTGACAGATACACTTAGATGACTCATAACTGTAGGTAAGTTATGATGTTAAGTTTGCCGCGATATCGATTATCCAAAATAATTGCAGCTATGAAAACATAAGTATGAATTTGGATAATCTCAGACTCTTGAGTGTCACTAGGAGGAGATGGGAACTAGATTGCGGGAAACGTAATTATTTGGAACAATTTTTTCGTGTTCGGAGAGGTTAATTTCTTACTTCAGGGTAGACAAATGATGGTTATTTGGTTTATATCTCTTCAAATAACAATTTTCCTTATCTTACTTCATAATTGCGATGTAGTAAGGGCCACGGTCTGTCGTGTCATTGATTCAACGGGCTCGTAGACATACAATCTTCATAATGACCCTGCGCGTGACTGCACCGCGAACATTCGTGTTTGTGTTTAATAAGGGTTAACAAAATAATTGATGTGCCTCTTGAGAAAAATATAGAAAGTGTCACAAAGTAATCTTGTCTAATAATTGATAATGTAGCGTCGGTAATTTACGGGGAATCTCTGAAGAAAATGTATGTCTAGAGGAGCAGTAATTACACTGTTCAGAGATTACAGGAATCTCTCTCAGATAAGATAGAAAGTATATAAATATTGACCATAGGCGGGGCTATCTTAAACAACGAATCGTCTATATCTTTGACTAAGAAGCGTTGAGGACAATACTGAATTCTATTGGTGAAGATTGCTTAGATCTGTCAGTCACAGAGACACATAGATCAGTGGGTATCTACTTTCTAATGCACCATTCTACATTATGGGTAGTAATGTTTCATGTAAGTCTATGATAGCCGACGCAGACAATACCTACAACGCCATTAAAGTTAGTTCAGACCTGAAAGACATAAGCGAAACGGTACATCAAAGAGATGTATTATATATCAGACCAAATACTCTATATGCCCACCAGCAGTCTGTATCTAAGAAAAACAGGGCCCTTTTGTTGGAATGGCTGGCTGAGGCGTGCAACTGTTATGACTTTCACATACCTACATATCATCTAAGTGTTGACATATTCGACAACTATGTTAGACGAGAACATAACATGATCCCTTCCACTGATATTCAACTCATAGGTCTCACGTGTTTGTTGATAGCTAGTAAAGTTGAAGAAATATGGCCTTTAAGAATGAGACATTTGCTAGACTTAACGATGTCGATATATAACACAAAATCATTTCTAGATTCAGAGAGACACATTTTAAAGACGATTAATTTTAAACTCACAACTCCAACTACGATGTTTTATATCAGTCTGTACACTGAAGTATTAAGGACGGCCCAACCAGCAATACTTTTTACAAACCAGTTGCGAGTGGAGATGACTAGTCTTGCAGACTTAATTCTTCTTAGTGGTGATGGATTAAAATTTAGTTACAGAGTTATCGCCACGTCAATACTATATATGTATTACCCAAGCAAGGATGTTATTAATGAGGTAACAGGTCTTGGTTGGAACGAGATCGAGGAGTGTTGTACTGAGCTTAAACAGTACTATGACTTTGTAAAGTCAGACCTTGGACAAATATCTCTTCCACTGCCCACAGATGAGGCGCTAGTACTCCAGAGGCATCAACCAAACACGACAATCCTTAGAGAGCTCGGATTGATATGATAGTTACACACACAGACACTCAATATTAAATAACAATAAATAATCACGAGGCTTGTTTTGTAATTTTATATATATATATATATATATATATATATATATATATATATATATATATATTTTATTGATACAACACAACACCGATACTGCTCATGCAGTACATCTAGACACGACATTAAAACACAACATCTAAATGTTCAGCCTCAGCCTCTTTCTTCTTCTAAGATGACCAGGGACAAGCGTTGTTATTGGTTGAATCTTTTCAACGTTGTCAGTATCGTACACGGGAGTCCTGTAAGAACCATTATTTATCGAATAAGGCTGGTTGCATGCTGATGTAGATACTGGAAGTCTATGATCTGCCGTGGTTGACGGCGCGTTCGAGGGAAGAGGCTGTAGTGTTGTTGCATTAGCCTCGAGACGAGCACACTCGGCCAATAACTCGTCCTGCATAGCCACGAGCTCTTCGTTTCTACTAAGATGACCTGGAGATAGTTCTGGTATTGGCTGACTACTTTCGAAGTTGTCAGTATCGTAGAAAGGAGCCATGTAAAAGCCAGTATTTATGGAATATGGCTCGATACTCGGCGACGTGGATGCTGGAAGTGTGTGATCTAGTCTGATGTCGGGTTCGTTCAATGTATGAGTTTCTGGTTTTATTGCAATGGTTTCGAGACGCTCATACTCGGCCAATAACTCGTCCTGCATAGACACGAGCTGTTCAAATTCTGAACGATTCAACGTGATCCCTTACTTGGTGGGATATTTTAAATTCGATGTCCCGAAAAATTTTCGAATATGGATCATAGTCGACCCTCTGTATGAAGACACGGACGCTACTTTCAGCCCTGTAGCAATGGTTTGACTATTTCACGATCTGCTGTAACGTAGACCCAGCTAGTGGGTACATCGACAACTGGTGCAGCCTCGACGTTTGTCAGCATCTTCTGTATCTCAGCACTGAGCGATGTGTGACTGGCGCTTTCTCACCCGCGACTTTTATAGCATAGGTCAGATTATATATCCGGTTTAGTCCGGATTTTTAAACACTAAAATTCGTGTCCAGGCTTGTCTGTGATATTTTTAGCCACTGACGTCATTGCACTAGAAATTTTAAATTTTGCGCCATAAGCTTCGGTGCTACTAGTCGATACACGATTCGATCGTTTATGTGTTGTCTGGTGGATGAGGTAAACGGCATTAAGACCCTTTGCATTGATCCTCCTCGTGTTTTAATCAGTAGAAAATACACAGAGTACAGTCCACACGCGTTACTAACAAGATCTTGTAACTGACGCGAGTTGTAGATGAGAGGTCTGTTCGAATTCCTCTCGATAAAATCGATGATCTCGGTATGTCTGGGAGAAAACCCGAAACTGTCGAAATACTCAAACTGCCCCATAGCGTTGTAGTAGAGGGCGACCCAGTGAGAGCCAGGTAGATAGCTGGGATCTGTATTGATAACGAAGGCTGCTGTTTTAGTTGGATCGATATAGCGAGGTAACCGATTGCGAGCCACTACGCTAACAATGGAACACCGTCTCACAAAAATGTCAGACATAAGTACTTTGAGAATATCTCTCGTATTCATTGTCGAAGTGTTTACGCTGTGTAATCTGTAAGAATCTGTCTCGTTTTAGAGATCTCCAGCACGGAATCCAGTTCTGCGTAAACTAGGACCTGTATAGGATTAGGCGTGATCGTCGCAAATTTGAGCTCGATGGCGACGGGCCCTGATTTTGCCAGCTCAAATTGTTCGGCGTTCAAAAGACTAGGGCTGAGATCGAATGCAAAAAGAGTGTAGGCGTTCTTGAAGTCGTTATAATCTATTCCGTTACCAGCGTCTGTTCCACAAGACCCAACGCCAGCATGGACTTGAAGTAGGCGCGAGCGTACTGACCACGGTCAAATTCGGTAGATAGAGGTTTACCCCAAATACTATGACCGGCGACGGTGATGTTTAAGTAGGTAAGGCCAAAGTTTTTAAAATTGAAGGGGTTGGTGTCGTAACTTCCATTAAATGCAGCCGAGTCCAGTAAGCCGAGGACTAGTCGCGTTGGTGTTTGAGTCAGGAAAAGGTTGTCTTGGGAATGAGATAACATGCCTTTAGGAATGGCAAATGTTTTAATCATAACTCTCTTCATGGGGTATCGCGCATTGCCTCGTAAGAGAGCCTTTTCGTGAGCAAGCGAAATGGCCGGATTAATTGAGGCTTTCCTCACCAACAGGGCGGCGTAGGTGATGACACTTTTATAACCGACAGTTTTGTCGTGAGCTATGATGTTAAATACGTCCTTTGAGGGGGTCAACTTAATTTTCACGTCAACCCTGTTTAGCATGTAACGCTCCTGAGTAAAAATATCAGAGTGAAGTCGCCCTATCATATCCAGCTCATGGCTACCTCGGGCCAGATTTCGACGAGTTTTAAGACCCGCATTGGAGTCACCTTGGGTGTCATCCGCGTGTTTGGGAGTATCGGTGTAGTAGAGCGCGCTCGTGAGATAACTTTTCTTAGATTCCTTGCTATGGTTGAGAGTGGCTTCTAGGTATGCTCGAAAAGGGTAGGTGTTTTCAGAAGCTGAAATCAAAGTATCGTTGAGAGATACGTCGACTTGCGAGATTAGACTGTGCAGAAAATAGTTCACAGGCGCAACTTCAACATCGTTTGGTATATTGTCACCGTTGGACAGCGTAATTTTTGCTCTCATATGCAGATACGTGTTGGAAAAAATCGATGTATTCGTCCGAATTTCCGCTGATGGAAAATTCTATAGGGGCCCCAGATGCCAGAGACGCCAAGGGGGAAACTTCTACAAACTGGGCAGAATCAAGAGATGTCTGAGTCGGTGGAACGCTAAACAAATCTAGTCCAGAATGGAAACACTCGCAAGACTTGGGATGCACTAACCCCATATCGCTTAACCGAATATGTCCGAATAGTTTGTCCTCTTAGCCTTCTTGGACGCGGAATGAGAGTGATCGCGTCGTTTTGTCGTTTTTATTCTTCTTGCCGGCATCCCAGGTGGAGCTGCTCGTCTTTTCCTTCTTCTACCGCTTCCGGTTTGTTGGCCTGTATCGCCACCGGCCAGATGACTGATGGCTCCCTGAATTAAACGCTGACTGGATTCCTTAGCTCTTTCTTTAAACGACTCTCCAATGTTTCTTCCCGCCAATGCGTCTTGCGCGACTTGTAGTCCCGTGCCGACACCTTCTCTGAGTAATGCCTTACCACCTGTTTTTAGCCACGGTAAAATTGCTCTTCCGATGCCTCCGAAAAAACTTCCGATACCGCGCCCTCGCTGACTTCTACCTCCGACAAATACCGGGAAGCCGTGGCCGGCTTAATTAAAGCAACACTCTTCGTATAACTTAGCATTTCGATGAAGCGGCGTGTGTCTCACCATTATACCAGATCGAAGTGCTTCCGCGCTCTGAAATGTAACGTCAGTACCGACGTTCCGGATGTAAATGGGATCGCAACTCCCCTGTCGTTAGTTAAAAGAATTTCTAACCTGTCGAAGGAGAACCTGCTCAGGGGGACATAGTGCGGTTTGTCGTAGATGCGAAATATGGATGTGGTGGTTTTCTCCAAAACAGGAACTGTCCTCAGTAAGGGTACCAGAACATCCCCCACCACTCTGGGTGACACTAGATCGCAATAGACATACACGTTTCTAGTGTGAGCTTCCAAATTTATTTCTTTCTCGCCGTGTAGGGCCACGTTAGCGTCTGTCACGCGATTCGATGGGAAGCTTAAGATACTTTTCAATTCCTCGCTTATCGTAACCGAGGCTCCTTGTTCAACGACTTTAAAGATGGCCTTATTTTCGTTTTTTTTATAAAAAAATCTCATATTGACGCCGGGTGTTTTTTTCCAAAATCACTTTATTTAAAGCATCGATAAAGTTATCCGCTGTCTTGTATAACCCCGGCGCCAGTTCCATTGTTACTGCTGTGTTACCGGAGGCTTCGTAACGGATCCAGATATCGCTGGGTAGGACGTTGAAATGAGTGTTTGGAACTTGTATCTCGGCCAAACCGACTTCGTAGTTTGCGTTCAGTTCGATAGTTTGAGGGAGTTTGACGAAAAAGTTTCCAGGACTATTTTCAGGATAAATTTGCATCGAAGCGTTGCTGGGGGCTGTGATGTAAAAACTCATCTTCCTTGTTTCATCGTCTCGTCTCTAACTTGGGATTTGGAAGCATGTAACCCAGACAACTGCTCAGGAGCGCGATCCAAATCTTTCCGTCCTGACCCTCACCGTTTCAACCCGTCAGATTAAATAAAGCCACGCCGAATACGGCCTATATAACGATAATTTGACAGAGAAAAACGATTTCCATTCGCGGGAGCAGTTTACCGAAAACAGGCCAGAGTGAGGTTCTGCTATCGTGACTGGTCCCTTCGTCGTTCTTCGTTTCTTCTCGTTCAACTACCGTACTCAGAAAAGTTTGCACGTGTTCATCCCCCTCCATTTCGTCAGTCTCTGTATCTCGATACTTGATCGCTCAAAATCCAACTGTTAAATGCCGAGGTGTAACCGTACCATTTGACTAAGTACTGTTTTGTTCCACCAACTTTCCTCTCTTCTAAGATGGCTTCTATTCGATACAACCGTTTTTCGCCGACTTTCTGAAGCTCTTCTGTATAAAACGACCCTTTCAACTCTTCACCAGAATCATCTTTCACAACGTAGGTTACCGGGTTAGTGTTTTTGTTTACACGACTGATTGTAAACAGTTCTTCCGTCCACGATGGTGTATACCCCTTTTTGAAATTAGCTCTGGCTTGAGCTATCCTAACTCGATCACCATCTTTATAACGGTTATTGATCGCCACTGACTGTCTATTGTCTCTCCCCGACAGTTTATTATACAACGTGTTCCAGACTTGTTCTTGATTGACCGAATTTACGTGGACCGGCGCCATTTTAATGCTCCTGTGATACGAATTATTGTAGTTTCTGAGTAAGGCGGATAACGCATCCACATATCTCAATTTGTTCGTTTTCGTAAAAAATTTCCACATTTTCTCTTTTAACGTTCGGTTAAATCGTTCCACGATCGCTGCCTTTATATCCCCGTTCTCCGTAGTGAAGAAATGGACTCCATTTTCCTTGAGAAACTTTAGGAAAGTTTTGTTGACGAATTCGGATCCTTTGTCCGTTTGAAGATTTATCGGTTTGCGCTCGGCAAATATTTCGCTCACGGCCTCCACTAGATTTTTTGCGGTTTTCGACCGTATCGGAACTGCCCAAGCATACTTCGCAAAAACGTCGATACACGTAACGAGATACGAGAACGCGTCGTTGTATCTTCTTAATTGTCTCAGATCGATCAGATCAGCCTGGAACTGCTGGTTCATACCACCCACGATGATGGGTCGTCTCTTAAATTTTCTAACAACGGGTTTGTGTAGAGTATAAGTATCCTGCAGACTCAGCCATTCTTTAATTTTTACAGAGCTTAGTTTTGTACTACGCTGTAAACCACCCACACCCCGTAGGCACCCGGTCGATTCGGATCGTAGTAACGGCTTCTTAACATCTTATCTACTCCTTTGGCCATGTCTCCCAGTTTGGTTTTGGAATTTTACTTTTTCTTCTTTTCCTGAGCCTGTACGTGCCCACAACTTCTTTGTGAGTGACCGCTTTCGTTTTCGGCCTAGGCGCGCTTGGCGCTGACTGAGGAATTTTTTCGTCGACTTCATCTTTAAGTACCGCGGTTGGTGGTGTTGTAGTCGCGTCGGGGGATGGGGGTGCCTGTTTAATGTCCACTACGCCTAGAGGTTTGTGTCTGTACTGATCGAGACGTTGCAGATATCGTTGCAATGTCTGCTGATACAGTCTGGCTTTGTCGCGTGGTGACATGTCCTCTCTTTCCAGGACTCGTTGCATTTGAATATCCAGATCTCCTAGGGTGTCTTTTAGTGACTCGGGTGGCGTATACGCGACTTGGTGGTGATTTACAGACTCTAGCAGTCGAGGATCGATCAAAATCATTTTCTTGGCCATCGTTCACATGCCCAGAATACCGCTCAGGATACCCAGAACTGGTTTAATCAGAGCGCCGATAAAGCCACCTTTTTGTAGAATCTGTTTTCTCTTTTTCACGGTCGTCTTTTTTCGTGCGAGAATCCTCAGGTCGTGTTTATGGCGCTGCAACCGTCTCTTCTGAGCCGGCGTGAGCCGAACGTTACCTTTTAACACGTTGTGGCAGCATTCGCACAGAGTTCTTAAGAGATCAGGCGACGCTGTTTTCATCGCGGCCTTTACAGCTGGTGGTTTAGCCGAGCACAGAAAACGCAACATCTCTCCGTGTCTTTTGACCGACTCGCCCATGTTCCTTATTTTGGGATGTAGACTACCTGCTGTTCTTTAGGAAAAATATTGGTGCGCAGCCTTAGATGATCCGGCATCTCTTGCCGAAGGTCAAATAATAAATACCCGTGTGGCGCCGATGTCGCGTCTTTAAAACTTTCTTGCACGTACGACACGCGCCCCGGGTACATTTGTTTGGCCAGATTCGTAATCTGAGATCCGTCTCTCGGGTTTTTAAACAGAACTATGTAATGACTGTTGAGACTTATCGTCCGCTGTTCCTTGTTTTTGCTAAAGAGATTCTGTACTATATACACGACGCTTATATTTCTATGATGACTTCCCTTGGTAAATAGTTTCGTGACCCTATCGTCGGTTTCGTTCATCAGATCGTCTATGACCAACAGACGTGTCCTATCTCCTCGCCATTGCTCCACGTCGGGTAGCCCTTCGTTAAACTGAACACCCTTCATCGTATCGTACATCGATTGCCACTCGCCGTAACAGTAGATTATTTCCTCTGGCGCGGGTCTGATCATTTCTGACACGTGATCGATAAATCTCCTAACAAACACACTTTTTCCGCATCCCGTTGGTCCTGCGACTAGCGCCGTAAACAGATGATTCCAGGTTGGATCCATACCTACGACTGTCGCGAGGTAGATGTATGTCGTTATTTTATATCTTATATCGCTCTTATCATCAGTACTATTATTGTTATTATGTGTTTTTGGTTACAGATATGACATTACGCAAGCAGGTCACCAAGAAGGTATGGAGAGCACTTACACGTGATATCAGGATGTTTTGCAACGGGTGCATAGACGATCAGCCAAACCAACTAGCACATCGATGTTTAACATATACCTTTGAGGACCATGTGGATTACCTGTTAGCTGATGTGATAAGACAGACCATATCATACGATGACTTGTTGACCATGACGATTCACAGAATTCAACGGCGGGTTCTGCGTTATGATAAACAACGGCGTAAAAAACGAATTACAGAACCCATGTCTATCTCACCTTCCTCACAGGACACCATACACCCGCTCGATATGTCCGTTAGTGTGGTACCTACCCCCATTGATTACTCATCCCCTAAATCTGAATGTATCAACTTGTCACTGAGGACACTGGCTGATTCCTAACCTAGCCCGGTGTTACGTTCTGAGTAGACATATCCTATCACCTTTGACACAACTCGTCTACTATCCCATATACATACATATACACACACATACACATTACACATACACATACATATATATATATATATATATATATATATATATATATATATATATATTGGTGTACTATTATTTTATTACAGATTATTATGAGTGATGGCCTTATGTTCCTTTTTTTTTGTTGTAACGTTTTGGTGTACTAATTGTGTTCATATCGTTTATTATGGTGTTTGTTACACTAACACACCACCTCTAATACCCTATAATATCCCCCATCATAACCTCTATACATACAACTATCGATTCAGATAGGTCAGCTCACACCCTAATCTATACCCTCATTATTAACTTTCCACCTACCAATTGACAACCACTTCTCATATACACTATCTACATCATTCAGGGTGGAGCAGTTCCTCTATATAACCATTATTATCAGCTGATGCCTAGAGCATGTTACTCCACCCTGGAGTAATCCTATATCCCTTTGTATCCAAGTCCGATCATAACGTGCCCTCCCACTACTGCTGTGTCCATGCATAACGCGTCTAGGGCTATTGATTGTGTCTGATTTTTGAGAATACATTTTCATTGTCAATTATTCTCCATAATGATCGGTTGAATTAATTCTCTTAATTTTTATTGACTACTGTTTGTGAGACAGCCTCATAGTAACAGCAATCAGGGCGCACCGATAGGTGTATAGTCTTTGAAAATATATGACTTTAAGTATACATTCCTCCTTTTCTTCTTTCTTTGCCTGCCAGAGACTTGGGAATATATAGATTCCGGTAGTCTGCTCTTCTGTTGGCCTCCCCTGCTCTTGTGTAATGCATGCACGCTGATAGCTATGTAGCATGCTGGTTATAAACACTAATGATATATAGGACGGTATATGTAGCTTGCTGGTTATAAACACTAATGATCTATAGGACGGTTTATGTAGCTTGCTGGTTATAAACACTAATGATCCATTGAACGGTTTATGTAGCTTGCTGGTTATAAATATTAATGATCTATAGGACGGTTTATGTAGCTTGCTGGTTATAAACACTAATGATCTATAGGACGGTTTATGTAGCTTGCTGGTTATAAACACTAATGATCTATAGGACGGTTTATGTAGCTTGCTGGTTATAAACATTAATGATCAATAGGACGGTTTATGTAGCTTGCTGGTTATAAGCACTATGATCCATAGTATTCTCTATTGAGTCTATATCCTTAGACCAGGTTGGCTAATTTTTCTTCCTAGACTCACCGCAGTAGGGGTAGAATAGAACATCTCCTGTTCGTTGATACTGACGCTAGCAGTTAGAAAGGTAATGAAATAGCCCCGAATAAATGAATGATAACGTAGGATGCATTTAACCCCAAGATACAAAACATAGTTCAATGTGTTTAGCTAATAACGGAACGGCGGATAACAATTAGATGACGATGATTAATAAATCATTCTTTGTTTTATTTACCGCTGGAAAAAGAAAAAAAAATATTACATGCGCATATTAACTTATTGAGTTGATGAGAAGAGATAATAATCGAATAGCAAAGCAAGCCCTCATATGGGAAACAACAGGTAAAAGAAAAAGAGGAAGACCCAGGGAGACACTGAGAAGAACATTGATGAGAGAGGCAAGAGCAGCAGGAATCGGCTTCTTCAATTAGATAGAGATGCTTGCACAGAACAGAGACAGATGGCAAGATTTGATAAAATATCTTTAAAAGAAAACTGCTAGAACAAAAAAATTCATATAGGAAAAGGTGTATCTTGGTCTACGCCCTATGGGCCGGTTACGGCTCGAAAGGTCAATAGATAGATAGATAGATAGATAGATATTAACTTAAATGTACGCACATAAAGATACGCTTTTATGAGATGCCACGTAAGGCTTGACTCAGTTCATTTATGGGTTGGATTTACCTCCCCGATCGTTTAGATATTGGCATTACCACTGTTATGAGCTGTGATTATTAACAGAAATAAAGCGCACAGAATATAATTTCCTGTCATGCGCACTTTCATTATTTGAAATCTCCGATAAATGGTATTAGTAAGAACACAGCTTGACATACCTCAGTTATCTTTATGGAACGCGACGTGTCAATTAAGAAAGGTCTCACTCGATTGTTGATTCATGCTATATGTGTACATATATATGGTTCAGGGCGGTTGTTTCTGATGTTATTATTGACGCAATGCCACAAGTTGATACGAGCAGAAGCCCTTTGATTCATAAAGCGTGGTTGGTAGTAATTGCTTTGTTTGACATTCCCAGTTTTTGTGGGATAAGTTCGTCTAGTTCCAAGCTACGGTTGGAAAACTGTGTGACTTGTCCTGCCTAGAGGTACTGCAATAAAGGTTCTCCCATACCAGTAAGAAAAAGAGGAAGACCCAGGGAGACACTGAGAAGAACATTGATGAGAGAGGCAAGAGCAGCAGGAATCGGCTCCCTCAATGAGATAGAACTGCTTGCACAGAACAGAGACAGATGGCGAGATTTGATAAAATATCTTTAAAAGAAAACTGCTAGAACAAAAAATTCATATAGGAAAAGGTGTATCTTGGTCTACGCCCTATGGGCCGGTTACGGCTCGAAAGGTCAATAGATAGATAGCAGTAAGAGCCACCACTACAGGGAACACGGCGATCCTAACATCTATTAACCAACCTGTTCCAACGCAGACTGTTACCAGGGAAAAACCGAGAAAGAGGTCAAGGCTATTTCTTCTATCTATTGACCTTTCGAGCCATAGCCGGCCCATAGAGCATAGACCCAGATACTCTTTCTCTTATCTAAATTTTTATTATAGCAGTTTTCAATCCTTGTAAAGATCTTTTATCAAATCTCATCTCGCCATTTGTCTCTGTTCTGTGCAAGCAGCTCTATCTCATTGAGGGAGCCGATTACTGCTGCTCTTGCCTCTCCCATCAATGTTCTTCTCAGTGTCCCTCTGGGTCTTCCTCTTTTCCTCTTACATGTTTTTTCCCACATGAGGGCTTGCTTTGCTATTCGGTTAATATCTCTTCTCATCACATGTCCAACATATGACTATCCTCTTTTCTTGATTACTGAAGATATTAGTGGTTGATTGGCGATTTCTCTAATTTCCTCGTTTGTTTTTGAATTCGTTCCACGCTATACCAAGTATTTTCCTTAGACATTTATTTTCAAATGCGTTCAACTTTGTTTCTATATCTCTTGTTGTTTTCCAGCTTTCACACGCATACGTAAGGGTTGATAGTACATTTGATTTGAATATTCTAAGTTTTGTGTTTGTGCTGATGAGTTTTGATTTCCACAACTTTTCAAGACTTCTGAAAGATATTGCTGCTTTAGCTATTCTGATTCTAATTTCTTTGCTTGTATCCTCTTCTCGATCAATGTGACTTCCAAGATAGACAAAGTGATCGATCTCTTCCACTGGTTTGTTTACCATGTATATTTTGTCGTCTTTTGGAATTAAGCAAATATGGTGTTAGTGACCATAAATTTTACAGACATTCGACACATGATTTTTGGGGCAATGTGATCGGTATTACGCCCGTGCCGCTTTACTTTCCCAGAAAAAAATCCGGCACCCATTAAAGGCTGGGTTAAACGGAAGCCGTCGGTGGGATCGAACCCTACCTCTTGTCCTTTGTAGTCCAGTTCACTAACCACTGAGCTATCGCGACTCCCATATGGCATCTGTGCTTATCTCTTAAGTCTTGGTCAGCTGATAGCCGCCGACTCTGTTTTTGCGACTGGATATCGTTTCAGCTCCCTCTCTCACTTCTGACCAGAGGTATACGTGTTTTTTTTTCTCTCTCCCCAAATGTTGAAAATTTGTTTCAGATGACGGTTCGAAGATCAGTTGAAAGTGGCTCTATAAATGTGTGGCAGAGACTTTTCTAGAAAATCAAGGCCTGCTGGTGGGGTTCTGATTACATCACCCAGCAATAGCACATTGTAGTCATGGAGAGATATTGCCACTAACACCATGTTCCCGTAACACGCTTTATACTCTTGGAGAGATATTGCCACTAACACCATGTTCCCCTAACACGCTTTATACTCTTGGAGAGATATTGCCACTAACACCATGTTCCCCTAGCACGCTTTATATTCTTGGAAAGATATTGCCACTAACACCATGTTCCCCTAGCACGCGTTATATTCTTGGAAAGATATTGCCACTAACACCATGTTCCCCTAGCACGCTTTATATTCTTGGAAAGATATTGCCACTAACACCATGTTCCCCTAGCACGCTTTATATTCTTGGAGGGATATTGCAACTAACACCATGTTCCCTTAACACGCTTAATAGTCTTGGAGAGATATTGCCACTAACACCATGTTCCCCTAACATGCTTTATATTCTTGGAGGGATATTGCAACTAACACCATGTTCCCCTAACACGCTTAATAGTCTTGGAGAGATATTGCCACTAACACCATGTTCCCCTAACACGCTTTATAGTCTTGGAGAGATATTGTCACTAACACCATGTTCCCGTAACACGCTTTATAGTCTTGGAGAGATATTGCCACTAAAGCCATGTTCCCGTAACACGCTTTATAGTCTTGGAGAGATATTGCCACTAAAGCCATGTTCCCGTAATACGCTTTCTAGTCTTGGAGAGATATTGCCACTAACACCATGTTCCCCTAACACGCTTTCTAGTCTTGGAGAGATATTGCCACTAACACCATGTTCCCCTAACACGCTTTATAGTCTTGGAGAGATACTGCCACTGACAACATGTTCCCCTAACACGCTTTATAGTCTTGGAGAGATATTCCCACTAACAACATGTTCCTCTAACGAGCCGTTATAGTCTTGGAGAGATATTACCACTAACACCATGTTCTCCTAACAAGTCGTGAAGGGAACCTTGACTTTATTAGGCCTTAACAGGAGAAAAGATAACTTAAAAAAAAAAAAAACTGCCGTGGTGTGGACAAGTTTAATATATATTTATTCATCTATTGGATAATCTGTTTATGTGTATGTTTCTTCATCTTTCAGTTTGTTTGTACGATTTTTGATCATTTATATGTCTTTTAAAATTGCTGACCACATTTCTCTGCTCGTCTGTCTGTTAAGACTTTTGCTCGTTTGGTATTGAATTATTTGTGGGTCATCATTGCACTCCGAACATGTCCATATGTTCTCAGATCCCCTCCTCAGCATATCTCGCAAGAGTCCAGCGACTGACGACTCCAGTTCTGTGTTGATTGATAAGTTTTCTTACACGTCCACTAAGTTTCTCATTTCTGGCTGTGCCCATTTTAACTCTCATCTCTTTCATCCGAAGGAGTGACGTAGACTTGCTTCCTTGCCTAGTAATATTTATGTTCTTCTGTCTTTTAAGATTTTTGCTTGTTTGGTAATCTTTCTGTTCTTCTGTCCGTTAAGATTTCTGAACGATCGTTTGGATTATTGATCGTCTGATAATCTTTATGTCCGCCTGTCTGAAATATTTTTGTACATCTGTCTTTTCGGCTCTCTGCCTGTATCTTTGCTAAAATGGTGGTTCATTTGTCTGCATGTCTTTCATCCTACTGCCCGTCAGTCAGTTAAAATTTCATAACCCCATCCATCCATCTATCCATCCATTCACCCATCCATCCATCCATTCATCCATCCATCCACCCCATCCATTCATCGATCGATCGATCCATTCATCCACCCATCGATCGATCGATCCATTCATCCACCCATCGATCGATCCATCCATCCATCTATCCATCCATACACCCATCCATTCATCCACCCCATCCATCCATCCATTCATCGATCGATCGATTCATCCATCCACCCATCGATCGATCCATCCATCCATCCACCCATCCATCCAGCAATCGATCCATTCATCCACCCACCCACTCACCATCCATCCATTAATCCATCCACAAATCCATCCACCCATACACCCATCCATCCACCGATCCATCCATCCACCAAACCATCCATCCACCCATAGATACATCCACTGTCCATCCATCCACCGATCCATCCATCCATCCATCTTCTGCAATGTAAGAATCTGTATCGATTTATTTTTTTGACTGAAAGCATCGACCTGCAACCTTGACACATGTTTTCTGCGTCACCAGTTTGCGTACACTGTGTTTTATTGATCTGCATAATAGCCATAACTATATATGGAACGCCTACTCGCCAAAATATTGTTCGTTGGTGTGCAATCCTCCGCTCTGGTTACGTTTATGAGATGAGGAGGCAGGTTGAGCTGGGGAATTGAAGGAGGACTCAAGCGGTAGATAAATGCGATGCGTATCTCAAAACAATATTGAAACAGGTAAATGAATTTAAATACCTGGGAACAATGTTAACCACAGATGGTAGATGTACAACAGAGGTGAGATGCAGAAAAGCTCAGGCAAAAGCAGCTTTCCAAAAAAAAATGGTAAGGTAATGTGCAATCCGTTTTTAACAATGGGTACAAGAAAAAAGAGTTCTTAAATGTTATGTAGAACCAATGTTAACATATGGATGTGAATCATTGACAACAGAAAAACAGACAAGAAAATCATGAAAAATGGAGGCTGTAAAAATGTGGCTTTACAGAAAAACGTTAGGGTTACCGTGGACAGCTAAGAAGAATAATGAAAACTTTATGAAAGAGGCCAAAACAAAAAGAGAGCTAATATCCAATATTAGGAAGAAAGAATCATCATCTTTGGGCCATGTAGCGAGAAGGTAACAGCTGGAATATATTGTAACAAGTGGGAAAATTGGGGGACGATTATATAGAGAGAAGCAAAGAGAAAAGATATCAGACAGCTTAAGAGAATGGCTTGGCAGAAGGTCAACAACATAAATGATTAATAACTGTCGAGATCGAAATTCGTGGAGAGTCATGATCACCTACGCCAGCAGGCATGGTACTTGATGATGATGATGGATCCAAAAGCTTCCATAAATACGACAAATGAACAACATAAAAAAATACATAATGATGCCATACAGACCTATGAATAAAGCTAGACTTTGAGTTGTATTTCACGAGTGATGACAACAATATCAGACCACTCTTAATGGTAGACATTTAAGTTAAGTGCTGAGTTCCTGGTACGAACCAATCTATATCGGAAGTGTCTATCTCTCTTCTTTCTCATTTTCTCTATCTCACCCTACCACTATCTATCTTTCTATCTCTCTATTTCTCTATCTCTCTCCATCTCTCCCCCTATCTCCCTCTCTCTCTCTATGTCTGTATCTCTGTGTATCTCTGCATCTCTCTGTATCTATGTATATCTCTCTCTCTCTCTCTATATATATATATATATATATATATATATATATATGTAGCACACTATCACTCTATCTCTTTCTATCTCTCTAACTCTCCCTGCCTCTATCTCTCCCACTCTCCCCCCCCCCTTCCTCTCTTTCTCTCTCATAAACATCTGCAACACCAGGCCCAATAGGCTGAACACGTCCGTCACAAAATTTTCTCCAGTCTGGTGAGAGTATTCAAAAGAAACAACATTTTGCCAAACAAGTTGTCTTCAGCAACCTCCATGTAGTTTATTCACTCATTAAAACGTATTACATTGTTATCGACATTCATTACAAATCTCATATTAATCAAAATACCTACACAATATATCAACGTCTATTGATAAAAACAATGATAATATTCCTTATTCTATCTATCTATTGACCTTTCGAGCCGTAGCCGGCCCATCGGGCGTAGACCAAGATACACCTTCTCCTATCTGAATTTTTGTTCTAGCAGTTTTCTTTTAAATATATTTTATCAAATCTCGCCATCTGTCTCTGTTCTGTGCAAGCAGCTCTATCTCATTGAGGGAGCCGAATCCTGCTGCTCTTGCCTCTCTCATCAATATTCTTCTCAGTGTCTCCCTGGGTCTTCCTCTTTTTCTCTTACCTGTTGTTTCCCATATGGAGGCTTGCTTTGCTATTCGGTTATTATCTCTTCTCATCACATGTCCAACATATGACCATAGTCTTTTCTTTATTACTGAAGATATTAGTGGTTGATTGGCGATTTCTCTAATTTCCTCGTTTGTTTTGAATTCGTTCCACGCTATACCAAGTATTTTCCTTAGACATTTATTTTCGAATGCGTTCAACTTTGCTTATTCAGTGGGATATTAAAGGCATAGGTAAGCAGTACACAGGTGTTTGACACTGATAATTTAGTTGCTTTGCTCATTTATGTTTTTTTCTTCAGAAATACAAAATGTAAAAAGTGTATCATTGTTGAACACTCAAGCTGGTTAGAAGAGCTTATATTTTAAATTATAAAAACATTTGGTTCTTTGGTTATTTGGTTATGGAAGGCCTCGGTATCACTGCAAACGAATTAAAATCCATAATTGCTCAACCGCCCGTGCCAGTGGAATCATCCGAATTAATATCTCATCTCCCAAACAAAGAAAGGTAAATTTAATCCCCATCGTAGCAGTCTCAGCACACGCCAAAAGACATAAGGCGAAACCGCGCAGAAAGTTAACACAGCCAACTGTTCCCTGTCATACGATATCATCATAAACAACTGGAATATCGAAACACGATCAAAACGGATGAGACACACAGCTCACGGTGTGCACAGAGCACTTAACTCAGTAGCTCCTGCTATTAAAACATTTGTGGTTTTAAAAAAAAATGGAACATTTCACACAAGAATGTTTCCAATTTGTCAGTCGTTAAAAAAATGTACAGTTACAAGCCTTAATCTATAGTTTAGTTATAGTTAAATGTTAAGTTAAAGTACGAGACTTGAATCGACGTGTTAAATGTTAAGTTAAAGTACGAGACTTGAATCGACGTGTTAAATGTTAAGTTAAAGTACGAGACTTGAATCGACGTGTTAAATGTTAAGTTAAAGTACGAGACTTGAATCGACATGTTAAATGTTAAGTTAAAGTACGAGACTTGAATCGACGTGTTAAATGTTAAGTTAAAGTACGAGACTTGAATCGACGTGTTAAATGTTAAGTTAAAGTACGAGACTTGAATCTACGTGTTAAATGTTAAGTTAAAGTACGAGACTTGAATCGACGCCTTATCACGCGAGTTTTCACCCATACCTGCTCGGCCGCCTATCCAGAAGTGTTCGGAGACTTCTGGATACTGTCGCTTCAAGCATGAAACTCACGATGCGAGGCGGCATTCCTCACTTTCCCAGAGTACGATACACTGGTACCCATTTCTGGCAGCGACTGGGTCGACCGCGGGGGTATTTTTTTCCCAACCAGGAGTACAATTCACACTTGCTTCCAGCGGGAATGGAACACGAGTTATCTGAACGTCGATGGCCCAGTAGGGTGGTTTTCCCAACTAAGCTATTGAGGCACCCAGTTACAGTTATTATTTAATCCTAAACTTTAATCTACTAATACCAAAATATAATTCATACACAAAATAATTAAGCTGCAATGTTTACTTTTTTGTGTATGTGACGTCACAGATAAAAATTACTCTCATAAAATATTAATTTGTGGAGTTTTGTTGACACCGGTCATTTTGACATTTAAATACGGTAAAAATTATAATAATTGAACTAAAACTCCATTTTAAAATTGAAAAAAGCTGCCGTCAATAAACACTCGCCAAGTGGTTTTCAATAAAATGCGCCATCGTCATGGTACTTGTAATTTAGAGTAATCACTTCCACACAGCCTGCCTTGGGAAGATAACGAACATGAGATGGCAAGACAAGGTTCCAGATACCGCTATGAAGAACAAAGCTGATATCCGGCCATTAATATTACTCTGATGAACACATAGACCCGCTGGTTAGGCCAATATGTTCGAACACCAAATTACAGAGTGGCATCACTCTGATGTGGCGAACTGCACACAGGTAAACGCCTACAACACAGATAAGGGACAGGTAAATAATTGTGGTGCTGTGGTAAAGCTGGTAGCGGGGAACAAGTTGACAGGCGTAACGTACATTCCTACAAGGTAAAGTGACATAAAATGGCAATACAACATATTGACGCTTCAGTCTACATGCAGCCGTCTTCAGTAAAAGCACAACATAGACAACGAAATAAAGATATGCTCTACTACATATGCTGTCAAAACAGCAAACTGAAAATTAAAACAAAGGCCGCAATGTACAATTGTTAGCATTAGTATCCTCCTTTATGGCAGCTAATCTTGGACAACCTATGTAAATCAGGAGCGAATGCTAAATGCATTCCATATGCGATGTCTGCGCCGTATTCTTGGTATCACCTGGAAGGATAGTGTGACAAACGTGGAGGTCATGACTCGCACAGACCTCCCGAACATCTACACGCTGCTCATACAACGTAGGTTACGTTGGCTTGGCCACTTACACCATGTGAAAGATGACCGCATACCGAAAGATATACTCTACGGGCAAGTGGCAGATGGCGAAAGGACTAGGAGACGCCCAAAACTGTAAACGCGAATGAAGACTCTAAACATAAACCCTGCAGTCTGGGAATAAATAGCCGCAGACCGCAATCTTTGGAAACACACTCTAAAGGTCCACCTTAAACAAGAAGCAGACATATTCGTAGAAAAAGAGAATATATGTCGAAAGAAAAAATAATAACATTTCTGACAAATCCATAGTCAACTATGACTGAAGGAGGCTACTACTTGTATACATTCAACGTGATTAGTACAAGCTCTATTATTAAGAAAAAAAACAAAAAACTTGTCAGAGTTATCAACATTTATAAATATATATATATATATATATATATATATATATATATATATATATATATATATATATATATATATATAGTAAAGTAAAGAAACCCCGTCACGACAAATGGCGTAGATGGAATATGGTGTTAGTGCCCATAATTTTTACAGATCTTCAACATATGATTTTTTGAGTAATGTGGTCGGTATTACGCCCGTGTCGCTTTTCTTTCCCCTCAAAAATATCATACCCATTTCAGGCTGGGTGAACCCGGAAGCCATTGATCAGGATTGAACCCGACCTCTTGTCCTTTGTAGTCCAGTTCACTAGCCACTGAGCTATCGCGGCTCCTATATATAATATATAACACAAGATTTATTTGTCTAAAATATAATTCATTAAAAAATAATTACTTGAGATAATACAATAATATTATGTTTTATATGTTATGTCAAACGTTAAACCACTTCCGTAAGATATCAATTTAAAGAGTGGGTGGAATGTAGCAGGATCAGAACATCTGCATCTATAAATGCGACCATATTTTAGATTATAACTAAAATACCACTTTGATATGTGTGTGTGTGTGTGTGTGTGTGTGTGTTTACCATCTTATACCTCTGACGAAGTCCCTAGAGACTAGGAACTGAATTTTGCGTGTTAATCCACTTTTCCCTGCCAGCCGTGTGTGCACATGTGTCCCTCGCCGCACAGGTAGATAACTCCGTCTTCGGAGGGACTCATATTTTTCCCGTTGATGAGTAATTGACGTTTGAACCCGGGCCTCGCTGCTGAGACCAGGGGTGGTTGCTGACCTGGGGTGGTTGCTGACCTGGGGTGGTTGCTGACCTGGGGTGGTTGCTGACCTGAGGTGGTTGCTGACCTGGGGTGGTTGCCGCAGAGAGAAATCATAAATAAAAATCCCAACTGGTTCAGCCGGGATTTGAATCCACAACCTCTCTGTCTCGAGGCCGGTGTCTTACCTCGAGGCCAACCAGTCCCCCAATTTGAGATTTAAATCAACAACTGTGATCTTGGTTTATGTCACGTCTTTTAATGAGTGGGTGATAACGGGTAGCAATGACAAGCTGAAGTCGGATGTGATTGTTTGATCCAAACACGCAGATATCATAACTTGCTCTATCCTTCTTGTTTCTTCAGCGTTCAGGTCTTGTGATTATGCAAACCTCTTTGTTCCGATTCATGATGGAGAGGTAAACACAACATCTTGACACACGATGAGCTGGTCATATGGTCGGTACGTGTATATGGAGGGGTAAACACAACATCTTGACACACGATGAGCTGGTCATATGGTCGGTACGTGTATATGGAGGGGTAAACACAACATCTTGACACACGATGAGCTGGTCATATGGTCGGTACGTGTATATGGAGGGGTAAACACAACATCTTGACACACGATGAGCTGGTCATATGGTCGGTACGTATATATGGAGGGGTAAAAACAACATCTTGACACACGTTGAGCTGGTCATATGGTCGGTACGTGTATATGGAGGGGTAAACACAACATCTTGACACACGATGAGCTGGTCATATGGTCGGTACGTGTATATGGAGGGGTAAACACAACATCTTGACACACGATGAGCTGGTCATATGGTCGGTACGTGTATATGGAGGGGTAAACACAACATCTTGACACACGATGAGCTGGTCATATGGTCGGTACGTGTATATGGAGGGGTAAACACAACATCTTGACACACGATTTGCTGGTCATATGGTCGGTACGTGTATATGGAGGGGTAAACACAACATCATGACACACGATGAGCTGGTCATATGGTCGATACGTGTATATGGAGGGGTAAGAACAACATCATAACACACGTTGAGCTGGTCACATGGTCGGTACGTGTATATGGAGGGGTAAAAACAACATCATAACACACGATGAGCTGGTCACATGGTCGGTACGTGTATATGGATGGGTAAAAACAACATCATGACACACGATGGGCTGGTCACATGTTCGGTACGTGTATATGGAGGGGTAAAAACAACATCATAACACACGATGAGCTGGTCACATGGTCGGTACGTGTATATGGAGGGGTAAAAACAACATCTTGACACACGATGAGCTGGTCACATGGTCGGTACGTGTATATGGATGGGTAAAAACAACATCATGACACACGATGGGCTGGTCATATGGTCGGTACGTGTATATGGATGGGTAAAAACAACATCATGACACACGATGGGCTGGTCACATGGTCGGTACGTGTATATGGAGGGGTAAAAACAACATCATAACACACGATGAGCTGGTCACATGGTCGTTACTTGTATATGCGTTTGTGTTCTGATTGTTTCCCTAAACCTTCGCAGTGACCTAAATCTCAACAAAACGCATCTACGTTTTCCTGTAGACAACAATGGATCAAATAAAAAAGCAGACGGTTGGCAACATGCATGAAAGCACTCTTCATAGTCTCTATAACATTGGTGGGTCATCCCAATTTTTCCCACTGAATGCCGAAACGCATTGGATACAAGAAAGTATGTATAGTTAACAAGAAAGTAATGTATGTATAGTTAACAAGAAAGTAAAGTTTGTATAGTTAACAAGAAAGTAAAGTTTGTATAGTTAACAAGAAAGTAAAGTATGTATAGTTAACAAGAAAGTAAAGTTTGTATAGTTAACAAGAAAGTAAAGTTTGTATAGTTAACAAGAAAGTAATGTATGTATAGTTAACAAGAAAGTAAAGTTTGTATAGTTAACAAGAAAGTAAAGTTTGTATAGTTAACAAGAAAGTAAAGTATGTATAGTTAACAAGAAAGTAAAGTTTGTATAGTTAACAAGAAAGTAATGTATGTATAGTTAACAAGAAAGTAATGTATGTATAGTTAACAAGAAAGTAAAGTTTGTATAGTTAACAAGAAAGTAATGTATGTATAGTTAACAAGAAAGTAATGTATGTATAGTTAACAAGAAAGTAATGTATGTATAGTTAACAAGAAAGTAATGTATGTATAGTTAACAAGAAAGTAATGTATGTATAGTTAACAAGAAAGTAAAGTTTGTATAGTTAACAAGAAAGTAATGTATGTATAGTTAACAAGAAAGTAAAGTTTGTATAGTTAACAAGAAAGTAAAGTATGTATATTTGAGAAAGTAAAGTTTGTATAGTTAACAAAAAAGTAAAGTTTGTATAATTAACAAGAAAGTAAAGTATGTATATTTGAGAAAGTAAAGTTTGTATAGTTAACAAAAAAGTAAAGTTTGTATAATTAACAAGAAAGTAAAGTATGTAGGTTATCAAGAAAGTAAAGTATGTATAATTAACAGGAAAGTAAAGTATGTAAAGTTAACTAGTAAGTACATTATGTATAATTAGCAAGAAAGTAAGGTATGTATAGTTAACAAAAAAGTAATGTATAGTTAACAAGAAAGTAAATTATTTATATATAACTAGAATGTAAGTATGCTTGGTTAATAAGAAACCAAATTATGTATAGTTAACAAGAAAGTGAAGAATGCATAGTTAACAAGAAAGTAAAGTATGTAGGTTAACAAGAAAATAAATTATGTATAAGTAACAAGAAAGTAAAGTATGTATAGTTAACAAAATAGGAATGTATAGTTAACAAGAAAGTAAATTATTTATAGTTAGTAAGAAAGTAATGTATGTTTAGTTAATCAGAAATCAAACTATGTATAGTTAACAAGAAAGTAAATTATGCTTAGTTAACAATAAAGTTATTGAAACTATAATTCGATTTACAAAACAGTGGACACGATAAGCTTGAACAAAATAGTATGACAATGGAAAAAACAAGTGATGAAATAACAAAAAGGTTATGAAAACAAGAGACATTATAAGTGTTGAAATGCTCTTAAAACAAAACAAAAAAGCAAAAAACTCTTACAAAAGAGAAAAAGAAAAAGCAAGAATTGATCTTCAAAGTCACGACACACTGCAATAACTCATGTACTCAAAAATAGAAGGCAACAAGCTAACTTACCTGTTTATCTGGCATAGCATTACATCGATAACGTAAAAAAATATATATAAATAAAATATTGCATCATTACAGAGGCGGAGAAATAAAGCTGATTTACTTGTAACGCCCAACAAAACTGACATTATTGATTTGTTCACGTTAACCAACCAGGAAGAAGGATATGGGGAAAACTGAAGACATGATAACTGGCGACCGTGATGTGTTTCCTTCTTGTTATGTTGCATGTTAACGAGATGAACCTTGACAAGCATGCACGATAAAATCACAGTGTTCATTTGTCATTGTTGTTAGAGTTATTCTTTATCTACGATCATGGCTCATTCAGACTACGACTCCGGACTCTCTTATGAAGGCAGCTGTCTGTTTCAGTGATTCGGTTGCCCCATATAGTTAGCTTCTCTCCATGGAGGTGGGTGTGGGCCACATTGTCCTTCTCAGGTCTGTGTACTGGGGTCAATACCGTAGAACATGTTTTGTTGTCATGTTATCCAGTGTTAGAGGTCAAGGTTACTGTACTCCGGAGAAACCAGATCCATCTATAATTCTTCGAAGACCTGCAGATTGAGAAGGAAATCAAAGAACCACTCAAGGTTCGTGATGTATTTATCTATGCGAGCTCTATAGATGTCTGACGTCATTTGATCCACAACCACCCTGTCCGCAAGCTGAAAACATCAAGTATCACAAACTTTGGGTGATCACTTTCAATCCGCAAGCCTTATTTATAATATTAATAAAAAAAAAAAAAAAAAAAAAGTAAAGAGCTCCGTCACGCCAAGTGACGTATAAGGAATATGGTGTAAGTGACCATAATTTTTACAGACCTTCGGCACATGATTTTTGGGGTAATGTGGTCGGTATTACGCCCGTGCTGCTTCACTTTCCCTGAAAAAATCCGGTACCCACTTGAGGCTGGGTGGACTTGGAAGTCGTCGGTCAGGATCGAACTCTACCTCTTGTCCTTTGTTGTCCAGTTCACTAACCACTGAGCTATCGCAGTTCCCTATTGATAGTAAAAAAAAAAAACGTGAAGAGCCCCCGTCAAGCCAAGTGGCGTATAGGGAATATGGTGTTAGTGACCATACATTTTTTAGACCTTCGGCACATGATTTTTGTGGTAATGTGGTCGGTATTACGTCCGTGCCGCTTTACTTTACCTGTAAAAAATCTGGTACCCATTAAAGGCTGGGTGAACCCGGAAGCCGTCGGTTGGGATCGAACCCTACCTCTTGTCCTTTGTAGTCTCGATCACTAACCACTGTCCCTATTGATAGCTGTGGCGAAAACCCACATGCGGTGAGGCGATCACAGTATATAACAGAGTACAGACTCTTGTTATTTTGAACTCACGATGGTATTATCCCCTTAATCCTATTGATTTTGCAATATTTCTGGGTGAACATGTCTCTTAGTTTGTTTAAACTCTGCTCATTCTTAAAATGTATATTGGGGGCAGAGGCGCTCGACAGCGACATAACTAAAGCTGTCAACGACTCATACCTGATAGTCTGCACCAGAATCAATGAACCAGAAATAAAACGATCATACTTCAACTCTTCGCCGTGCCCCCTGAGAACAAACTAAACCTTCTAGCCTAGCCAAGTGAATAGTGATGGATGGGAAAGGCAACACGGTACTCAAAAAATGCCGTACTGAAGTCGGATATGTTGGGCCGAAATTCGCAAATATCACAGTTCTATTGCGAGGTGCAAGTACAAAATATTTACGCCCATTTAATGTCATTTTAAAGAGCGGATGACGAAGTCATATGGTGGATACAAGCTACTTAGTAAAAAAAAAACATGTTTACTTTCACAAACTCTAACTACACAGGCAGCTGCGATAGCTCAGTGGTTAGCAAACTGGACTACAAAGTCGGGTTCGATCCTGATCGACGGGGATCCGGGTTCACCCAGCCTTAAATGGATAGAAGTTTTTTATGTGAAAGTAAAGCGGCACGGGCGTAATACGGACCACATTATCCCAAAAATAATGTGCCGAAGGTCTGTAAAAATGTTGGTCACTAACATCATGTTCCCTATATGCCACTTGGCGTGAACGGGCTCTTTACCTACATTTTACTACCTACACATAAATATATTTTTTTGTGGCTTCTTTAATTTTTGTATCAATGATAGCGTGTTGACTTGTGCATTTATCAGGTATCTCGGTCGTCTTTATCTAGTAATTGGTCACATATTCATTTATAGCTTGTTTCATAAGTCTTGCCCAACTTTAAAAATCAATATCTTTTAAACCGCTTTTTGTATTTTTTTCAAAATTTGCATGTAAAGTTATAATGATTAGAACCCAACAGGGAATTAATTTCATTAAAAACAAACATTTGGTTATTATTATTGCTTATTTGAATTATATAAATTTATAACGACCCATTGATGTAGTCAAAACTTAGTGTTTACAGTATTTAAGTTAAAAATAGCGATTACAAATCTATACACGCTGAAATTTACGATTTTTCACGCTTTCCGCGTGAGTTCTCTGACACAAATAGACACTTGTAGTAAACACGAGACATTGTGTGTTCCATTTCCGGTTAATTCAGCGGCGTAACGTGGAACAATAACATTTATCATGAGTCTTAAAATGAAATTCTGCAGTTTACAAAACATCGCAATAAAAATGTATGACTATTTTTGCAAAGAGGCTAAACGAGGAAGATTATTTCATTCTTTAGAAACCCTGAGAATAGGACAAGACACATTTTGGATTTATCTAAACGGTCATTTAATCGCTGGATTCAAGCACGTGACCGTCAATGTTCCAAATATACAAAATCACAAGGAAGAGCAAAAATGTTGGATAATTTCGACAGTGAACTTATTAGAAGTGAAATTCGCAAAATGTTGGGTATGAATGAAACTGTTACAATAAGAAAATTAAAAGTATCGCTGAAAAAGAACAACAGTATTGAAATATCAAAGTCTACATTATGGAGGAATGTGAGAGCTGCAGGCTTTACATTCAGAAAGTATTCCAATGGACGAAACATCATCTGTGAGAAGCCACATATAGTAGTCATGAGAAGCAAGTACTTACGTGAAGTAAAAGAGGTGCGCAAGCAAGGTTATGATATTGTGTACTTGGATGAAACATGGATCAATGCTCACCACACTAACTAAAGGGAATGACAGTCATCAGATGGAAAGATTAAGAGATTAATACCTAGCAGCAAAGGACAGCGCTTGATAATTGCTCATGCAGGTAGTCGACAACATGGACTAATACAGAATGCAGAGCTCATTTTCTTTCAAAATCCATAGACAATCGGGATTATCACTCTGAGATGAATGGTCACATATTTAGACATTGGATTGAAAATTCTGTTCTCCCATCACTAGATCGACCATCTTGCCTAATAATGGACAATGCAGCGTACCACAACATTGTTGCACTTGAAGATAAAGTCCCGACGTCATCCAGTACAAAAGATGCTATTAAGATATGGCTCACATAGGAGCACATACAATTTAATAAACATGTACTTAAAACCTGAATTACTATCTCTAGTAAAGCAAAAACAGAGGACAAAGATTTTTCAAATAGATAAGATTATCCAAGAGCACGGTCATATAAGTTTGAGGCTGCCACCTTACCATGCTCATTTAAATCCAATAGAACTAATCTGGGCAAAATTAAAAGGACAAGTGGCAGATGACAATACAACATTCAAAATATGCGATGTAAAGACTCTTGCTAATCTCGCTTTATTAAATATAGACAAAGATTATTGGGCTAAATGTGAAGACCACGTCTTAAAACAGGAAGAGGAATATTGGAAAAATGATGGTTTGTGGAATGTTCAACCCCAAACAGTTATTAATCTTTTAGATCGTCTGATTCAGAATGAAAGTATATAGCCCCACAATGTTGGCCCCTATATTACATTAAATTATTTCAACAAACGGTCCTTTTAAGGACCACACAACTATGAAAATTGGACATACAGGTATACCTTGATATTATTATCGTCCGTCCTCGAATAGAGCAGACAATAATTCTCCTGGTGTTTTTGTTTTATCCAGTTATTTCCCCATTACGGCCACGCCTTTACCTAGTGAAAATTAATCGTAGACCAGCAACTACGGTAATTTCTATTCTTTAGGGCTTCACAATTTACAATTTTGACAAACATCAAAGAAATATCGCCGCTTTAAGAAAACTGCAGCTGCAAGATATTTGTTAAATATACATTTAAAGGGTCTTTTGCATTCTAATAACATTTGGAAAATTTCAAAAGTATTAACAAACGGTTAGAGAGTAAAAGCGTTTTGAAGTTGGGCATATTTTTGAAACGAGCTATAGTTATCGTGTTTAATGTTGCTGCTGCTTCTAGTACTATTACTTGACAAAGACATATCAACCAACACAGAACTGGAGTCGTCAGTGGCCGGACACTGCGGGAGGGATCTGAGCACGTTATGGATATGTTCCGAGTGCAATGATGATGACCCGCAAAATATCTCAACGACTGGATAACTCAATAACTCGTCAACTCAATATCTCGATCGTTTATTACTTATAATCTTGGGCACGATGATGGTCTTACTCAAGTCTTTCCTGGAGCAGCGGCCTGGAGGCGATCTTTTAACTGATAATTTGCGACATTACAGTAACTTACTCCTGTAAAATAGTTCCTTCAACAATTATCGTAAATTAACATAATTATATCATTTATCTTAGCTATTCACTTTATACGACACGAGAATAATAAACATGGTTTTACTTATAACAAACATCTCTGACAGTTTTATTCAAGCTCTTTACATAAAGATGCAGTGCTTACGGAGGTTCTAGTTAAGGTCGCCTCCTACTGCTCTACTTTTGTATGTTTCAGATGTAGAGCGCTATCTTAATAATAGTTCTTTTGTTGTCATGGTAACGAGGAGCATATTGCAGAAATGGCCTACTTAGTTCTAATACACATTGCAAGGTCGAAAGACGTCGTTTTACATTTGTTGTAGTTTGACCTACACAGACATTGAAGCTTGTCTATTAGTAACGGCTTGAATTATTTAAACGCTGTCATGGCTGTACTACGGAAACGGTGGCTGGTTGTACATTGGCATTTAACTCATTGAGCTGGAATGTGTGTGGTATGCATTCTGATAAAATATAGGAGGAGTGTGCCCTTCGTTGCGTCATCTGAATAACCGCCGTTGTCCTGGGACCAGCCTACTTTTATTTTTCGTTGACACAAACTCTCGTGTTATCCAACCAGTATATCAAAAGCATTTTTTTCAAAGTTTGAGACTTATAAGTTCCACTAATGCCTGAGACATTATCACTAACTGTGATATTACCATCTTTCGGCCTAATACATCTGACTACTTCAGCAGGATATATTTATGTTTCGGGTTGCTTTCTCTTATTAATACCTTCTCACTTTGCAAGAGGGAGCCTGGACTACAAAGGACAAGAGGGGTAGGGTTCGATCCCTACCGACGGTTCCCGGTTCACCCAGCCTTAATGGGTACCTGATTTTTTTTTAGAAAGTAAAGCGGCACGGGCGAAATACCGACCACATTACCCCAAAAATCATGTGCCGAAGGTCTGTAAAATTTATGGGCATTAACGCCATATTCCCTATACGCCACTTGGGGTGACGGGGGTACTTTACTTTTTTTTACTTTGCCAGGCAGGGAGATAGCCGCGATGGCTGAAAGGTTAGTGAATTGGAATACTAAGGACAAGAGGTAGGGTTCGATCCTGATCGACGGCTTAAAGATTCACTCAGCCTTTAATGGGTACCGAATATTTTCTGGAACAGTAAAACGGCACGGGTTTAATACCGACCACATTACCACCAAAAATCATATACCGAAGGTCTATAAAAATTATGGTCACTAACACATATTCCCTATACGCCACGTGGCGTGACGGGGCTCTCTACTTTTTTTTTTACTTGGCCATGCTGGTTTGTTTCCACGGAGACCACTAGAAGGTAGGATTTTTGTCAAATTTGTTGTTCGCTGAAGCTGACACGTGCCGTCAGCTGTGAGTTGTTTCCTGCTCTCAGTCCAGGTCTATTACCGCTTTGTGTAAAAAAAGAATACAACGCAGTTACGCCCACTCAACGCCCATTCAACACTAGACGATAGACTATCGGTTGTTACATCTTGAGATCTGTTTGTATATTTTGACACTAGTGGGTGTTTGATGATCGAAACAGTGATAGTGCTTCTCGCTTAGAGTGTCGATTATTTCTGTCCTATTCACTATGACAATATATCTTGTTGAGGTGTTTATAGCTATACCATAGTGTCGTATTATTTACGCCTTCTAGTTCGAGCCTTCTGAGTTCGTCTTGAAACATATGAAGAAAGCATTCAGCGCGTTAACCAACACGACAATAATTCCCATCCGTCTGTACATATTGCGTAAATACAATAACATTAAAAAAGACCACTCGTCACGCCATGTAGCGTATAGGGAATATGGTGTTAGTGACCATACATTTTCCAGACCTTCAGCACATAATTTTTGGGGTAATGTGGTTGGTATTACGCCCGTACCGCTTTACTTCCCAGAAAAAAAATCCGGTACCCATTTAAGTCTGCGTGAACCCGGAGCCGTCGGTCGGATCGAACCCTACCTCTTGTCCTTTCTTGTCCAACTCACTAACCACTGAGCTATCGGGGCTCCCACTATGGCTCTCACTACTAAATAGAATACAGGATTCAATAGATACAGTAATGCGTGAAGAACAGGCTGGGTTTAGAAAAGGGAGAAGCTGTATTGTCCACATTTTCACTCTACGACTTATATTGGAGGAACACATTGAAAGCAAAAACCTTTTGTACTTAACTTCATCGACTTCAAAAAAGCATTTGATAGTATTCATAGAGATTCTTTGTGGAAAATTCTGAAGCAATATGGTTTACCATCAAAAATCATAAATATTATCAAAGACATGTATGATGGTTACACATGTGCAGTTCGAACAGAGGAAGGACTGAGCGAATGTTTCCCAATAGAAACTGGGGTAAAAAAGGATGTATTTTATCGCCCTTGTTATTTGGAATTGTTATGGACTTCATAATGAAGAAATGCTGCACTGGTAATAAAGGCATCGAATGGATACAAGGAGACCATTTGGAGGACCTCGACTTTGCTGATGACATAGTTCTCATCAGCAGTCAGATAAAAACGATGCAGGAAAAACACAAATGAACTATCATCAATAGCAGCAAAATTGGGCTTGAGATCAATCATGAAAAGACTAAAGTCATGACTATTTAATTCCAACAGGTGACAAAATATACATGAAAACAAACCAGTAGAAGAGATCGATCACTTTATCTATCTTGGAAGTCACATTGATCGAGAAGGGGATACGAGCAAGAAATTAAAATCAGAATAGCTAAAGCAGCAATGTCTTTCAGAAGCCTTGAAAAGTTGTTGAAATCAAAACTTATCAGCACAAACACAAAACTTAGGCTATTCAAATCAAATGTACTATCAACCCTTACGTATGCGTGTGAAAGCTGGAAACAACAAGAGATATAGAAACAAAGTGAGCGCATTCGAAAATAAATGTCTAAGGAAAATACTTGGTATAGCATGGAACGAATTCAAAACAAATGAGGAAATTAGAGAAATCGCCAATCAACCACTAATATCTTCAGTAATAAAGAAAAGACGATGGTCATACGTTGGACATGTGATGAGAGAGATAAAACCGAATAGCAAAGCAAGCCCTCATATGGGAAACAACAGGTAAAAGAAAAGAGGAAGGAGACCCAGGGGAGACACTGAGAAGAACATTGATGAGAGAGGCAAGAGCAGCAGGAGTCGGCTCCCTCAATGAGATAGAACTGCTTGCACAGAACAGAGACAGATGGCGAGATTTGATAAAAATATCTTTAAAAGAAAACTGCTAGAACAAAAAATCCATATAGGAGAAGGTGTATCTTGGTCTACGCCCTATGGGCCGGTTACGGCTCGAAAGGTCAATAGATAGATAGATAGACTACTAATCTACTTCTTCCACTGTATTTAAATGTCTGTCCTCCAGAAATATGCATCTCCCCTAAACCTCACTCACTGTTACCAGAATAGCACAGCAATCACGCCATATCTTGTTTCCTAACCTTTTCTCTAAGTCACATTTTTTATGTTATGTCCATAGTTCATATTGCTTTTACTTGATATAGGTTGACCCAACTTTTAATTTAAGAACTTATGAAATCAGAAGCCTAGTTGGGAAAACCCCCCGACTGGGATACCGACGTTCGAAAAACCCCGGTATTTGATTCCTGCTGGAAGATTTTGAGTTGTACTCGTTGATGGAAAAAAAATACCCCTGCGGTCGACCCAGCCGCTAGCAGAAATGGTACCAATGGTAGTACTCTATACGCAGGGTGTGAGGAATACAGCCTCGAATCGTGAGTTTCGATTCTTGAAGCGACACTATCCATATGTCTCCGAACACTTGATAGGGGCCGAGCACACATGGGTGAAAAATCGCTTGCTAAGACGCCGATTCAAGTTTCGTACTTTACCTTGACCTTTACTTATGAAGTTCCAGTATCAACGTTCATCATCTACCGCCCTGGGAAGAAAAACAGTTACTAGAACCATAAGCCTTGGCTACCTACGGTTTTCACTTAGCGCTAAACACCTGTGGGTTCCTAGAAGGTTTTATGACATTTCAAATGTAATGATTTGGTTTTATTTTAATTTCTCCAGTCGGGCTGCTCGCCAGTATAGAAGTTGTAAGCAAAGATTCTTTAATGTCCTTTGGCTTCTTGACAGACGATTGGTAGCAAACAAAGATGATCATATATCATGTGACGTCTTGACAAACGTTTGGTGGCAAGCAAAGATTATCATATATCATTTGACGTCTTGACAAACGGTTTGGTGGCAAGCTAAGTTGGTACATATATCATTTGAAGTCTTGACAGACGGTTGGTAGCATACAAAGATGGTCATATATCATTTGACGTCTTGACAGACGGTGGTAGCATACAAAGATGGTCATATATCATTTGCCGTCTTGACAGATGGTTGGTAGCAAACAAAGATGGTACATATATCATTTGACGTCTTGACAGACGGTTGGTAGCATACAAAGATGGTCATATATCATTTGACGTCTTGACAGACGGTTGGTAGCATACAAAGATGGTACATATATCATTTGACGTGTTGACAGACGGTTGTTAGCAAACAAAGATGGTACAATATCATTTGATATCTTGACAGACGGTTGGTAGCATATAAAGATGGTACATATATCATTTGACGTCTTGACAGACGGTTGGTAGCATACAAAGATGGTCATGTATATTTTGACGTCTTGACAGACGGTTGGTAGCATACAAGATGTCATATATCATTTGACGTCTGACAGACGGTTGGTAGCATACAAAGATGGTACATATATCATTTGACGTCTTGACAGACGGTTGGTAGCATACAAAAGATGGTACATATATCATTTGACGTCTTGACAGACGGTGGTAGCAAACAAAGATGGTACATATATCATTGACGTCTTGACAGACGGTTTGGTTGCAAGCAAACATGGTACATATATCATTTGACGTCTTGACAAACGTTGGTGGCAAGGAAAGATGGTACATATTATTCGACGTCTTGACAAACGGTTTGGTGGCAAGGAAAGATGGTAATATATTATTCGACGTCTGACAAACGGTTTGGTGGCAAGCAAAGATGGTACATATATGATCATAATCGCATTACATCTCTGTTCAAAGCTAATTTAATAATTTCCTCGTCAGTTCATGCTAGAAAACGCATCCGAAAGTGCTAAATCGAACTTGCTTTACTGTATGGAAGTGAGTCATGGACAGAAAGACACCACATAGAAAATTAGAGCAGCTGAGCTGTGGTTTATCAGAAGAATGCTAGGAATTCATGGATAGCAAAACTACAAAAGAAGAATGTTTAAAACGAGCTGGAGAAAACTAGAAATATCAGAAACATAAAGAAAAGACAATCTTCATTTTTTAGGCATGTGATGCGAAATGAAGGCATTGAGAACAACGGGCAGAATGGATGAACTGAAGAGATAAGTAAAACCAAGTGGAAAAAGTATTGAACAGCCTATCCAAATGGCACAATAAAAGATAACCAACTGAAATTATGACCTGCAGGAAGAAACGGGTGATGTGAAGAGAGATAATCGCTTACGCCAAACGGTATGGAACCTAATGATGATGCATTAATACTTCATTAATTTTTTTTTTTTTTGGGCACAAAAGTTTCACTACAATGTTTCACTTACAAAGACAATCTAATATAACACTGAAGACGGTGTGAGAGGTCTAATATAACACAGGAAACTGTGTGAGAGGTTGAAGAAAGGTTGTACTTCGTAAATCAGACAAAAGACAATACACTTCATTTCCATACTCCACTTATTTGTTACTGGATACCCTTCACCTTTACAATGTCGTGATGTCACTTTTAGGAATTTCTTGCTTTAAGCGTTAGCCTTCTACAGCTAATTTTTTTTCATTTTACTTTCTAGGACTCATGCTGAATAATACAAATTACACATATTTACCGTACAATCAATCACAAGTTAACAAAACCAAGGATTCACGTTCGTGCAAGGTATAACACGCCTGTTATCCTGACCTATATAAAAATTAAGATGCCGCTCACTGATTGGTTGTATTTGCAAAGTCACGGAATTTTCTCAGCCAATCGTTGTTGTTAGAAATAATAATGCCTTTATATCCTAGAGTGCGTGCGTCAAACGACTTCATTATTGTGGAATCCTATGAACCAGATAGAGTTGAACTATGAATGACGTTCTTGTGTGTTATGGAAAGTTCATATAGCATGCAAAGATCCTGTTGAACATACACTTTATTCCGTGGGCGTTCATTTTCAGATACTTATCATTGTGAGTGTTTCTACTTCTAAACACTTTGTCAAGTTAGTCGTTTTTTTGTGTCGGAGTGTTGACTTTTATGATTCCTCCTTACTTATGATGAGTAAGTCTCATGATGAGGTAAGTTGGAGAAATATAATCGATATTTTGACTACTTTCGAAGTTTGTTTATATTTTAATTCGATATTTTAAATATAATATCTTAGTTTTTCGACAAATATTTAACGGTTAGGGTAGCTAGTAATTATAGTAATATTACTTTTAAAAAAAAACTTACACTAAAAAAAATCAAATCAGTATTAATAAATCATAAAAAAAATAAAAGTTTGTCCCTACATGTCTTAACTAACTTATAGACTCTCTTCAGGTGTTTAAACAATGTGGAATGTGTTCATGCTCTACTGTTCAGTTCTACTGTCCATGTTCTACTGTTCTTGTTCTACTACTGTTCATGTTCTTACTGTTCATGTTATGTTCTACTGTCATGTTCTACTGTTCATGTTCTACTGTCCATGTTCTACTGTTCATGTTCTACTGTTCATGTTCTACTACTGTCCATGTTCTACTGTTCATGTTCTGCTGTCCCTGTTCTACTGTTCATGTTCTACTGTTCATGTTCTACTACTGTTCATGTACTACTGTTCATGCTCTACTGTTTATGCTCTACTGTTCATGTTCTACTGTTCATGTTCTACTGTTCATGTTTTTCAAACGCTAACGGCACATTATTTACGTGATGTAAATGGTGTCACGCCGCACTACTTCCCAAGTACAACATCGATGCTACCAGTAATCAAATGTTCACTGTTCAAACAGTTGCACAGGTGGGTACGAGAGAGACACGTAGGAAAGATAGATTGATAGACAACGATGTACTATAGAAAAAAAAACACTTCGCTCTTCTCCTTTACCAAATTACCTAATGATGAAACAAACTAAAAAATTAATTCTTTTAATATAAAACGAGCGGGTGGGAGGTGTTTATAAACAGAATGTATCAACAATTGGTTACCATTATACCACGTTATGTAAACATTTTTGTTTACGGTGAAGGTTTCTCCAAACAGAATGAGAACCGAAAGTCTAGTCCTACCGGCCGAGAACGACGGGGTTCGAAGGGATCCGTTCTGCACAGAGCCCTGTCTCTCTCCCCCCGAGCGAGCGAGCGAAAGAGTCGTCGTCTGACAAACAGAAAGGGAGCCGCGATAACTCAGTGGTTAGGGAAAGGACTACAAAGGACAAGGGGGTAGGGTTCGATCCCAACCGACGGCTTCTGGGTTCACCCAGTCTTAAATGGTACCGGATTTTTCTGGGAAGTAAAGCGGCACGGGCGTAATACCGACCACAATACCCCAAAAAAATCATGTGCTGAAGGTCTGTAAAATGTATGGTCACTAACACCATATTCCCTATACGCCCACTTGGCGTGACGGGGGCTCTTTACTTACTTTCTTACAGGTCGAGAACCGTAAACACATCAGACTTGGAGAAGATATCAGAATCCATGATGTGATATGATACTACCTCGAGACAGACACAAATAACAATAAATCAAGGCCTGATAACATCCGGGTTCAAAGAAAGCTGCCAGCGACTCATAGATGACTTGTTATGTCAGGAACAGTGAACGAAAACATATCAAATCTACCTGCCCCACCCTCTTCCCTTAACCATTGTAGGGTTATGGTTATAGTTATCCCCGGTATCACTGCAAACGAATTAAAATCCTTAATTGCTTAACCGCCCGTGTCAGTGGCATCATCCAAATTACAACTCATCTCATTGAAGGATCCGAACAAAAAAAAAGGCAGCTGCAGTCCCCATCATAGCAGCTACTGCACACGCCAAAAGACATAAAGCGACGCGGCCCCAAAAGTGAACGCAGCTGAATTGTACTTCGTCATACGATATTATCATTCATCGTACGCAATCGGAATATCGAAACACGATCCGATGAAAAATACAGCTCATAGTGTGCACATAGCACTAGCTCAGTAGCTCATACTACCCATTTTTACGGGTTTGAACAAACTAACAAATGGATCTTGTACTAAAAAATGTCTCACTGATGTCGAATGTATGGGGGGGGGGGGCCTTAAGCGCATATATAGCACCTTGTAAACCAGCACCTTGTAAACAGGACCTTACGCTCATTTAGGTGATTACACCCACTGTAAAACTGGGACTACAAAGGACAAGAGGTAGGGTTCGATCCCAATCGACGGCTCCGGTTCACCCAGCTTTTAATGGGTGCCGGATTTTTTTTCTGGGAAAGTAAAGCGGCACGGGCGTAATACCGACCACATTACCCCAATCATGTGTCTGTAAGAAGGTCTGTAAAACTTATGATCACTAACACTATATTCCCAATACCCACTTGGCGTGACGGGGGTACTCTACTTTTTTTACTTTTACACCCACTGTAAGTGCAGACAATGAGACAATGATGACAATGAAGAGGTGTCGCTGTGGACACCGCAGTTAAAAAAAAGGAAAAGCAATAAATACGTTGTATTTTATAGAGCAGAATAAAGTATCAATATGAAGAGTTCATAACTGATTTTAAAACTACAAACGGCACATAAGAGCACACAAACAAAATTATTGACATGCATCATCGACATATCTGAATTGTTAGAAAATAAACTAAATAAAACACATTATCTCGCTTCCTGATAAGAAGAGTACGGGCTCGATTCCCAGAAGTGCTGTATTTTGTTTTGGATCGACAAAGCTCTGGAGTTCACCCAGCCTCCGAAAATGTGTACCAGAGATTTTTTTTCTGGAAAGTGAAGGCGGACTGACATGATACCGACCATCACCCATACATGTGCCGTGGTTATGGAAAAATATGGTCACGAACACCTTATTCCCCATATGCCTATCAAGGTAGGGAAGGGAACTGTTACTTAAACTATCACAAAGATAAATTTTTCTTATTAACGAAAGGTGATGATGTACTCTAAATATAGCAATGCCTTCCGTGATGATTTCTGTTTCAAGTATTTGGGCAAATTTAAAATCGATTGCATATTTGGGCAACTTTAAAATCGGTTACATATTTGGGCAAATTTAAAATCGATTGCATATTTGGGCAACTTTAAAATAGGTTACATATTTGGGAAACTTTAAAATCGATTGCATATTTGGGCAACTTTAAAATCAATTACATATTTGGGCAAATTTAAAATCGATTGAATATTTGGGCAACTTTAAAATCGGTTGCATATTTGGGCAACTTTAAAATCGATTACATATTTGGGCAAATTTAAAATCGATTGCATATTTGGGCAACTTTAAAATCAATTACATATTTGGGCAAATTTAAAATCGATTGAATATTTGGGCAACTTTAAAATCGGTTGCATATTTGGGCAACTTTAAAATCGATTACATATTTGGGCAAATTTAAAATCGATTGCATATTTGGGCAACTTTAAAATCGATTACATATTTGGGCAAATTTAAAATCGATTGAATATTTGGGCAACTTTAAAATCGGTTGCATATTTGGGCAACTTTAAAATCGATTACATATTTGGGCAAATTTAAAATCGATTGAATATTTGGGCAACTTTAAAATCGGTTAAAATTGGGCAACTAAAATGATAGGAACTCTGATCCGATGAGTAATTCTACTTCCTCTTCCTTCTTGTGCGTTCGACCTTTGAATTTTAATCCTCTTCCTTGTCCTCCCTTAAAAGTATTTTTTGGTGGGCGTGGTTATGTTGCTATGTAGAGTCTTAACATATGGATGTGAATCATGGACAATGGGACAACAGACTGGAGGCTGTAGAAATATGGTTTTAAAGAAGAATGTTGAGAATACCATGGGCAGCTAAGAAGAGTAATGAAAACGTTCTGAAAAGGTCAAAGCAAAAAGAGAGCTAATTTCCAAAATTAGGGAGAAACAAGAATCATTTTTAGCCATGCAGCGAGAAGGGAACAGCTGGAATATATTGTGACAGGTGGGAAAATTGAGGAACGAAGAGATAGAAGGAAGGAAAGAGAAAAGATACCAGAGAGCTTAAGAGGATGGCTTTGGCAGCTCAACAACAGAAATGATTAATTACTGTGGAGATCAAAAGTTGTGGAGAGACATGATCACCTACGCCAGCAGGCATGGTACTTGATGATGATGATGTTGTGTCGTAGTTTACAACGCAAGCTTCTTGGCCATGTATATCCGATTTTAAACAGCGTTTCAGTACAGTTTTTGCACTCCCTTTTCATCACGAAGGTCGCCTGAACACACGAGTTAGTTTCTAGTACTACAGTGGGGTAGTTGAAGTATTATTAGTTTATTTATTAGTTCTGGTAATTGGTCTTATCACCAGCGGTCAGGTATGAGTTGCTGACCGCTTTCACCTTATTCGGTGTCCAATGTTTTGGGCATTTCATTTAAATCAATGAAGATCAAACAGTGTGTCAATCAGTCTGGGTTTTCAGACCATCGGATCGGCGACCTGATAAAACTGTAATTGCCTTATGACATATAACATTACTTATAACATGATCTATAACATGACTTATATCATATTAGTCATTCCATCCTATAAAAGAAGAAAGTTATTTATACAATTTTTATCTCCGGACCGTTTATGTCAAAAATGTTACCAGAACGTGTTCCAAAACGTATAGACTTGAAAAAAAAAAAAGTCTTGCTTAAGGTATCATGATTTCCAGCTAGAATTTGGTTCTGACAGAGCAATGTCCCTATCCCCATGATTTCCCGCTTGAATTTAATTTTCACATAGGAAGGTCCCTATTTTCAGGATTTCCTGCTAGAATTAAGTTGTGACAAAAGAATGTCCTATCCCCATGATTTCCCGCTATAATTTGTTTCTGACAGAGGAATGTCATTATCCCCATTATTTCCTGCTAGAATTTAGTTGCGACAAAGGAATGTCCCTATTTCCAAGATATCCAGCTAGAATTTAGTTGCGACAAAGGAATGTCCCTATTTCCAAGATATCCAGCTAGAATTTAGTTGCGACAAAGGAATGTCCCTATTTCCAAGATATCCAGCTAGAATTTAGTTGCGACAAAGGAATGTCCATATTTCCAAGATATCCAGCTAGAATTTAGTTCTGACAAAGAAATGTCCTTATCCCCATGATTTCCAGCTAGCATTTGATTTTCAGAGAGGAATGTCCCTATTTCAAAGATTTCCTGCTAGAATTTGGTTCTCACAGTGGAATGTACCTATCCCCATGATTGCCTCTAGAATCTGATTCTGATAGAGGGATGTCCTTATACCCACGATTTTCCACTAGAATTTGGTTCTGACAGAGGAATGTCCCTGTCCCTATCCCCATAATTTCCCGCTAGAATTTAGTTCTAAGAGAGGAATTCCCTATCCCCCTCCCACTGTTAAGTTCAATCTTGATTTTCTTCTTGGATCATCCACACATCCTTGATGAACATATACTTCATGACTGTACTGAACATAGTGGACTGAGAAAAATCCATTGGCCCATAGATACAATACTACAGACAAAACTATATGGGCCACAGCAAGAATTACAAAAGACAGTAAAATTTACACAGGAGGCGACATTGCAGATATAGACAATACTTCAGGCAATCGAAAGATAGATAGATAGATAGATAGATAGATAGATAGATAGATAGATAGATAGATAGATAGATAGATAGATAGATATATAGATAGATAGATAGATAGATAGATAGATAGATAGATGGATGGATGGATGGATGGATGGATGGATGATGGATGGACGGACGGACGGACGGACGGACGGACGGACGGACGGACGGACGGACGGATGGACGGACAGGATCGCAGCTGCGCGCGCATAAGTTTGTAGATAATTTGGGACAACAACATATTGAGCACTAGCAACGTGTACTCCAGGTCCACAAGTAATGTTACTGACACCTTTTACTTCCTTATTAACGCTACAATTCAACTGCATAATAATATTCAACTCCAATGCTTTAAACCCCACTTACCCTTACAATGGACCGACCCACTTCATCATTATGTTTATAAATTTAACGTTTAACATTAATCGTAATAAACGCCAATTAACTTTATTTGTTTCTGTGAATGTCATTCCGATGGAATTACTTCTACTTTTTTTTTGTTTTTGTTTGTTTTTGTTTGTTTGTTACTTAACTTCATAATTTACCTTAGTGTACTTTGTTATAGGGAGCCGCGATAGCTCAGTGGTTAGTGAACTGGACTACAAAGGACAAGAGGTAGGGTTCGATCCAAACCGACGGCTTCCGGGTTCACCCAGCCTTTAATGGGCACCTGATTTTTTTTCAGGGAAAGTGAAGCGGCACGGGTGTAATACCGACCACATTACCCCAAAAATCATGTACCGAAGGTCTGTAAAATATATGGTCACTAACACCATATTCCCTATACGCCACTTGGCGTGACGTGGGCACTTTAATTTTTTTTTACTTACTTTGTTATCACATCAAAAATTATCTGAATACATTTCAGTAGCGTTATGGGTAATTTACGATTTTAGTGTCCCAAATTATTTCTGCTAAAAAAGTGATATCCCCTTACTGGACGGATATACTTGAATGTATCAACTGTTCCTAGTTTTTGTGCATTTAATAATTTTTTTTTTCTCAAAGTTTCAGGGTTAGGATTAGGTTTAGGGTTACGGTTAGGGTTAGGGTTAGGGTTAGGGTTAATTGTAGGTAATTCCAAACCCTAAACCTAACCCAGAGGTCTTCTAATGACAAATTCTAGAGCAACCAAATAAAGTGGAAAAAAAGGGGGGGGGGGGGGCCCGCGTTGCTCCGAGCCTAAATAATTTGGGACACTAAACTCGTAAATTACTGCGTTATGATAGTGATATAAATATTATATAATATAATACTATGCTGTAGAGCAGAAGTCTTCAATAAACCTTATCACCTTTACTTTAGTACAGTTTAAAAGTAACACCTATATAATCTCAACAACCTTTAAAACAAACGTATTGCCTTCTCAAATATTGCTACTAAGTGGAGCAGGGAGTGGTGAATTTAAAAAAAAAAAGACGTGGTCTGGTTGTGAATCATGCTGAAATTTGTAGTGGTCTAATTTTGTACACCGGGGAGCGGCCGAGTCGCCCACTTTTCTCTTTATTCATCATTTAAGAAAGTCGTCTTTACTATTCCTTGTCGGCGCAGTGGTTATCATATTATGGGCAACTAAGGCCTTTTGTTGTTTTAGGGCAATTGAGATATTTCTAGTTAGATTTCCAGTTTTCTTTATAACGCACACATCCTCATTCTTTGACACCCCCCCCCCACCCCTCTCCCCGAGGTACTAATCGGGATTGAATTGGCCTTTTGTGAGCGTTTTATTAATTACTATTCTTTCATCGGAAAAGAAACAGAAATATGACACGTGTCTGTCCTTCCTACGTTTAGTCCTCCAAGTGTTCCGTCATCCGTGTGCTTTGTCATCCGTGTGTTGTCTCCCTATGATATGTCTCCCTGTGTTCTATCCTCTCTATGTTTTGTCGTCTCCCTTCGTTCTGCCCTCCCTATGTCCTGTCGTCTCCTTGTGTTCTATAATCTCTTTGTTCTGCTGTTTCCCTGAGTTCTGCCCTCCCGATGTTCTGCCCTGTCGTCTCTCTGTGTTCTATCATCTCTTTGTTCTGCTGTTTCCCTGAGTTCTGCCCTCCCGATGTTCTGTCCTGTCGTCTCCCTGTGTTCTATAATCTCTTTGTTCTGGTGTCTCCCTGAGTTCTGTCTTCCCTATGTTCTGTCGTCTCCCTTGTTATGTCTCCCTGTGTTCTATCATCTCTTTGTTCTGTCGTCTCCCTGAGTTCTATTCTCCCTATGTTCTGTCTCACTGCGTTCTGTCCTCCCTATATTATGTCCTCTCCCTGTGTTCTATCTCCCTGCGTTTTGTCCTCCCTATGTTTTGTCGTCTCCTTTTGTTCTATCCTTTCTATGTTTTGTCCTCCCTATGTTCTGTCGCCTCCCTGTGTTCTATTCTCCCTATGTTCTGTCTTCTCCCTGTGTTCTATTCTCCATATGTTCTGTCTCCCTGAGTTATGTTTTCCCTATTTGGTGTGCCCTTCCTATGTTTAAACCACCCTGTGCGTCGTCCTCCCTATATTCTCTCTCCCTATTTTCTATCCTCCCTATGTTCCGTCGTCTCCATGTGTTCTATCCTTCCTATGTTATGTCTTACTATGTTGTCTCCCTTTGTTCTATCCTCCCTATGTTCCGTCGTCTCCATGTGTTCTATCCTTCCTATGTTATGTCTTCCTATGTTGTCTCCCTTTGTTCTATCCTCCCTATGTTCTGTCTCCCTATGTTCTGTCTCCCTGAGTTATGTCCTCCCTATTTGGTGTGCCCTTCCTATGTTTAAACCACCCTGTGCATCGTCCTCCCTATATTCTCTCTCCCTATTTTCTATCCTCCCTATGTTCCGTCGTCTCCATGTGTTCTATCCTCCCTATGTTCTGTCTCTCCGTGTTTTATTCTCACTATGTTCTGTCTTCCTGTGTTCTATCTCCCTGTGTTCTATGCTCCCTATGTTCTGTCTCCCTGTGTTCTATCATCCCTATGTTCTATCATCCCTATGTTCTATCTCCCTGTGGTCTATCCTCACTGTGTTCTGTCTCCCTGTGTTATATCCTCCCTATGTTCTATCTCCTTGTGTTCTATCATCCCTATGTTCTGTCTCCCTGTGGTCTATCCATCACTATGTTCTGTCTCCCTGTGTTCTATCTCCCCGTGTTCTATCCTCCCTATGTTCTGTCTCCTTGTGTTCTATCATCCCTATGTTCTATCTCCCTGTGGTCTATCCTCACTGTGTTCTCTCTCCCTGTGTTATATCCTCCCTATGTTCTATCCTCACTATGTTCTGTTTCTCCGTGTTCTATCCTCCCTATGTTCTGTCTCCTTGTGTTCTATCATCCCTATGTTCTATCTCCCTGTGGTCTATCCTCACTGTGTTCTATCTCCCTGTGGTCTATCCTCACTGTGTTCTGTCACCCTGTGTTATATCCTCTCTATGTTCTGCCTCCCTGTGTTCCATCCTCCCTATGTTCTGTCTCCCTGTGTTCTATCATACTATGTTGTGTCTCCCTATGTTCTGTCTCCCTGTATTCTATCATACTATATTGTGTCTCCCTATGTTCTGTCTCCCTATGTTCTTTCCTCCCTAAGTGACATGTCCTTCCTATGTTTTATCCCCAACCCAGTAACTGCACCAAATGAAGCTGTTCTATCACATATCCCAACCCCGGTAACTGCACCAAATGAAGCTGTTCTACCACATATCCCAACGTCAATAACTACACCAAAAGAAGCTGTTCTACCACATATCCCAACGTCAATAACTGCACCAAATGAAGCTGTTCTACCACATATCCCAACGTCAATAACTGCACCAAATGAAGCTGTTCTACCACATATCCCAACGTCAATAACTGCACCAAATGAAGCTGTTCTAACACATATCCCAACGTCAATAACTGCACCAAATGAAGCTGTTCTACCACATATCCCAACGTCAATAACTGCACCAAATGAAGCTGTTCTACCACATATCCCAACGTCAATAACTGCACCAAATGAAGCTGTTCTACCACATATCCCAACGTCAATAACTGCACCAAATGAAGCTGTTCTACCACATATCCCAACGTCAACAACTGCACCAAATGAAGCTGTTCTACCACATATCCCAACGTCAATAACTACACCAAATGAAGCTGTTCTACCACATATCCCAACGTCAATAACTGCACCAAATGAAGCTGTTCTACCACATATCCCAACGTCAATAACTGCACCAAATGAAGCTGTTCTACCACATATCCCAACGTCAATAACTGCACCAAATGAAGCTGTTCTACCACATATCCCAACGTCAATAACTGCACCAAATGAAGCTGTTCTACCACATATCCCAACGTCAATAACTGCACCAAATGAAGCTGTTCTACCACATATCCCAACGTCAATAACTGCACCAAATGAAGCTGTTCTACCACATATCCCAACGTCAATAACTGCACCAAATGAAGCTGTTCTACCATATATCCCAACCTGCCATGTAATATTAACATTGAAACTAAAAGTTTTAAAAAAAAATAGAGGTTCTTTGTAGCACAGATTAGAGACTGGTCTGTTGAAGAGAAAGTCGAGAAGACAGAACAACGGTCTCTCTGTTCACCCGAACCGTAATGAGCTTCAGAGAAGTGCTTGTTTTTATTTCCGGTGAAACAGGAAAACTGAGGTAGTGCAACCCAAACAAAACAAACAAAAAAGTGTTGACGGTATAAAAAAATATAAGTACTAATCTCATAGCTTACACTAACTCAGTGACGAAGTTTTTCCCGCAAGAAGCGATGTACGTTGCGTTGTGTCTCCTTGTCCAATGATTTTGCCTTGGAGGTCTTCCGCTACCTTTTCTACTCTTACATCTAGTTGTTTTTTTCTTGTTGTGGGATCTCGCTTGGAGGTAGTTGTGATAAACGTCCATATAACTTTATTTGTTTCTCTGGATTTGGCGTTACTCCTACTCTTTACCTAGCTTTTTACATTTCCTATCGTGTACTTGATTACTACGTTAAATATCATTTCAGTAACGATATGGTAGTAATATATATATATATATTATTAGCAATGTAATATATTATGGAGCACAGATCTTCAACAAACCTTATCAGCTGTTTCTTGTCTTGAGCCAACCTTTTTTTTTTTTAACTTTATATCCATTCCCTACCATTTCTCATTACATACAATGATGATATAAATCCTCATTAAATTGCAATACTTTAGAACCAGAAATATCGTTTTGATATTCCCTTGTATTAAATCCAACGTATTGCTTGTCTCACTGAGACCCCCTGCATAGAACATAGAAGTGTCACTTTTCAAATGTGACGTCAAATCTAAAAATATCACTCTTGTGATAGTCTTTTACCAAATAAGGGAACTTCCCTGGGATAAAATGAAATTCACTTGCATTAAATCTGGAAATGCCACTTTTGGGAATCATTAGCCTGAAACCTACGAATAACACTTCTGATTCACTTTTGTAGTAATATAGGAATATATATATATATATATATATATGTATATATATATATATATATATATATATATATGTATATATATATATATATATATATATATATATATATATATATATATATAGTAATCTTGTTTGTGAAATATATAAATTTAAAACTTTATGGTGTCAAATTTTGGAATGACACTTTTGAAACCGTCATTCGCAATAATTTAAGGAGATAACTATTTAAGCATTTTGGAGGCAAAGTAATGCCTTCTGAAAGTTTAGCTTTGCGTTTATTACTTCTTGTTGTTGTTTGTTATTGAATTATGTAGAGTATTTGACACTACAGTACTTCTTTCCTCGATGTTGATTTGTTAAAAATCTGCCCTCTTAACCCGATAATTCTGGACCAGTGTTCATAGCGTTCATATAATTCTGCAATTAATAGTAATTCTAAAGTAAGGGGAGCATTCGTTGCATTGGGAAACATATGGAAGTCCTAAGAAATTAGGTTAAATACAAACAATTGAAATGTTCAACTCCAGAGTTAAGTCAGTATTATTATATGGTTGTGAAACACGGAGAACAACAAAAATGACAATCATGGAGATACAGACCTTCATTAATGTATGCGTACGCAGGATAAAAGGATGGAAATGGCAGGACAAAATAACTAACATAGAATTATGGAAATGTACCAAGCAAATACTTGTGGATAAAGAGATACAGCGAAGACGATGGCGCTGGGTAGGACACACTGCGGAAGTTAACTGGTGAGTATCACACAACAGGCCCTTTTTTAGAATTCCAAGGAAAAAGACAAGGAGGAAGACCAACAGAAGACACATCTTCGAGAAGACAGATGGAAACAGAGATGAAGATAATGGGCAAGATACGGAATGATCTTAGAAGAATGGCAAGAAACAGAACGGCTTGTAAAGTGTTTGTTGAAGACCTATGCTCCACAGGGAGATGAAAGGTAGAAGAATAAGAAGAATATCAATTCTTCTACTTCTTCTTCTCCACACTTCTTATACTTCGGCGTTCACTCAACGATAACTTCTGTTCATCGTCCGCCCTTAAAATATACGTTGAGTGAGCGTGGAGGCATAGCAATTTTACAGCAAGACAGGACATCTGCAATTTTTGGTAACGACACATCTGTCTGAGCTATGATTATACCCCATTAACAACATTTATGGTAACGACACATCTGTCTGAGCTATGATTATACCCCATTAACAACATTTTCCTGTTGCACAACGTTGATTCTGTATTTATATATTTCTGTTTGAGCCGGCTTCTCATTAAAAATGTAAATTATACAGAAGTTCAAATTTAATAACATTAGGTACTTCACAATTGAGTTTGTAACACATTGCGGAAGCCAAATGAGAGTATTACACGACAAGCACTTTTTTCGAAATCCCCAGGGAAGAATACAAAGAGAAAGATCAAAGTAAACTTGGAGAAGACAGGTGGAAGCAAAGATGAAGAGGATGGAGAAGCCAGGAATCGGATCGATCTTAATAGAATGAAAATGAATAGAACGGTTTGGAAATTGTTGAAGACCTATACTCCACAGGGAGCTGAAAAGTAGAACAAGAAGACCTAATAATAGCCAGTGAATTCTCAACCAAATAAAGTAAATTAAAGACTCACTTCACGATTTGTTAGGCGAATGGGGAATATGGTGTTTGTGACCATATTTTTCTATGACCACGGCACATTTTTTTTGGCTGATGTGGTCAGTATCACGTCAGGCCGCCTTTACTTCCTATAAAAATATCTGGTACTCATTTTAAGAGGATGGATGAACCCCGAAGCGTTGTCGGTTCGAAAAAAATAGTCACTTCTGGGAATCGAATGAGACAGCGAGCAGACTAACCGCTCAACCACTGCAGTTCTAAATCCGTTCTTCTTTTTTCTTTCTCACTGGTACCAAAAGGTGTCGTGGTTATATAATTTGTCGTTCTTGAGCTGCTCGACTGTCTGAATTAGATTAGTGATTTCCTTTGTTGTTACATGTCTCTGTCACTGCATCTATCCATCTTCTTCTGGGTCTTTCTCTTGGTCTTTTTCCATGCATTCTCGAGAAGAACGCCCTTGATGGTGATTGCTAAGGATTTATTTTGACCAGGTGGCCAAACCATGTAAGTTGTTGCTGTTCTACATATTCTTGGCAGGGTTTTGCTCCTACCATTTTTCTTATGGTTTCATTTGGTATTCTATCTCTTCTTGTGTTGTTTTTTTTTACTTTCCTCAAGCATCGCATCTCACATGTATTAATCTTTCTTAATTGTGATTTAGAAAGGGTCCATGTTTGACTTTCATGGCACAAAGGTGGTATGAAAATGCTATTTATCATTTGTTGTTTAGCTGCCATAAAAATGATTGGATAGTTCTAAATACGCCAACAAAATAATCCGCCGAGAAACTTCCAGTTAACTCTAATCTTTCCGCTAACTTCAATTTCCCCATTAACTATTATGTCCCAGTCATTGTGTCGTTATTTTACTTAGTTTTCTCCTAGTTTCTGTCTGTATTTAGATCTTTAGTCAGTATGCTGGTGTATTGTTGATACATTTTCCAGTCTGCCTTTTTGTAACTCCATCTAGAGAGAGTGCTGCTCTCCCTTACGGCCTCATTTTCATCATCATCATTGAGTGCCGTCTCCGCAACGAAGGTTGGCTACCATGGAGCGCCATTTTGCTCTATCTCTTGCTTTGATGGTGCAGGTTGTCATCGGTTGATTTGTCCATCTTTTGATGTTACTCGTCCATGTTAATCTTGGTCTGCCTCTGCCTCTTTTACCTTGTATTTTCCCCTCCAGGATCACTTTCAGTAGGCTGTTGTGTCTTTTAACATGGCCTAAGAATCGCATTTGTCTTGTTCTAATTGTGTTCAGAAGTTCTCTTTTCATTTTTAGTTGTTTTAAGACTTTGTCGTTTGTTTTCTTTTCCTATTTTACATTTCCTCATTTTACACCACTAAAATACTGGTAATGTTGAGATTACCATGGACAGCTAAGAAGAGTAATAAAGATGTTCTGAGAGAGGTTAAAACAAAAAGAGAGCTAATTTCCAATATTAGGAAGAAACAATCATCATTTTTTGGCCATGTAATGAGAAGAGAACAACTGGAATATATTGTAGCGACTGGAAAAATTGAGGGACGAAGAGATAGAGGGAAGCAAAGAGAAAAAAAATAGCAGACAGCTTAAGAGAAAGGCTTGGCAGATGGTCAACAACAGAAATAATAAATAACTGTCGAGATCGAAAATTGTGGAGAAACATGATCACCTAAGTCTGCAGGCCCGGTACTTGATGATAATGATTCATAATCCGTTACTCAGTTGATCCTTGTTTTAATCTCTCCCCGACATCTTCATGTCTGATCTTGTCATAATTGGCGCATTGAAATGATATGCTACAGTCCGATATGCTGGGCAGAAAATCTCAGATATCACAGCTTGCTCTAAATGACAACACAGTGCATCTACGTTCATGTAACATCTTATCAAGTTCGTGTGATGATGCAGCAGGTCAACAACAGAAATGATAAATAGCTGCCGAGATCGAAAGTTGTGGAGAGGCATGATCACCTACGCCAGCAAGCCCGGTACTTGATGATGATGATGAAAATACTGGTCGGTGGTTGCTACCTCCAACTTGTTTCCCAACAATACGTGTGATATTCCAATCCAGGTCCGGTGAATGGAAAGCAAGGTCTGGTGTAGATGTGGTATGCCATGATCTGTAATAGAATGTTGGTGTATCTGTTGTCTGGTTTAGCAGTATAAGCCCACTGTCGTCCTTCCAATTTTCAAGCTCTTCACTTCTATTGTCCATATGTTCATAGCCCCATCTCTGTGAATGGCCGCTAGTCTCCACATACAATCATTTTTTTTCTTTTAATGAAAACTTGTCTAGTGCCAGTGAACGCTCCTCATATTTTTTTCCCTTCTAGTCTTCTTCACAAAAGGCCCTTATTTGTGTTTGTGTGCTTCAAATAAAAATGAGCTCTTACAGCCAGCTTTTTCTTCTGAGTAAACAAATGCTACCACGACTCATTCACCACGAAATAAGACCTCAAAGATAAGTTTGAAAATTGAGAATTATTTACAAAAACAAGTGAAATGGTTTCGATGCCTGCATATAATGTATGAAAATACCTTAGCATTCAGGGCAAACACCAAACTAATAAGTAGATATAGATAGCGAGTATGATCGAGAAGAAAGATAGAGGGAAAATATCGAAGATACGTTGCAACAACACAAGTTGAATATCCATGATGCCACAAGTCAAGTCAAAGCAAGAATTCTCAAGATACCTCGACGCCGTTAGAAAACACCCCCACGAAATTTGCTATAACGAGAGTGAAGGAACTATAACTACACTCCTTCATATAAAAGTAAAGTAAAGTAAAGAGCCCCGTCACGCCAAGTGGCGTATAGGAAATATGGTTTTAGTGACCACAATTTTTATAGACTTTCGGCACATGTTTTTTGGGGTAACGCAGTTGGTATTAAACCCGTGCCGCTTTACTTTCCCACAAAAGAATCCGGTACCCATTTAAGGCTGGGTAAACCCGGAAGCCGTCGATCAGGATCGAACCCGACCTCTTGTTCCTTGTAGTCCAGTACACTAACCACTGAGCTATCGCGGCTCCCACTTCTTCATTTGATTCAACAATTTTTAGTTCGTTTCTTCATATACTCTTCAACCAATTGTAAGAAATAAAAACGGGTACACGACTTACTTTTATTCTCCTCTACCACGATTAACTTTCTTTAGCGTTGGGGAAAAATAAAGAAGTCTGGTAAATGTGTGTCTCATGAATGTCAAGCTATTTCATTGATTTATCTCCACAAGTAGCTGCCTTTTTTACTCTATTATTTCTGAATGTTAAAGCTCTCTGGGGGATATTGTCTAGTGGTGATTATATATGAGTAGAATAGACCGTGTTACGTGTCTAAACCATTTGATTTTTGGGGGCCTCGGTAGCCTAGTTGGGAAAACCACCCGACTAGACTACCGACGTTCGGACAACCCGTGTTCAATTCCCGCTGGGAGCAGTGTGAATTGTACTCGTGGTTGGAAAAAAAAAATACCCCCACGGTCGACCCAGCCGTTGGCAGAAATGGGTACCAGGGTATTATCCTGGGAAGGTGAGGAATGTCGCTTCGCATCTGAGTTTCGATGCTTGAGGCTACACTATACAGAAATCTCCGAACATTTCTGGATAGGCGGCCGAGCACATATGGGTGTAAACACGCGTGCTAAGACGCCGGTTCAAGTCTCGTACTTTACCTTTACCTTATACCATTTGATTAGATGTTTCGTTATATGTTTCGGCACTAATGTAACTTCAACTATTTTCCTTATATCATGATTTTGGGAACTGGTTGGTCTCGAGGCTAGACGCCGGCCTCAAGACAGAAAGGTTGTGATTCAGTTGGGATTTTTATTTGTGATTTCTCTTTGCGGCAACCACCCACTGGTCTCAGCAGCGAGGCCCGGCTTGAAACGTCAATTACCCTTCGACGGAAAAAATATGAGTATCTCCGAAGACTGAGTTATCTGCCTGAACGACGAGGGACCCCTGTGTACACGGCTGCCAGGGAAAAATGGATTGACACGCAAAATTCAATTTCTAGTCTCCAGGGACTTCGCCCGGGGTTAAAGCTGGCGAAAGCAAAAAAAAAAAAAAAAAATCGTGATTTCTTTATTTGTTTTTTGTTTTTTAAATTCCCTATATCATCATTACCTTATATGGTGAATCATTACTTTATATGGTGAATCATTACTTTATACGGTGAATCATTACTTTATATGGTGAATCATTACCTTATATGGTGAATCATTACTTTATATGGTGAATATATGGTGATGATATAAGGCGAAATTAAAAAAAAAATATGAACAACAAAAAATGGAAAAACGGTTAAAGATTTACGTAGTATGTGGACAACACAAATATGAATACTAATGTATGATATAAGGTATCAGCGATCATCATTTCTTATATTATCATTAACTTATGTCACCGTTTTTTTATATCATCATTTCTTAAATCATCATAATTGTATATCGTCATTTGATATTATCATAATTTCCTAATATCACTATTTCCTTATTTCACTTTTATTTTTTTCATTTATTTACTTGTTTCTGCCGTGTTGTGCCACAGAAGGGAGATATGTATAATTTTCTGGCCTTCACAGGTTGTTTAGCTTGAATTGACGTCATGTCGAATTTACTTAATGCATTTTGAACCCATCTATCTCTCCTTTTATCATTCTTACTTTAAATGGCCATTAAAACCATTCATCATATACTTTATATTGTCATCCTCTCCTATCATCATATACTTTATATTGTCATCCTCTCCTGTCATCATGTACTTTATATAGTCATCCTCTCCTGTCATCATGTACTTTATATTGTCATCCTCTCCTGTCATCATGTACTTTATATAGTCATCCTCTCCTGTCATCATGTACTTTATATTGTCATCCTCTCCTATCATCATATACTTTATATTGTCATCCTCTCCTGTCATCATATACTTTATATTGTCATCCTCTCCTGTCATAATTTACTTTATATTGTCATCTCCCCCTGTGTCATCATATACTTTATATTGCCATCCTCTCCTGTCATCTTGTACTTTATATTGTCATCCTCTCCTGTCATCATATACTTTATATTGTCATCCTCTCCTGTCATCATATACTTTATATTGTCATCCTCTCCTGTCATAATTTACTTTATATTGTCATCTCCCCCTGTGTCATCATATACTTTATATTGTCATCCTCTCCTGTCATAATTTACTTTATATTGTCATCTCCCCCTGTGTCATCATATACTTTATATTGTCATCCTCTCCTGTCATAATTTACTTTATATTGTCATCTCCCCCTGTGTCATCATGTACTTTATATTGTCATCCTCTCCTATCATCATATACTTTATATTGTCATCCTCTCCTGTCATCGTGTACTTTATATTGTCATCCTCTCCTGTCATCATATACTTTATATTGTCATCCTCTCTTGTCATCATATACTTTATATTGTCATCCTCTCCTGTCATCATATACTTTATATTGTCATCTCCTACTGTCATAATATACTTTATATTGTCATCTCCCCCTGTGTCATTTTATACTTTATATTGTCATCCTCTCCTATCATCATATACTTTATATTGTCATCTCCTACTGTCATAATATACTTTATATCGCCATTACCGTATATCGTCGTTCCTTTATATTATCACTTTCTTTTATTATTAGTTCTTTACGTCGTTATCACATATTTTAACCTTGCAATGTCATGATAAATTCTAACAAATGAAGAACTTTTATCCCTCATTCTCCTATCTACCCTCACTACTCCCATCAAAATCTGCGACCCAATACTTCAACAATGGGCCATTTCGACTATGTATCGTAAAGTAAAGTAAAGTAAAGTAAAGTAAAGTAAAGTAAAGTAAAGTAAAGTAAAGAGCCCCGTCACGCCGATAGTGAATATGGTGTTAGTGACCATACATTTTATAGACCTTCAGCACATTATTTTTGGGGTAATGTGGTCGATATTACGCCCGTGCCGCTTTACTTTCCCAAAAAAATAATCATGTACCCATTTGAAGCCGGGTGAACCCAGGAGCCGTCGGTTGGGATCGAACCCTATCTCTTGTCCTTTGTAATCCAGTTCACTAATCACTGAGCTATCGCGGCTCCATTTCGACCACGTACTTCACGTTAATTAGAGCGTATTCTTTATCGTAGTTGTACCTGGAATTATTTATCTGGCTTAGAGATTTGTAACATCTTAAAAGAGTACTGACCTACTCTGTTTTAAAGATAAGACTTAGTACTTTTAAGTACTCCACCCCTCTTATATATTTTTTTCTTTATAATATGTTATCGGGCATAATTTATTACTTTTCTAAATGTATATTGTAGCTTTCCTTTATTAAAAATGTCATGACTTACCTTCTTCTATGTCTCCTGTGTTCCAACGTATAAGAGGAAATAAGAGTTCGGGTCAGTTCAGTAATTAATAGATTTCTTGGAATTCCCAGAGAAGGCAAAAAGGAAGACCAAAATATAATTGGGGAAGACAGGTGAAAGCAAAGATGAAGAGGACTGGGAAGCAATGTAACGTTTTTTACAAATTGGCAAGAGACAGAACAGCTTTGAAAGTGTTTTTTGAAAACCTATATTCGATAGGGAGCTGAAAGAAAGAAAGATAGAATGAGAAAGAAGAAGATTAATAAATATCGTAATGGGGGGACTGATGGGGAACTGGGTGGTCTCGAGGCACGGCGCCGATCTCGAGACAGACAGGTTGTGAGTTCAATGACCCATGACAACCTGCACCATCAAAACAAGAGAAAGAGTGGCATGGCGCTCCATGGTTACCTACCTTCGATGCGGAGACGGTACTCAATGATGATGATGATGAAAAAACCTGGTAAAATGGGTGTCCCGAAGGCATTTATTTTAAGGACAGTGAGTTATTTCATAAAACAAATCTGAGCTGTCCCGAAAAACGGGGACGTTTGGCAACTCTACCCAAACATAATATGCTCTGGAGTCACTCTCTTTGTCAATTCTTTTTTTACCTCCCGTTTCTCATTTTGTCTTTTACTGTCACATTAAGTATTTCCAGTTCCTTCCAACGATTAATTTTAAGAATAGTTATTTGAAATCGTGTCTGTTATAATTGCTATCCTTCCAATAAACAGCAGAGTTATTGTCAGTGACAGCTTGTTCACTTCGACATTCTTTGACTTCTTGGGCAGGACCACTGGTTAGACTGTGGTCGGGCATTGTCTGTATGTGGGAGAGCTTGTTTACTCGTTGGTATTTATATCAATGTAGGCCAGCTAGCTTGACACTCCCCAACTGTCGTGAATGAAATGTCAAGTGTAATCTGTCAGAAAGAGCTGTGTGTTGTGTTACACCAGGGGGTTAGCAACGGCTGATAATATACTGACGAAATATCAACATAACAATCCACAGACACACAAACCACTCACACACACACACACACACACATACACACACACATACACACACACATATATATATATATATATATATATATATATATATATATATATATATATCACAGCTGTTTGTCACTGATACTTTAGTTAATTTGCTCATCTGTGTCTTTTCAGGAATTTTAAAAACGCATGCATCTCCAATTATACATTCATGTATGTTAGAAGATGCTATATCTAAAAATATAGTGATTCCGTTGGCACGGACGGTTGAGCATTTATGGATTTTAATTCGTTTTCTGTGATACCGGGGCCTTCGAATAACTACTACTGCAACAAAAGTGGAGGCGGGCTCTGTACGTATTAAATGGGTAGAGTCATTGCAGAAGTCAAAAATAAGTAAGGTCACCTTTGTTTACGTTCTAGGACGTGCGGGAGTACGGGGAAATGAAATAGCGGACAGTTTGTCTAGCTGCGCAATTGTTGAGGACGGTCGACCAATGGATCGGGCGGACATCATCAACGTCCTCCAGGAAGTGGGAAGGACACAGGACTTCGACAACCATGAGTCCACGTCACTCCTTCGGATGAAAGAGATGGGAGTTAAGATGGGCACAACCAGAATCGAGAAACTTAGTGGGCGTGTAAGAAGACTTATCAACCAACACAGAACTGGAGTTGTTAGTCGCTGGACACTGCGAGACTTTCTGAGGAGGGGATCTGAACCCCTATGGACATGTTCGGAGTGCAATGGTGATCACCCGCAAATAACTCAATAACAATAACTACCACGACAATAATACCTAAAAAATGTAAAAACTGTTGAGGTTATAATTGAATATTGAACCCCAGAAACTCTCAGATTTCTCAAACTTCGATAATTTTGTTATCAACATTTGTGTACTAAAATATCATTCGTCAATAAATACTGACTTCAGCTAAACAGTTGTGTTTGTGTGTGTGATGTCACAAATTGAGACTACTTCCCGCAAATATCAATTTGAAGAATATAAACAAAAAGTAAAGAGCCCCGTCACGCCAAATGACATATAGGGAATATGGTGTTAGTGACCATAATTTTTTACAGACCTTCGGCATATTATTTTTGGGGTAATGTGCGGTATTACGCCAGTTCCGCTTTACTTTCCTACAAAAAATTTCGGTACCCACTTAAGGCTGGGTGAACCTGGGAGTCGTCGATCAGGATCGACCCGGCCTCTTGTCCTTTGTTGTTCAGTTCACTAACCACTGAGCTATCGCGGCTCCCAATTTGAAGAATATGTGGAATGGTAAAGATCTTCAAGAGTATAATTAGAATGTCACTTTTTAGATTAAAAGAAACAGATGTGATATATAAGTAAACTTTATGTAGAGTTTTGCAACAACGGGAGGAAATCTATTCCTGTGTAAAGGATGGCAGATGATTCTATACCACTCAAAACATATATTAAAAGAGGGGATGGAAGATGAATACGTGGAAGAACTGGAGTAAGATGGACGATAACACCCTAGAAATGCTACATCATCATCATCAACATTTGACAATGTTTGAAGCTGCCAGAAGGCCAAGAACTAGAACATTGTATCGTGCTCGACACCCTAGGGGTATAAGAGGAAAGAGAGAGAGAGTGGGATAGAAAGAGTGAAAGAGAGAAAGAGAGAGATAAAGAGAAAGAGTGAGATAGAAATGAGAGAGAGGGAGAAAGATAGAGAAAGAGAGAGAGGGAGAAAGAGAAAGAGAGAGAGACAGAGAAAGAAAGAAAGAGAGACAGAGAGAGAAAGAGGGAAAGAAAGACAGAGAGAAAGACAGAGAGAAAGACAGAGAGAAAGACAGAGAAAGACAGAGAGAGAGAGAGAAGGATATCTTAAAGATGCATTGTCAGCACCTGGACTGAGAATGCTCAGAAATGACAACTGGCTGTTTCCTCCAGAATCAGTGACTCACAGCTATCCAGATTCTACTCCACCTCTTCGCAGTGTCCCTAGAATCAAATTAACCAGTCAGATAAGTTGGTTAGGGATTGAGAGGGAAGGCAACTGGATACTCAAAACTACCACGGTGAAGTCGGATTATTGGGAGTATCACAATGTACCTACCCTAATATCATCCTTACCTCGTGAGAGAGAAAGAAAGAGAGAAGAGAGAGAATGAGAAGAGAGAATGAGAAGAGAGAGAATGAAAGAGAGAAATAAAGAGTGAGAGAAAGATAGATAGTGAAAAGAAAGAAAAAAAGGGAAAGAGGAAGAGAGATAGCATGGAAAGAAATATAGGGAAAGAAAGAAAGAGAATGAGGACAGAGAAAAAGAAAGAGAAAGAGAGAGAGAGAGAGAAAAAAAAAGAGAGAAAGAAAGATGAAAAGAGGTCTTCTTGTGATAAGATTGATCCTTCAACAAACTACCAATGATGAGTTTTCAATAAAACAATACACACACACACATAATGAGAGAGAGAGAGAGAGAGAGAGAGAGAGAGAGAGAGAGAGATAACGAAAGATAACTAAAAGATAAACTAGTAGCTAGATTTGAAATAATAGTTTGATGGTTAGATAGATGAACTGACGGACAATGTTGTTCAACAGGCAATTAGATAGTTAGTTAGTAGGTAGGCAGCCAAAGAGATAGATAGACAGGCATACAGCTATAGATGGATAGATAGATAGATAGACAGACAGACAGACAGACAGACAGACGGACGGACGGACGGACGGACGGACGGACGGACGGACGGACGGACGGACGGACGGATGGATAGAGGGATGGATGGATAGATGGATGAATGAACAGAAGGACGATCGGGTGGGCGGGACAGACAGGCAGGCAGGCAGACAGAGAGACTTTAATATGAACGAGACAACAAATATATATATATATCTACACATATAGACTGAGACAGCCTATACAGGTAGTTTAACATATAGACATCTACACACATAGACTAAAACAGCTTATACAGACAGTCAAACATATGTCTACACATATAGACTAAGACAGCCATTACAGAGTGTCAAACATACATGAATTTACCATAAAAAAAAATTTCTAGGCTCTACTGGAATGAGCAATTAGATATATTTAATTAACAAGTAGATGGACAGATGGACAGAAGAAAAGACAGATGTAGACATATTTTCTGCCGGGTGTTTGAAATCAATAATTAAAAAAATATATATTAATGAAGACAGTGCTTTCCATGGAAAAACTACTGGCTGACAATGCATCTTTAAGATATCCTCTCTCTTTCTCTCTCTATAGCGGTTTCTCTCTATAGGACTTCCGCTTCCAAGATGGTGAAACGAAGCTCATGTTCTCTCGACCGCTGCAGAAAGTGCATTTGGGGACTGATTAATTTCGGCTCTCCAATGCACTTTTCTGCGTTGAAGTCAATTTGATGTTATACTTAACAAATCTGCGCCAATGATGCGGTGTTGTACACACGGCAATATTCCGTTTTGACAAGTCAAGCGTTGTAAATGCGACCTTCAACCGTCTAGAGTTGATATGCGGTTTACATCAACACAGTGAGTGGTGTTCCAAGGACGTTTGACGTTCTAATTGTTTGACGCAAATTATTTACATGTTACAACTCATTAATGTGGACTCTGCCAAGTCAACCAAATTTTCACTTTAGGGATTTTGCACCGTATTTCGTTCGTTGAAGGCTTCATTCACTAGAGTAGACGGGAATATATGGGCGCAGCCATTGTTGTGTGTGCAACGTCATCATAATGGCTCATCGTATATCCCTAGACCGGCCGTACGCTAATGTTGACATTGCAGGAAGATCTTACGGTTTGTTGTTTGATGTGCGACGGGGATAATCGGACGACTAACTGTGTTTCATATGTTCGGATTTGGCGTCAAAAACGATGTCCGAGAATCATCAAGCGATATACATAGAAAAAAAAATATGACCATCATCATTTTCAGGAGGACGTGAACTTCCGGTCAATATGGTGGATAGGCGGCAGTAACCATTGAAGGCTATGTATGAAAAGTGTTCCTTGTTGCAGTTTCCCCATATTCCAAGTCCGGCTTGTTGCAGGAGCTACTGAGTTAAGTGCACTGTGCATACCGTGAGCTGTGTGTTTCATTTCATCCGTTTTGATCGTGTTTCGATATTCAGATTGTTTACGATGAATGATAATATCGTTTTACAGAGAACAGAGGGCTGTGTTCACATTCTGTGCGGTTTATGTCTGTTAACGTGTGCTGAGACTGCAATGATGGGGTTTACAGCTACCTTTCTTTGTGTGGGAGATGAGTTAGTAATTCGGATGATTCCACTGGCACGGGCGGTTGAGGAATTATGGATTTTAATTCGTTTGCAGTGATACCGGGGCCTTCCATAACCATAACTACTGGCTGTTATTCCGAAAATCTCTCATGACCTGTCATTGTTTTGTTGATGATGGACAAGGAAGTTAGCTTTCAACGAAAAAAAATAAGGAAGAAATAAATATTATATATCTTTGTTGAAGGAGGGGAAACAACCCTGTCTCAATGGGTGGCATGTAGGAAATATGGAAATGAAGACACACAATTTTATGACTAAAGCGGAACACCTTTGGAGGTGTGGGGGAAGAGAGGTTGGTGGGGATTAAGCACTGCTCAGGTCGTCATTTATCTCAAAATAAAAATAAAAAATCACGGTACCTATTTATGGCTGTGTAACTCAGGAGACACGTTCAGACAAGTAAATAATTCTGTTGGTTGCCAGGGGATAGTCATTTCAGTTTTACTAAATGTGCGTGTAAAAGAGCCCCGCAACGTCAAGTGCCGTATAGGGAATATAGCGTTAAGGACCACCATTTGTACATATCTTCGGCACATGATTTTTAGGGTAATGTCGTCGGTATTACGCCCGTGCCGCTTCACTTTCCCAGAAAAGAATCCGGTACCCATTTAAGGTTGGGTGAACTGGAAGCCGTCGATCACTCTTGTCCTTTGTAGCCCAGTTTACTAACCAATGAGCTATCGCGGCTCTCGAACGTGCATATATAGTTGGTTTATTTCTGACGAGACAGTTTGTCGTGTTGGTTTATTATTATTGAGCAGACTGTCTTCTCTGTTTAGTTTTTCAGGTGCACGCTCTGTGTGTTTACTGTTTTTTTTTAGGAACAAACTGCATTCTTTCTGCTTTTTAGGAACAAACGCTATTTGATTACTGTTTTAGGAACAAACTGCGTGTTTACTGTTTATTTTAGGAACGCGCTCTGTGTGTTTACAGTTTTAGGAACAAACTCTGCGTGTTTACTGTTTTTTAGGAACAAACTCTATGTGTTTACTGTTATAGGAACAAACTCTGCGTGTTTACTATTTTTTAGGAACAAACTCTATGTGTTTACTGTTTTAGGAACAAACTGTGCGTGTTTACTGTTTTTTAGGAATACGCTCTGTGTGTTTACTGTTTTTTTAGGAATAAAATATGTATGCTTACTGTTTTTTAAGAACAAAGTCTGTGTGTTTACTGTTTTTTAGGAGCATGCTCTGTGTGCTTACTGTTTTTTTTTAGGAGACTCTCCTGTAGTTTCTATTTTGTTTTGGAGCCAAGGTCTTAGTTTAGCTATGGAGGCGATTTTTATCATTATTGCTTTCAGTTTATCTTTTAGTATATTTTCCTTTAGATTATAATTTAGTTTATTTTCCTTTAGATTATATTTTAGCATATTTTCCTTTAGATTATAATTTAGTATATTTGCCTATAGATTGTATTTTAGCATATTTTCCTATAGATTATATTTTAGTATATTTGCCTATAGATTATATTTTAGTATATTTGGCTATAGATTATATTTTAGTATATTTTCATATAGATTATATTTTAGTATATTTTCTTATAGATTATAATTTAGGATATTTGTTTTTAAGGATATGTATTTCATATACCAATGACAATGTTGATAAATTGCACATGCCCCATATAGTCCTACTTGGAAAATAACATAATATACAAAGAACGAGAGAAAGCACGGAAAACAATAGATGACCTAAATAAAGATTCTAAACTGTACCTTTCAATATGTGTTGTCTGACATGGAAGTAAGTGTGCTAATGTAAACTGCCAGCGGTTTCTCAAAATAAGTAACTTTGATACCTGGTAAATAATCCACAAAGAGACACCACAAACTGGAAGCAACAATACAAGCAAAAAGGGATATAGAAAGATAATAAGAACATAGACAAGAGAGGCATGAACAGCAGACATCGGCTTCCGTGAACAGATTGAGAAGCTCGCCCACAAGAAGGAACTTCACGCGATGAACTTTGCATGGCTTGTGAGACGTGTGTCCGGACCAGAAGAATGTTTGATATTAGTTCATGCACAAATAGAGAATATAAATATGTCAACACGCGCTGGTCACAGAGGTTATTTATAGACACTTTCATTATTTTTAATTTCCTATATTCATATTTCCTATTTAATTCCCGCCATTGAATGCACAAAGATACAACGGAACATGATTCAGTCACGTGATACGGCAGAAAATCAAAACGCAATACAACCAATCTTTTCAACAAACAAACAAAAAAGTTACAGGAACATCAGATCCAAGGGCGGACTATGAACAAGATTGACTGGTGAACAAGAATGGCCGAAGGACAAGACTGATTGGTGGACAGGATTTATTGATGGGCAGGATTGATTGATGGACAGGATTTATTGATGGACAGGATTGATTGATGGACAGGATTTATTGATGGACAGGATTTATTGATGGACAGGATTTATTGATGGACAGGATTGATTGATGGACAGGATTTATTGATGAAAAGGATTTATTGATGAACAGGATTTATTGATGGACAGGATTTATTGATGAACAGGATTTATTGATGGACAGGATTGATTGATGGACAGGATTTATTGATGGACAGGATTGATGGGGGAGCAGAAGCGCCTGCGACCTGCGGTCGCAATAGCAGTGTTGGTGCACCATCAGCTGACCAAGACCTAGCAGTTCTACCTCCTCGTGGTCTCCCCTGGTAACATGCGTCAAAACAGGCTTGGGTAACAGAAGCTAGGATCATCGTGTTCCCTGTAGTGGTGGCTGTTACTGATATAGAAGATCCAGTATTGCAGTATCTCTGGGCTGGAATAGTAGTTTCCCAGCATAGCCTGGGATAGACGAACTCCAACTTCTCCAGTAAGAGCCGGGAATGTCAAGAAAGTCATTACCACCCGCCACATCAGTGAGTCAAACAGCATCCTGCCCGCATCAACTCGTAGCATTCCGTTAAAAACAACAACAAGATTTATTAATGGACAAGATTTATTAATGGACAAGATTTATTAATGGACAAGATTTATTAATGGACAAGATTTATTGATGGACAAGATTTATTGATGGACAAGATTTATTGATGGACAAGATTTATTAATGGACAAGATTTATTGATAGACACGATTTATTGATGGACAAGATTTATTGATGGACACGATTTATTGATGGACAAGATTTATTGATGGACAATATTAAATGATGGAAAGATTTATTGATGGACAATATTAAATGATGAAAAGATTTATTGATGGACTATTAGAAACACTAGTAAACATAATAGCAGTAGAGGCCATGAGAAGAGCAAAAGCCCGCAAAATAGCTTCCTTCGAAATGAAAGCAAATGAGGAAGGAAAGAAGAAGATATTCTTGAATTAGTTCACAATTATAGATAATAGTGTTTTCGTTGCTGAAAAAGAAATAGTAATAACACGAGGATTAGTTTCGAGAAATACACATTAACATTACTAGTAACAAAAAGAGCAAAATAAAATCTATTTATTTATTGTAAAGAAACCAGAATTCAATGAAAATAAACAAACATGACGCTATAACACAAGTAAGTAAAAATGTAAAGAGCCCCGTCACGGCAAGTGACGTATAGGGAATACGTTGTTAGTGACCATCACTTTTACAAACCTTCGGCACATGATTTTTGGAATAATGGGGTCGGTATTACGCCTGTGCCGCTTTACTTTCCCAGAAAATAAATTCGGTAGCCATTTAAGGCTGGGTGAACCCGGAAGCCGTTGATGAGGATCGAACCCGATCTCTTGTCCTTGAGTTTCAGTTCACTAACCACTGAGCTATTTCAACCCCCTTATAACACAAGTACATGCATTAAAACATCATTTATGTGATTTCTTGACAATGGAAACAAGAAAAAAGAGTTCTTACATGTATTTAGAACCAGTCATAATATACGGATGAGTATAATGGACAATAAGATAACAGACAAGAAAATCACTGCAGGCTGTAAAATTGTGGTTTTACAAAAGATTGTTGAGAATACCATGGACAGCTAAGAAAAGTAATTAAAACGTTCTCAAAGAGGCCTAAGCATAGAGTTAATATCTTATATAAGGAAGAAGCAATCATTTTTTGGCCATGTAATCAAAAGGGAACAGCTGGAATATATTGTAACAACTGGGGAAATTGAGGGAAGAAGAGATAGGGGGAAGCAAAGAGAAAAGATACCAGACAGCTTAAAAGAATAGCTTGGTAGAAGGTAAACAATAGAAATGTTAAATATCTGTCGAGATCAAAAGGTGTGGAGAGACATGATCATCGACGCCAGCAGGCAAGGTACTTAATGATGATTATAATAGAAAATATTATTATTTTTAGTAGAAGTAGTCATCATCAAGTGCACTGCCGGTTGAGGTAGGCGATCATGTCCTTCTACAATCTTCTATCCACCGTGCATCGTAATTAACTCTGTTGTTGTTTTCCATGCCATGACAGCAAGTTATCTAGTAATTTTTCACTTTGTCGTCCGCAATTTCTCTTTCCCTGTATTTTCCATGTGTAATGAATTATTCCAACTTTCCTCTTCTTACGATGTGCCCAAAAAAATGTTGATTGTTTCTTTTTGAAGTTCTTTAGGAGCTCTCTTTTTGTGTTGGCCTCTTTGATAATTTCCTCATTGCTCTTTTTAAGTCCATGGAACTTTCAACATACTTCTGAGAAATCCCGTCTAGTTGGCCTCTCATCGTCTTTTCATTTGTTTAGTAGTAGTAATAGCAGCAGCAGCAGCAGCAGCAGTATAGTAGTAGTAGTAGTAGTAGTAGTAGTAGTAGTAGTAGTAGTAGTAGTATTGCCATTCTTAAGCTGAGAACCATTGTGTTATTGCATTGTTAATTTATGTTTGTTTCTATTATAATAAATATTTATTTAGTATTAGTTTCACAATTTAAGAACCGTTGTGACGCAAGATAGCTTTCTCATAATCACCCAGCCATGAATATTTTTTCTGTGCCTCTCCCTGTCAATATACGCACAGTGTGTCATTTAAACGGATTTATACCATAGCGAGGGGGGGGGGGGGGAGACACAAATCCCTAATGTTGAACTTGACAATCATCGCCATTGGCGATTTAAAATTATATTTTCTGGAAGGTTCCTTATATAAACATGACTCGCTGTGTCTGTATTGACAACCACTTTTCAGTTGGTAAGGCTCTGTATCCGGTTGCTAGAGCAAACACATTTTGGCAAGAGTCGATTAAAGAGCGCCTCCCTCTTCAGTGATTTCTATGACTCATTCATACAATTATTGTTTCAAATGTTTGCGTTCTTCTAGACCCTGCTTATTACTCATTTGTTAAAAATAAACTTGGACTGATGGCGTTGCCGATCATGTATTTCTACAATAACTTGTTTCTAGTTTTGTCGACCAATCGTGCTGTTGGCTTTCTGTTGTGCCCGATGTCGGATTGTTCCTTCTTTCCTTCCTTCCTACCTTCTTTCCTTCCAGCTCATCTACCTACCTGCCTTTTTCCGTTATCTATATGCCTGCCTATCTATTATTTTCTATCCCTTATTCTCTCTCTGGTGGCTGTAGAAATGTGGTTTTACAGATGGATGTTGAGAATACCATGGACAGCTAAGAAGAGCAATGGAAACATTTTGAAAGAGGCCAAATCAAAGAGAGAGCTAATTTCCAATATTCATCATCATCATGTGCCCTACCGGTTGGCGTAGGCGATCATGTCCCTCCACAATAATCTATCTACAGTGCATTTTATCAGTTTTGTTGTTGACTGTTTTCCATACCATGACACCAAGCTATCCAGTATTTTCTCTCTTTGTCGTCCGCGATCTCTCTTTCCTTTTATTTGCCACTTGTAACCAAGTATTCCAACCTTCCTCTTCTCATGATGTGCCCAAAAAATGTTGATTGCTTCTTTCTGATGTTTTTTAAGAGCTTCCTTTTTGTGTTGGTCCCTTTGAGAACTTCCACATTGGTCTTTTTAGCTGTCCAGGGAACTTTCAACATTCTTCTGAGAAATCCCATCTCTGTGGCATCTAATCGTCTTTTCATTTGTTTGTCTACTGTCCATGATTCGCTTCCATAGGTAAGAATAATTTCCAATATTAGGAAGAAATAATCGTTATTTTTTGGCCATGTAATGATAAGTGAACATATTGTGACAACTGGGAAAATTGAGGGACAAAGAGATAGAGGGAAACAAAGACAAAAGATACCAGACAGCTTAAGAGAATGCCTTGGCAGAAGGTCAACAACAGAAATGATAAATAACTGTCCAGATCTAAAGTTGTGGATAGACATGATCACCTACGCCAGCAGTCATGGTATTTGATGATGATGATGATGATGATTTTCTCTCTCTAATTCACTTCAATCATGCATATATTGGTAAATTACGAGTTCAGCGACATAAATTAAAGTGGCCTATTTTTTAGTTGCTGTCAGATGAAAACTACAGAGTATCTCAAATACTAAAAACTATTTCTATGCTCGTCACTAACACATTCTATTTTATATTTTAATGATAGTTTGGACATTGAACCATACCCTTGCGTTGATTTCCACCCCCCCCCCCCCCCCTCTCTACAATTAGGGGGAGATCATTCTAATTAACGTCGCTAATTCGTAAATTACCCAAATATCATCATATGCATGTTTGTTTCCTCAATATGTTTTAAGCTTCCCTAATGCACAATGTGTCCAGAACGTCCTTCCTTAAATGTGTAGCAGGTATTATGTGCGCAATGTGCTCTTTCTGGCACATCGTTTACAAGTATCCAATACCTTTTAATAAGTGCCTAATAACGAACCCAAGCAGTGTAATAATATATTTAAGTGAATGCATATCTATTTACTACACTTTACTGAAAAATATGTGACCTATATTTTAGCGATGCGTATATTAAAAAAAAAAAAAGCCGTGATAGCTCAGTGGTTAGTGAACTGGACTACAAAGGACAAGGGGTAGGGTTCAGTCCCAACCGACGGCTTCCGGGTTCACCCAGCCTTAAATGGGTACCGGATTTTTTTCTGGGAAAGTAAAGCAGCAAGGGCGTAATACCGACCACATTACCCCAAAAATCATGTGCTGAAAGTCTGTAAAATATAGGGTCACTAACACCATATTTCCCTATACGCCACTTGGCGTGACAGGGGTACTTTACTTTTTCTTTTACTATATTTAAAAAAAATATAAATATTTGTTATATTATCTAATTTCACATACTGTATACTTACCCTTGATCAGTACATATAATTCTTATAGTTAATTCCTTACAGTGCATTTTGAGCATTATGACATTACATATTTCCCTTATATGCCTAGTAGTACATTTATCCTGTATAATTATCTTCTAATTGTACATTCTTGTGATGCATTGATTCCTGACATTCTACTGACGTTTATTATCATTACATTATTGTGTTGTATCATTTATTGTCTCGCAGTACCTATATTATATATTCCTTACGTTCTTGCAGTGATTAAAACTAGAAAATTGATCATAAGATATTTCCTGCCAGTGACTATATCTAGAAAGTTTATTATAGAACTGATATTTCCTGGCAGTGACTATATCTAGAAAGTTTATTATAGAACTGATATTTCCTGGCAGTGACTATATCTAGAAAGTTTATTATAGAACTGATATTTCCTGGCAGTGACTATATCTGGAAAGTTTATTATAGAACTGATATTTCCTGGCAGTGACTATATCTAGACAGTTTATTATAGAACTGATATTTCCTGGCAGTGACTATATCTAGAAAGTTTATTATAGAACTGATATTTCCTGGCAGTGACTATATCTAGAAAGTTTATTACAGAACTGATATTTACTGGCAGCCATTACAGTTTGTGTTTGAAGTTGATTAAAAGAATACATTTTAACCCACCCCCCTTTTTTCCCCCCAACCACACTGTCTTTGTGTGTATATGACTGAGTATGTGTTCAAGTTTTTTTTTAAAAGAACCAGGCCCCACGCTCGATTCCCACATACCATTTCTGTCTTGGTTATTTGGTTATTTGGTTATTTGGATATTTGGTTATTTGGTTATTTGGTTATTTGGTTATTTGGTTATTTGGTTTTGGAAGGCCCCGGTATCACTGCAAAGGAATTAAAATCCATAATTGCTCAACCGCCCGTGCCAGTGGAATCATCCGAATTACTAACTCATCTCCCAAACAAAGAACGGTAGCTGTAGCCCTATCATAGCAGTCCCAGCACACGCCAAAAGACATAAGGAGAAACCGCATAGAAAGTGAACAGGGCCAACAATCTTGGTTAAATTTCAGGTACACACATCTTTCTTTTAATCAGATGTAACAACTACGTCATTATTGGACGCCATTATTACTATTATCATTGTTAATGACTGCGAGAACGATCACTGGCCCCCTCATTGCCAAATGCTTAGTCCTAAAAAAAAAAAGTACCCCCCCGTCACGCCAAGGGGCGGCGTATTGGGAAATATGGTGTTAGTGACCCTATATTTTACAGACCTTCAGCACATGATTTTTGGGGTAATGTGGTCGGTATTACGCCCGTGCTGCTTTACTTTCCCAGAAAAAATAAATGCTTAGTCCTAGTTAGATAAAATTGATATTGTACTCGCCTGGCACATAGTCAAGGGACACAACTTTTAACTGTAATGTTACTTTTATTGTTACCCCACTACTTATGTCGTGAAGTGTCGCAGAAAGAAGGACTTTGTCAAGTTCTGACAATCACTTTTGGGTTGCTTGAGTTATTCATCATCATCGGGTTGCATGTCTTCACAGTACATGACAATCGTCATAGCCCGTCGGAAAGAATTTCAATCTTTAGCTAGATCTCTCACCTAATCTGTTATCGTATTCAAGATCTCTTTGACTTATTGAAACCACATTTTTTTTTGAGCTTTCATCATTTCGAATTTAGTTATTTATTCTTCGATTTCTTGATTTCTCTTTTCTTCTATAGCCCCATATTTTCTTGTTACGATTGACCTCGTTGTCAGGTAGGTTTTATCCTGTTCAGATTTTCGAACGGTTTAATTCTTTGTTGTTCAATGTGGTCAATAAGCACACACACACTGCGGACGCTTCTTCCTCTTCTACCTTTCAGATCCCTGTGGAGCATAGGTCTTCAACAAACACTTTCCAAGTCGTTCTCTTTCTTGCTATTCTTTTCAGATAATTCCATGTCATCATCTTCATCTCTGCTTCTGTCTGTCTTCTCCAAGAATTTCTTGGTCTTCCTCTTTGTCTTTTCCCCTGGGGATTCCAAAAAAGGACCTGTTGTGTAATACTCTCAGTTGGCTTCCACAGTGTGTGTCCTATCCAGCGCCATCGTCTTTGCTGTATCTCTTTATCCACTAGTATTTGACTGGTACATTTCCATAATTCTATGTTAGTGATTTTGTCCTGCCATTTCCATCCTTTTATTCTGCGTAAGCAACCATTAATGAAAGTCTGTTTCTTCATGATTGTCAATTTTGTTGTTCTCCATGTTTCACAGCCATATAAAAGGACTGACTTAACATTGGAGTTGAACATTTTTATTTTACTGCGGAAGCTAACTGAGAGTAATACACGACAAGTCCGTTTCTGGAATCTCTAGGGGAGGAGACAAAGGGAAAAGCCAAAATATACGTTGTAAAGATGGAAACCGAGATAGAAGAGCTGGAGCGATTTTAAGAGAATGGTAGGAAACAGGACTGCTTGGAAAGTGTTGTTAAAAACCTATGCTCCACACGGAGTTGAAGAGAAGAAGAAGAAAAATTAAGAAGAAGAAAAAAAAATGGTCAATAGCTGATGTTCCCATTTTTCTCAAGGTTTCATTTCTTATTTTATTTCTTCTAATTTTGGTTACTATTTTCTTATTCACTCCATTTTCTCAAGTTATTTTACGCTCGCGGTTATCAAGAATGGACAAAGTCTGATATTGGCAGCACAATGTGGGTACAAACTCAGTCATCTATAGTTTTACAAGGCCTGCTGGCTGAAATGGAAATCCGGGAATCACCCAAAACTTTAGCTATGCCAACTATAGACGACTGACTTCACTTTACCCACCAGCGCCCCTGCTCGCAACGCTGAAAACGTCATAAGCTTTGGGTATTTTCTTTCAACCCTCGGGCTTTAATAATATTATAGAATGCTGTAGTATTAGAAAATGTTTTTATTCGTTTCCTTGTAATTGATTATTTTTATTACCGGAACTAAAATCGCACTTGTCGGAATTGAGCAGCGATATGAAGCGATCTCTTTAATACGGTGCCAGGAGCCAGTGACACGATACGTCCAAACACTGTGAACTCCGCGTGACTTCCGTTACTCTTTGTCTTCTCTCGGTCCCGAATCAACCACAGCAAACCAGTTAAAAACAACAATCACGCAGTTCGTACTTGGCACCGCCTGGTCACGGAATCCATGGCCTAGAAATGACACACCAGTTGTTGTCCAAAGTACAACTTGCGTAAATCGCTATCGGGCTAAACACGAGTTGTGTTACCTTCCCATAATTTGTTGTATCATTCTCGTGTGTCAGATGACGTTGACACTACATTCTCACCACTGACAGCGATCACGTGCCTTTGGTCATTCCACTTCCTCTTCTTTTCTGTTCGCTTGTTGCTTACCCCTCGTCGTCGCTAGCCCCTTAAAAAGAGCGCTAAAGTATGGTCTATGTTTTCTACTCTTCTTCTTAGTGTCCACCATTTAGGTGAGCGTGGATGCGCTGTGTCGCTAATGTATGACAATTCCGCGATATCTGCGCCTTTCAACCCAACCGATGCGTTCTGTCGCTAATGTATGACAATTCCGCGATATCTGCGCCTTTCAGCCCAACACATGCATCTTCGGCAAAGATCTATTTTCAATTTTCCTAGAGCAGCGGCCATTTTGGCCTGCTCTTTTTGACGTATAGCTGTCAAATGCTCTTACACGCCTAGTACACATGTGACCTCCTGTTTTTCCGCCATGATCTAAGAGGGCTAGACATCGTATCTTACCACCAAGAGACCAGGGCAGGGTAAAACCATGAAGAAACTACGGATTTGAATTGAAAAGTTTGATTCGAACCTCAGGCCTTTTTATCAAAAGGCGTTCATCTTAATCATATACCACCAGATCCCCTATCGTCTATTCTTATTCTGCTTCTTCTGAGTTCGTACATCTATTCATCATCATCATCATTGAGTGCCGTCTCCGCATCGAAGGTTGGCTACCATGGAGCGCCATTCCACTATCTTGCTTTGAAAGTGCAGATTGTCATAGGTTGACTTGTCCATCTTTTGATGTTACTCGTCCATGTTAGTCTTGGTCTGCCTCTGCCTCTTTTACCTTGTATTTCCCCTTCCAGTATTACTTTTTTAGGCTGTTGTGTCTTTTAATATGCCCCAAAAATTGCATTTGTCTTGTTCTAATTGTGTTATTGGTTATTGGTTATGGAAGGCCTCGGTATCACAGCAAACGAATTAAAATTCATAATGGCTCAACCGCCCGTGCCAGTGGAATCATCCGAATTACTAACTCATCTCCCAAACAAAGAAAGGTAACTGTAGTCCCCATCGTAGCAGTCTGAGCACACGCCAAAAGACATAAGGCGAAACCGCGCTGAAAGTGAACACAGCCAACTGTTCCCTGTCATACGATATCATCATTCATCGTAAACAAGCGGGATATCGAAGCAGGATCAAAACGGATGAGACACACAGCTCACGGTGTGCACAGAGCACTTAACTCAACAATTAATTGTGTTTAATAGTTATCTTTTCATTTTTAGCTGTTTTAAGACTTCATCGTTTCTTTTCTTTCCATTTATTTCTACCTATTCTTCTATAAATCCACATTTGAAAGGCTTCAATTTTCTTTTCTGTTTTCTTGTATAATGTCCATGTTTCTGTACCATACAGGAATGTTGAGAAGATGTAACATTTTGCTATATCAGTTTTAGCCCTGGTGTTATATATTTTGATTTTAGTATGTTCTTCATGACATTAAAATTACTTTTGCCATACCTATTCTTTTGTTTATTTCAGTTGTGCATTTTCCATTACTGGAACCTCTATCACTTCTATTCATATTCCGCACGTACAATTAACGTAACTGCATAGTTTCATGACTCACGTCATGACTTGATACCAGCACATTTGAAGTCAACACATCCTGTTTGACCACGCCGTTTCTGACATCCTGGTGCCTTCATCCTACTCTGCCTACACACTTCACCATATTGGTTCGCCCAGCTTCCACAGCCATCACCTCAGACTCACAACAGGATCTTGGTCATATTTGGCTCACTAATCCAGATGCAAGCACTCAGCTATAAGTCATTGACCTCTTTCAGCCCACGCACTTTAAGAATGTCAGCCCCTCTTGTCTATTTCGCAAGTTCTTTATTTCCCCAACCGCTCTGTAATTTCATCCAATAATTTATTGTTCTTTCCCCTCAATGCTCCAATTTCCCGCTATTGCCATTAAGTATCCCAGCTGTCGTTTAAAAATTGATACCAAATTGAAATGAAAAAATCATACACGGCTGTTTATTTTCATCTAAAGTGGAATTTTAGTTCTAATCTTGGAAATTGAACAGTATTTATATATAAAATAATATTCTGGGCCTGACACATTCCACTCATTCTTAAAATTGATATTTTATGGAAGTGGTTTCAATTTGTGACAACATACAGAAACTTTTGTTTTTATTTAGATAAAGTCAGTTTCTCCGGCTGGGCATAGAACCGTGGTCAGAGGTTTAACAAGCCGCTATCGTAAAAAAGATGGCTTGGCAGAAGGTCAACAACAGAAATGATAAATAGCTGCCGAGATCGAATGTTGTGGAGAGACATGATCACCTACGCCACTAGGCCGGTACTTGATGATGATGATCGTAAAAACGATTTTGTTAATGAAACGTAGACCTGATACAAAAATAAACGAGTGGAATAAAGAGATCGACCACTTTACCTTGGAAGTCACATTGACCGAGAAGGGGATACAAGCAAAGAAATTAGAATCAGAATAGCTAAAGCAGCAATGTCTTTCAGAAGCCTTGAAAAGTTGTGGAAATCAAAACTCATCAGCACAAAAACAAAACTTAGGCTATTCAAATCAAATGTATTATCAACCCTTACGCATGCGTGTGAAAGCTGGAAAACAACAAGAGATATAGAAACAAAGTTGAACACATTCGAAAATAAATGTCTAAGGAAAATACTTGGTATAGTGTGGAGCGAATTCAAAACAAACGAGGAAATTAGAGAAATCGCCAATCAACCACTAATAGTAAAGTTATAAAGAAAAGACGATGGTCATATGTTGGACATGTGATGAGAAGAGATAATAACCAAATAGCAAAGCAAGCCCTCATGTGGGAAACAACAGGTAAGAGGAAAAAAGAAAGACCCAGAGAAACACTGAGAAGAACATTGATGAGAAAGGCAAGAGCACCAGGAATCGGCTCCCTCAATGAGATAGAGCTGCTTGCACAGAACAGAGACAAATGGCGAGATTTGATAAAATATCTTTGAAAGAATTGAAAACTGCTAGAACAACAAATTCAGATAAGAGAAGGAGTATCTTAGTCTACGTCCTATGGGCCGGCTACGGCTCGAAAGGTCAATAGATAGATAGAAAGTCAGTTTTTATGTATAGATGCTATTTAAGTATTTACTGCTCGCAATTAAATGATCAAATTTGGGAAAACTTGAGAGTTTCGGGAGATTGAATATTGTACTTTAACCTACAGTTTTTAAATGTCAAAAATAGAGCTCCTTCTAAATAACTTTCAATGTAATATAGAAGAAAAGTGTAATTAATTTCCCAGGAAAGGCACAAATGAGGCAAATAAAGTAAAGTATGAATGTCAAATATTTGTGCACACTTATGTTTTAGTTGTAATTTTGTCTCTCCATTATGTTTTCATCACTGTTGCTTGTCAGGAGTATTTTCGGGGGCTTCGGTAGCCTAGTTGGAAAAACCACCCGACTGGGCTACAGACTTTTGGGCAACCTGTGTTTGATTACCGCTGAAAACAGTGTGAGTTGTACTCGTGGTTGGAAAAAAAAATACCACAGCGGTCGACCCAGTCGCTGGTAGAAATGGGTACCAGATGAGGAATGCCGCCTCGCATCGTGAGTTTCAAAATTGAAGCGACACTATCCAGAAGTCTCCGAACACTTCTGGATAGGCGACCAAGCCTATGGGTGAAAACTCGTGTGCTTTGACGCCGATTCAAGTCTCGTACTTCACCTCACTTTTACCTTTATTTTAGTTCAAGAATTATTCTTCTTTCCTTCCTCATTTGCCTTTTAAAGTCGACGGGAGATATAATTTGCTGTCTTTTGCTCTTCTGTTCCCTCTGCTGCTGTTATGTTTCCTAGTGCTTCTTATTTTTCGTCGATCCATCTTTTTCGTGGTCGACCCTTGGATCTTGTGTTCTCGCAACGTTTATTGAGGGCTCGTTATGTTGTATTTTGATTACTCTTCCTTGTCTCCTGGCCAGACTATTTTATCTGTTGTTTCTTTATATATATTCTATGGGTCTATTCCTAGTTTTTTTCTCAGTTCTTCATTTCTGATCTTATCTCTCAGACTGTTTCTTGTCATTCGTCTAACACATTTTATCTCCGTAAAGGTTGTTTTTCTTATTGTTCTTGCATCTAGGGTCCAAGTCTGACATTGGTAGCACAACGTTGGGATGAAGATTGTATTGTAAAGTGCTCGTTTTGTCTCTAGAGTTATTTCCTTGTTGGATAATAGTGGTGTTGGACAATAGCTGTCCAATGATTTGACAAGCTTTAATGCATCTTGAGTCTATCTCTGCTGTTTGTGAATAGTCATTTGTCACTAAACTACCTAGGTATTTGAATTCATCTACTTGTTTTATTTGCCTGTCGTCTATAGTTATGTTCCAGTTCTGTTTCTCTTTGGCAACATTTATGACTTCTGTTTTATTGACGTTGATTTTCATGCTGTATTTTGTGCCTGAGCTGTTGAGTTTGTTTAAGTGTTTTTGTAAGTCTTCTATTGTTTCATATATTAGTGCCTGATCGTCTGCATATAAAAGCTCGTTGATCTCCTCTGTCTCTGATGGGTTGGCTAACTTGCATATATAGTCCATGTATGTAATAAACAGTAAGGGGGTTAGCACCCTTGTCTTACACCTGATCTAACTTCGAAGTGGTCTGTGTAGCCTGCTACTGTTCTGACTGTGCAGCTGCTGTTGATGTAGAGACTTTTAACTAGGTTGGTTAGATGTTGGCTTACTCCGTATGTTGTTAGTGTCTCCCACAGTTGTTCTGTTTACTCTGTCGAATGCTTTATCCTGGTCAATGAAAGCTATGTACAAATTTTGATTGTGTTCTGTCATTTTTTCTGCGAGCTGTTTTAATGTGAATAGTGCGTCAGTACATCCTCTGCTTTTTTTTTTTTTTCGGAACCCCATTTGTGAATCGCTTAACTGTAGTTGCTCTATTATTGGTCTAAGTCTTCTTTCTACAATATTGTCCTATATCTTTCCTACAAGGCTGAGAAGAGATATACCTCTATATTGATTGCAGTCTCTTTTGTTACCTTGGAAAAAGAAAGGTAGCAAGAATCAGTGACATTTGGAAATCGGAAAGAATAGGTAAAAATGGCCCCTGCTCAGGCAAAATTGGTAGAAGAAATCTACACAGAAACGTCCACATCCTCGTAGATAAAAAAAAAATTAGTACACCTCTGATGTTTAAGAATATCTGCCTGTATGGCGAGGGATATATTAGTACACGGCTGCCGCTGTGAAAAATAGAAAAGCACGCGATATTCAGATTCTGTCCACCCAGACTACGCTAGAGTTATAAAGCTGGAGTATGTCAAGAAAGAAAGAAAGAAGCAAAGAAACAAACAAACAACTCTACACATGGACATAACTTTTATTTGGACTGAACAGCATTGATGATAGTTTTGAAATAGAAAACCAAAGATGAGAGTTCCTTAAGAAAGCTGCCCACGTTGATAGCTGAAGCTAAGCAAAAACCTGAACTAAATAGCGCAACTTAATCCCCTCATGCATGACGTCATATCTGATTCTGTCTTGCCAAATTTTCCAGGTGAATTGTTTTGGTTACATTCCGGGAGACGTGGTACATCAGGGGTCTACAAACTCTATGACTGCAGTGTCTTAATGAATTTAAGGAAACGATTTTCAAGTCAGTTTACAACGGTAGACTTATAGCAATGGTGCCAGATCCTGCCAGTATTTTAAGAGGCTGCACTTATTTTCCTGACACGCGCCCCCTCACCAACATAATCTTCTAACTTTGATTTTATTTCATTTTCGAATGTTGCATGCTTGTTTATGTTTGTTCTCCACGTTCTACGATCATTCCCCTTAGTTTTCCTTTTTTTTAAGTAATGGAAACTAATGGAAAAGTGATGGCTTGATGATATCTTTGAATCTTAATTTTAGTCTAGTAACAGGTCTCTACTCTTCTGTTAGTTCCCTGTAAAATCATTTGGGAGGATACTGGAAGGGTTGATATATAATTATTAAAGAATGATCTCGATTAATGAAACCGTGGTGGTTAAGTGGTTTGTGCGCTCATTACTTAATAGAAAGTTCTGGGTTCTGGCGATTATTTTTTGCGGATTGACATGGATATGAAGGGTCACCCAAATTCTGATAAAATGAAATACCAAATACCAGAGATTTATTATGGAATGGAGTATTATTTATGATTATTAATAATAATCATAATGTGTCGATAGTCGTTGAAATACCATTTACTTCGTTGATGGTCGATATAATCATTTACTAAATTGTTCCTACGATTTTTTTTTTAAGTTTCATTTCTTTTTTTAGCTTTCTTCCTCCTAGTTTTTCTTGCAGCATTTCTGATACATGTCATTCTGTATTATACGATTATATGTTTTATCTCCTTATAGCATTTAAAAAGATTGACATTCAGTCAACCAATCAAAATTCTTTAGACCCCATGTAGGAGCAAAGGTCACGGACAAAGTCTCTCCGTCCATCTGTATTCTGGACATTTTATTTACTTCTTTCCAGTCTAAGCCAATGTTCTTGATTTTCATAATTTTTCTTCTTCATATATTACTGGACCTTCATCATTTTCTCTTCCCATGTGGGTTCTGTGTTCTATGGGTTCTGTGTTCTATGGGTTCTGTGTTCTATGGTTTGTGTTACGAAGCTGGCATCAGATTTTCTTAGTGCGTGTTCAATCCATCTCAATTTTCTCTTCAAAATCATGTTTAAGAATCTATGCATTATTTTGTGAGAGTGTCAAGTTAATCTTTCCCCAAATAATTCTTTCATAGTATACTAAAATGTTCGATTGTTTTGAGTTTTGTTGTTGTTGTTGCTTGTTTTTGTTTGCTCGACGATTGCTCTTTCCGTCTGCCGTTAAGATTACGTTAAATGGCTGCAGTCACAATCTTTACAGCAAGCTGTGATATCTGTGCATGTCGGTCTAATATATTCGACTTACCTATGGTATCTATGGATATCCATTGCCTTCCACTATGTTCACTACTTCTTTGGCAGGACTGATTGATCAATTTCTACAGCTTCCATGGGAAAGTGGGACAGGATCTTGATTAGTTCAAATTCACTGACCTTGACACTAGCTATGAGTTTTCAGTCGTTGATATGTTTAAGCTCATGCGCTTTATTGAGTTATTGAGTTATTTGCGGGTCATCATCATTGCTCTCCGAACATGTCCATAGGTTCTCAGATCCCCTCCTCAGCAAGTCTCGAAGTGTCCAGCGACTAACGGCTCCAGTTCTGTGTTGGTTGATCATCATCATCATTGAGTGCCTTCTCCGCAACGAAGGTTGGCTACCATGGATGGCCATTCTACTCTGTTTCTTGCCTTGATGGTGCAGGCTGTCATAGATTGACTTGTCCATCATTTGATGTTACTCGTCCATGTTAGTCTTGGTCTGCCTCTGCCTCTTTTACCTTGGTTGATAAGTCTTCTTAAACGTCCACTAAGTCTCTCGTTTCTGGCTGTGTCCATCTTAACTCCCATCTCTTTCATCCGAAGGAGTGACGTGGACTCATGGTTGTCGAAGTACGGTGCCCTTCCCACATCTCGATGGACATTGATGATGTCCGCCCGATCCATTAGTTGACTGTCATCAACGATAGCAGGGCTAGCCAACCTGTCCACTCTTTCATTTCCCCGTACTCCTGCATGTCATGGGACGTAGACAAAGGTAACCTTACGTATTTTTGACTTCTGCAATGACTCTACCCATTGCCTGCGTACAGAACCCGTCTTCACTTCTTTATCATGCTCATAGAATCACTCAGTATGCAGGCATGGGTGTAATCTTGTGACTCTAACCAGATGAATGCCTTGGTCATTGCCATCACCTCCATCGTCATTCTACTCGTGATAATAACGTATGCACCATTGTCTTCCTTGACTATTATGCCTGCCGAGCATACTGTAAATGCATATTCACTCCTTTGGTGTCTTATTACAGATCCGTCTGTATAGATGACAGCATCTTTCTCCTCGGTGTTATCCCAGATGAGACCGTTGACATCTGCATTGACCACGACTGACATTTCCTGTCGGATGTGGCAACACACGAGAATGCGCTTTATATAATAGATCAGTGTCTTACATGAACATTGTCCTCTCCTGTCATAAGTTGAAGATCGCTGTGTTACGTCATTGTTACTTATATATTTTTCCCCGATTTCTTTTATACTGGAATGCTCTAGTCTTGCGTCAAGTTAATATTTGATCGGGGTTTTATATTGCGATATGTTAATTCTTTAAGCTCATATGAATATTCCTGCATCATATATTGTTGAGGTGCACATGTACTCCAGAAAAATGTGCCCTTGTTATGTACAACAGCATCAAGAGTCAGTTACTGAGGCTACCAGAAGAGCAATAACCGGATCTTCCCTCAATCACGAAGTGGTTAAAGAAGTCCTTGTACTGTGACGTAGTGGGCATATTTAATGTCAGTGGTTCATAGATAACAATATAAAAAAAAAGTAAAGTACCCCGTCACGCCAAGTGGCGTATAGGGAAATATGGTGTTAGTGACCCTATATTTTACAGACCTTCAGCACATGATTTTTGGGGTAATGTGGTCGGTATTACGCCCGTGCTGCTTTACTTTCCCAGAAAAAAAATCCGGTACCCATTTAAGGCTGGGTGAACCTGGAAGCCGTCGGTTGGGATCGAACCCTACCCCTTGTCCGTGGTAGTCCAGTTCACTAACCACTGAGCTATCGCGGCTCCCCAGATAACAATATAATTAGGGTAATTTAGGGATATTTTGAGAAGATGACATTTGGAACACGTGGTTACATCTGGCAAAATACAGGGAAAGAGAGATCGCGGACGACACGAAAAGAAGATACTACATTGCTTGGTATCGTGGCACGGTAAACAATCAACAACATAATTGAAACGATGCACTGTGAACAGAGAATTATGGAAGGACATGATCGCCTACGCCATTCGGTATGACACATGATGATGATGTAGGGACATCAAATCTTACCAAGTCTCTACACAGCCTGGACAAATGAATGTGGATGGAAGTAAAGTAAAGTAAAGTACCCCCGTCACGCCAAGTGGCGTATAGGGAAATATGGTGTTAGTGACTTATTCTTTTTTTACTGACCTTCAGCACATTATTTTTGGGTAATGTGGTCGGTATTACGCCCGTGCTACTTTACTTTCCCAGAAAAAAAATGCGGATGTAAGAGATGGGACAATCTCCAGTACCAAACTACATGTTTTGACGACCTCTCTTGTACTCTCAATACAAACTGCAAGAGATTGACCATATCACAAGGCATCTGCGCCCATCTATGTGTAGACTGAGAAGTGGGAGTTGTCGCTTGGCTAATGCATCTACAGTAGAAGAAGAAATAACCGTTTTACATTAGTAAAAATAGGCTAAATAAAGTTGCCTAATAAATAATTCTAAAGTGAAGTTTCCTACGTCAGTGAAACTAAATTACCCAACATTTAGAAACTGCTCACCGCTCTTCGCGGGTATTTAGAAGTTCGTGCACTATAATAATGAAAGTTTCTTGTGTTGGACAAAGTTATCAGCTTTTAAGCGGACGCTATCGTTAGACATTTTAGACATGATTTTTAGACATTTATAGAAGAATAGGTAGAATTGGATGGAAAGAAAAGAAAACAAACAATGAAGTTTTAAAACATCTAAAAATGAAAAGAGAACTACTAAACACAATTAGAACAAGACAAATGCAATTTTTGCGGCATGTTAAAAGACACAACAGCCTAATAAAAGTAATATTGGAAGGGAAAATACAAGGTAAAAGAGGCAGAGGCAGACCAAGACTAACATGGACGAGTAACATCAAAAGATGGACAAGTCAACGTATGACAATCTGCACCATCAAAGCAACAGACAGAGTGGAATGGCGCCCCGTGGTAGCCAACCTTCGATACGGAGACGGCACTCAATGATGATGATGATGATGATCGTTACACAATGATCATATTCTCATATACAAGAACAAACATCTAGTTTTTATTTGAAATACATTTATCATTCTTTTTTTTTTTTGTCACCACAGTTTTAACATGTTGATTCACTGCTAATTCATTAATATATCCACAGGTGTCGTGAACAGACGAGATGTGATGCAGATTTTCAAGTTTTACCAAGTATATCTTGCACTGATTGTTGTTACCCCTGCCGCCGGAATTATGTAATGTTGTCTATCTGACCTTTGGCCTTCCTCGAGCCTGGACGCCAGATCGTCGGCTGTTAGAGGTGAGTAACTCTAGCTTGTTAGTTCCATCCTCATAAGAGAGCAACCCACAACTTCTTTACTAATTCTGTGAACGAAGGATGGGTGGTCTACAGGTATGACATCGACCACTTGATAAGAAGGTCTTGGTTAGGTTCGAATCCCGCTTTCACCCTCATCATCATCAAGTACGGGACCTGCTGGCGAAGGTGATCCTGTCTCTCCACAACTTTCGATCACGACAGTTATTTATCATTTCTGATGTTGACCTTCTGCCAAGCCATTCTCTTAAGCTGTCTGGTATCTCTTCTCTTTGCTTCCCTCTATCTCTTCGTCCCTCACTTTTCCCATTTGTTACAATATATTACAGCTGTTCTCTTCTCATTACATGACCAGAAAAAGATGATTGTTTCTTCCTATTATTGGAAATTAGCTTTCTTTTTGCTTTGACAATTAGCTCTCTTTTGCTTTGGCTTCTTTCAGAACGTTTTCATTACTCTTCTTAGCTGTCCATGGTATTCTCAACATTCATCTGTAAAACCACATTTCTACAGACTCCAGTGATTTTCTCGTCTGTTTTTCTTTACTGTCCATGAATCACATCCATATGTTAAGACTGGCTCTACATAACATTTAAATCCCGCTTTAGGCAGTGGATAATTTCTTCGATTCTGTGGTTTCTTCGTGGCTTATCCTGTCTGGACTCTGAGTAGTGAGATCTGATATCTAGCTCTCTCAGAGTAGTGAGATCTGATATCTAGTCCACTCAGAGTAGTGAGATCTGATATCTAGCCTTCTCAGAGTAGTGAGATCTGATGTCTAGCCCTCTCTGAGTAGTGAAATCTGATATCTAGCCCTCTCAGAGTAGTGAAATCTGATATCTAGCCCTCTCAGAGTAGTGAAATCTGATGTCTAGCCCTCTCTGAGTAGTGAAATCTGATATCTAGCCCTCTCAGAGTAGTGAGATCTGATGTCTAGCCCTCTCAGAGTAGTGAGATCTGATGTCTAGCCCTCTCAGAGTAGTAAGTTCTGATGTCTAGCCCTCTCTGAGTAGTGCGATCTGATGTCTAGCCCTCTCTGAGTAGTGAGATCTGATATCTAGCCCTCTCAGAGTAGTGAGATCTGATGTCTAGCCCTCTCTGAGTAGTGAGATCTGATATCTAGCCCTCTCAGAGTAGTGAGATCTGATGTCTAGCCCCCTCAGAGTAGTGAGATCTGATGTCTAGCCCTCTCAGAGTAGTGAGATCTGATGTCTAGCCCTCTCAGAGTAGTGAGATCTGATGTCTAGTCCTCTCTGAGTAGTGAGATCTGATATCTAGCCCTCTCAGAGTAGTGATATCTGATGTCTAGCCCCCTCAGAGTAGTGAGATCTGATGTCTAGCCCTCGCGAGTAGTGAGATCTGATGTCTAGCACTCTCAGAGTAGTAAGATCTGATGTCTAGTCCTCTTAGAGTAGTGCGATCTGATGTCTAGCCCTCTCTGAGTAGTAAGATCTGATGTCTAGTCCTCTTAGAGTAGTGAGATCTGATGTCTTGCCCTCTCAGAGTAGTGAGATCTGATGTCTAGCCCTCTCAGAGTAATGAGATCTGATGTATAGCCTTCTCAGATAACGGCGAAAAACAGGAAGTTGCGTACGAATTCTGACCCGTTTAAGAACTATTGGCAGTTGGGAATCGCAAAGAGTCGGCTACTCAGTGTGTGCGTGTGTTTGTGTGTGTGTCGATGTTGTAATTTCTCATTCTGTTAATATCTGATCTTCTGCGTTCGCCTCATCTTCTCCGTTACATCTTTCGGCCTCAAAAGAAGCTTTAAATGAGCAGAAAAGCGTTTGTGTTGTGATTTATTGCAAGCTGCGATCGCTACGCCTTTCGACTCAACTAGTCCGATTTGAGCACGGCATTTGTGAGTCCTGGGTGGTCTTTCCTCTTTAATTCCTACTCGCTTGGCTGCCAGGCTTGTTAGGCTATTCCACTCTGGCCACCTCACGAAATCTAGTAACATCTTAATGAGCTGTATTTCATTGGTTCTTATGCCAACAGTCGGCTATGAGTCGTGCAAGCTTCCAGCTTAAAATGTAAAGCGTTTGGAGTCCACTATTTCTAGTGATGTTATGTTTTTTCTTAAAAAAAAAAAAAAACTCTAACTAAACAGGTTTTGTTCTTTCTATTTTTGTGCTTTAGATAAGGAGTTAAGGCAAAGAAATGCAAATGAATGCATAAAAATGCGTAGCTGCAGTAAAGCTGAATGTGAGGGAAAATTGAAAAAAGAAATAGAAAAAAATGGTTTTCTATTTTTTTCAATTTTCCCTTTAGACAAGGACCATGATTTTAGCGCAACCGTAGTCATCATCATCAAGTACCGGTCTGCTGGCGTAGGTGATCATGCCTCTCCACAATTTTCGATCTCGACAGTTATTTATCATTTCTGTTGTTGACCTTCTGCCAAGCCATTCTCTTAAGCTGTCTGGTATTTTTTTCTCTTTGCTTCCCTCTATCTCTTCGTCCCTCAATTTTCCCAGTTGTTACAATATATTCCAGTTGTTCTCTTCTCATTACATGGCCAAAAAAGATGATTGTTTCTTCCTAATATTGGAAATTAGCTCTCTTTTTGCTTTGGCCTCTTTCAGAACATTTTCATTACTCTTCTTAGCTGCCCATGGTATTCTCAACATTCTTCTGATATTCTCAACATTCTTCTGTAACACCACATTTCTACAGACTCTAGTGATTTTCTTGTTTGTTGTCCTTTTATCCATGATTTACATCCACATGTTAAGACTAACTCTACATAACATTTAAGAACTCTTTTCTTGTTTCGATTGTCAAAAATGGATTGCATAATATCTTCCTCATTTTTTGGAAATCTCCTTTTGCCTGAGCCATTCTGCATCTCACCTTTTTTGTACATCTTCCGTCTGAGGTTAACAGAGTTCCCAAATATTTAAATTCATTTACCTGCTTTAATATTGTTCCACTTGTATTTATTTTGCACTGAGGTGATGCCTTTTTCTTTATTGTTACCATTACTTCTGTCTTTTTGCTATTAAGGCTGAGTCCTTTATTTTTGCTTTCTTTCACTATAATGTGCAACAGTAGTAGGATGACAGAAATTGACTATTTATCATTAATCATAATAATTACTTGTTCTAATGGCTGAATGAATAAGCGCCACTGGATCTACATATATATTTACGGATTATCAAAGTTGATGAATTAATCTTTATTTGTTATAACATTTCATTCGTGCTGGATTTATTTGTACGTGGTAATCAAATTCTAATCGATGTTGGATTTATCATTCTTTATGCGGCAGTAAAATTGCATCTGATACTGGATTTACTTGTATGTAAGTAAGTAAAGTCAAGTACCCCCGTCACGCCAAGTGGCGTATAAGGGTAATATCGTGTTAGTGACCATATATTTTACAGACCTTCAGCACATGATTTTTGGGGTAATGTGGTCGGTATTACGCCCGTGTCGTTTTACTTTCCCAGAAAAAAATCCGGTACCCATTAAAGGCTGGGTGAACCGGAAGCCGTCGGTTAGGATCGAACCCTACCTCTTGTCCTTTGTAGTCCAGTTCATTAACCACTGAGCTATCGCGGCTCCCACTTGTAGGTAGTAACAACATTTTAATTTGTCCTGCATTTACTTGTTTTTTTAACAGTTTCATTGATGTTGATATTTATCTTTATTTGGTAACAGCAACAACATTTTCTTTGATGTGGCATTTATCTTTATATGGTAACAGCAACAACATTTTCATTCATCTAGAATTCACTTTTATTTGATAACAATATTTTCATTTGTGCTGGATTTATCTTTTATTTAGCAATGCAATTTTCATTGGTGCTGGATTTATCTTACATTTAGCAATACCATTTTCATTGGTGCTGGATTTATCTTACATTTAGCAATACCATTTTCATTGGTGCTGGATTTATCTTACATTTAGCAATAACATTTTCATTAGTGCTGGATTTATCTTACATTTAGCAATACCATTTTCATTGGTGCTGGATTTATCTTACATTTAGCAATACCATTTACATTGGAGCTGGATTTATCTTTTATTTAGCAATAACATTTTCATTAGTGATGAATTTATTATTTATTTATCTATAACATTTTCATTGGTGCTGGATTTATCTTTTATTTAGCAATAACATTTTCATTAGTGCTGGATTTATCTTTTATTTAGCAATAACATTTTGATTGGTGCTGAATTTATCTTTTATTTAGCAATAACATTTTCATTAGTGCTGGATTTATCTTTTATTTAGCAATAACATTTTTATTGGTGCTGGATTTATCTTTTATTTAGCAATAACATTTTCATTAGTGCTGGATTTATCCAGGTGTCGCATTGGTAACACAACGTCGGAATGAAGATTGTGTTGTATAGTGCTTGTCTTGCCTCTAGAGTTACTTCCTTGTTGGACAATAGTGGTGATAGGTGATTTGAACCCACAACCTCTCTGTCTCGAGACCGGCGTCTTGCATCAAGACCAACCAGTCCCTGCTTTGAGATTCAATCTATTATCTCAACACTTTGAGATTCAATCTATTATCTCAACACTTTGAGATTCAATCTATTATCTCAACACTTTGAGATTCAATCTATTATCTCAACACTTTGAGATTCAATCTATGATCTCAACACTTTGAGATTCAATCTATTATCTCAACACTTTGAGATTCAATCTATTATCTCAACACTTTGAGATTCAATCTATTATCTCAACACTTTGAGATTCAATCTATTATCTCAACACTTTGAGATTCAATCTATTATCTCAACACTTTGAGATTCAATCTATTATCTCAACACTTTGAGATTCAATCTATTATCTCAACACTTTGAGATTCAATCTATTATCTCAACACTTTGAGATTCAATCTATTATCTCAACACTTTGAGAGGAAGAAAATTTACACCATAGCACATTGTAGCATAAAAAAATATGCATGCTGTTAGTGTCCGTATTTATTCTTAACAATCACACATTTTTTGGATAAGGTGGACAGTATAACGCCAGTGCTCTCCTTTTCCAGAAACAAATGTGGGTACCCTTTTTTCTTTAACTCTTTCCGTGCGTTTCGCCGCACCATGCGTCATGCCGTTTTCGGTTATGTACGTTTAGCCGCACAGTGCGTCACTCTCAATATTATTAGTGTAAACTGTAATCAAACCATATCCTTTTAATCTACCTTGTATCATCTTGGTATTGGTGAAATATAATTCATGGTTTAATTATATAAAAATGCATATATAATATGTTAAGTGTTAGGTAAATATAAACATGTAGATTAATATTTAAAAACATGAAAAATTTTGTCTCTGAAATGTCTACCACTAAAATGATAAAAACATTCCGTACTGAAAGAGAAAGGCTACGTAAACCTGAAGAAGACGTCAATCGAGACTGAATTTGACGTTTAAGTAAAGGTAAGGGTAAAGGTAAAGATAAAGGTAAAGGTAAAGATAAAGGTAAAGGTAAAGTACGAGACTTAAACCGGCGTCTTAGCATGCGAGTTGCCACCCATATGTGCTCGGCTGCCTATCCAGAAATGTTCGGAGATTTCTGGATAGTGTCGCTTGAAGCATCGAAACTCAGATACGAGGCGACATTCCTCGCCTTCCCAGGGTAATACCCTGGTACCAATTTCTGCCAACGGCTGGGTCGACCGTGGATTTTTTTTTTTTCCAACAACGAATATAATTCACATTGCTGACAGTGGGAATCGAACACGGGTTGTCTGAACGTCGGTAGTCCAGTCGGGTGGTTTTCCCAACTAGGCTACCGAGGCCTCGTCTTCTACCTTTTTAGCTCCCAGTGGAGCATATGTCTTCAACAAACACTTTCCAAGTCGTTCTGTTTTTTTTTGCCATTCTTTTAGGATCATTCCATGTCTTTCTCATCATCTTCATATCTGCCTCTATCTGTCTTCTCCATGAATTCCTTGGTCTTCCTCTTTGTCTTTTCCCCTGGGGATTCCAAAAAGGGCCTGTTGTGTAATACTCTCCGTTGGCTTCCGTAGTGTGTGTCCTATCCAGCGCCATCGTCTTCGCTGCATCTCTTTATCCAATAGTATTTGACTGGTGCATTTCCATAATTACACGATAGTGATTTTGTCCAGCCATTTCCATCCTTTTATTCTACGTAAGCATCCATTAATGAAAGTCTGTATCTTCGTGATTGTCAATTTTGTTGTTCTCCATGTTTCACAACCATATAATAGGACCGACTTAACGGTCTTCTTAATGGTTTTCTCAACTAGGCTACCGAAGCCCCCATTTGACGTGTAACCCCTAAGATCACTAACCACTACGCTACCGCAGCTCTCAGATTAAATCAAGCCATGCTTCTCATTACAAGACGTAGTTTTAAACCAAAAAAAAAAAAAAAAAAAAAATAATGAAATAAAAAAATGAAATGCTGTTCTTTGTCTGAGGAAGTTAAAATAATTTTTAAAAAATGCGAATTTGCTTTAAAGCTGGCGATAGTGAGGGTAAAAGATAAAATAACATTTTATAGTTGTAGATTTACGATGGTTAACCCAGGCGCCAGGCGTAGCGGTCTAGCTTTTGGTGAGAAACGCAACACAAACACATAGGAAAAGCTGGAACAAAACAGCAGATTAATAAAGAGGACTAAAAAAAACAATAAAAAAAATAAACGTTAATATGTGTGTGGTGACTGTTTCGCTTAGCTCTCTACACCAAACACTAACATTCATGTCACTTCTGATGTAGACCTTGAGCAATCTTTCAATTGCTGTAGCACAGTGATTCTCAAATGATGTACAAACACATTTTCCTATCTTTATAAAGCATTTTTAACCATGCACTTAAAAATGAATGAAATATTTTCCCTCGCCAGCAGTCTCCCGTTTTTGCCATAAAAGAGCTTTACTCGCTCGTTTGTTTCATAAAATAACTTCTAATAACAAAAAGCCATCTTCAAATCTATTTGATTCAATAAATGCATTACCATCATCATCATTATAATTCTAGTTTTATCAACCTTTTTTTTTTTTTTATTAAGCGGTCATGAATAAAAACAAATGATGGTTAAATAAAAGGGGCGAATTAGCAGCGTAGTTTAGGTGGAGAGGGTATGGAGTTGTTCAACTAATTATTTGCAATGCTACAGATGACCTAAGAAGTAACCATTTTCATCGGCGAGTAAGTGGCGCTATAACCTCTTCCCGGGTAAATTAGATTCGTCAGACTTGATGGGGGGCTTATTTAAGAGATTTATTATCTCAGCGAAACTAAACTACTATAAGAGATCTGTCAACTTAACTAAACAAATCAAAGACATTTGTCAACTAAACTAAACTAAACTAAACTAAAGTAATCTAAGATATCTGTCACCCTTAACTAAACTAGACTAATATAAGAGATCTGCCATTAACTAATCTAATCTAAGAAATCTGTCAACTTAACTAAAATAATTTAAGAGATCTGTCAACTTAACTAAACAAGACTAATCTAAGAGATCTGCCATTAACTAATCTAATCTAAGAAATCTGTCAACTTAACTAAAATAATTTAAGATATCTGTCAACTTAACAAAACTAGACTAATCTAAGAGATTTATCAAATTAACTAAAATAGACTAATCTAAGAGATCTGCCATTAACTAATCTAATCTAAGAGATCTGTCACTTTAACTAAACTAGACCAATCTAAGAGATCTGTCAACTTAACTAAACTAGACCAATCTAAGAGATCTGTCACTTTAACTAAACTAGACCAATCTAAGAGATCTGTCACTTTAACTAAACTAGACCAATCTAAGAGATCTGTCAACTTAACTAAACTAGATTAAACTAAGAGATCTGTCAACTTAACTAAACTAGATTAAACTAAGAGATCTGTCAACTTAACTAAACTAAACTAATCTACGCGATCTGTCAACTCAACTAAATTAAACTATCTATGAGATCTATCCACTATATAATAATATATGTAATATTAAAAAAAAAAAGAGGTCAGTGCACAATTTGCGCACGCTAAAGTGCCCTTAAGAAAATCACTGGAGTCTGAAGAAATGTGGTTTTACAGAAGAATGTTGAGAGTACCATGGACAGCTAAGAAGAGTAATGAAGATATTCTGAGAGAGGTCAAAGCAAAAAGAGAGCTAATTTCCAATATTAGGAAGAAACAATCATCATTTTTTTAGCCATGTAATGAGAAGAGAACAATTGGAATATATTGTAACAACTGGAATAATTGGGGGACGAAGAGATAGAGGGAAACAAAGAGAAAAAATAACAGACAGTTTAAGAGAATGGCTTGGCAGAAGGTCAACAACAGAAATGATAAATAGCTGCCGAGATCGAAAGTTGTGGAGAGACATGATCACCTACGCCAGTAGGCAAGACTAAAACTATGATCATAAGTAAAGATAATACTCAAAACCTACAAGTGAATATCAAAGTTGAACGAATAGACCTGGAGACAGTTCAGAACTACAACTACCTTGGACATACTATAACCACTGATGGGAAATGTGAAACTAAAATAAATAAAAGAATAGGACTGGCAAAACGTAATTTTAATGCCATGAAAATATACTAACATCAGAACAATACCACCAGGGATGAAACTAAGATTAGCAAAATATTATATTTTCTCAACATTCCTATATGGTGCAGAAACATGGACATTAGGCAAGAAAACAGAACAGAAAATTGAAGCCTTTGAAATGTGGTTTTATAGAAGAATAGAAAGAATTGGATGCAAAGAAAAGAAAACAAACGATGAAGTCTTAAAACAACTAAAAATGAAAAAAAAAATTACTAAACAAATCAAATGAGATTTTTGGGGCATGTTAAAAGACATAGCAGCCTACTAAAAGTAATCTAGGAAGGGTAAATACACAATAAAAGATGCAGACCAAGACTAACATGGACGAGTAACATGAAAAGATGGACAAGTCAGCTCATGACAACCTCCACTATGAAAAGAAGAGACACAGCAGCATGGCGCTCCATGGTAGCCAACCTTCGATACAGAGACGGTACTCATGATGATGATGACTAAAAATAAGCGTCACACTGTCATTGCATTGACTATTTTGTTTAGGATCTGTCTTTAATGTCTTTCTTGTCATTGTTATAATCAGATAACCCTAAAGGACAGGATTTTCATTTCCTTATAGAAGCCATGGACTGTGTTGAATTATTTTGTTTGGCCGACATTGCTTTTTGAAATTCTTATAAGAAGGTAGCAATGGAAAAAAAGAGGTAATTCTCTTTTCCTTTTCAGCTATTGTAACTAGGCCCTCTCTAATTTTATTGTGCATGCGAGGCAAAAATAAGGCTTTGACAATACTACAACAACAGGCAGATTGAATGTTAAGAAAGGGTGAGGAAAACTAAGAGAAAGAAATATTGAACAGCTGATCCAAAAGTCATAATCAAAGATCTACGCTGGACTGCTTCACATCTATTCCACACTCCACCTGGACTGCTTCACACCTACTCCACTCTCTTGTTATCTCTTATGGCCTCCAATCCTATCACGTGTATGGTTTCCCATCAACCTCTGTGCTCCATTTTGCTTACATATGAAATACATTCTCACTGTGAACTGTGCTGTCGGAATTCGCAATCAGCTAAGATATGCTTCAATTATATATATATATATATATATATATACATATATATATAACTGACATATTTTCTCATATTATATATTGTTACCCCCTGATATGTAGCACATCTCATTCTCTCTCGTTTCATCATTTCATCTCTTGCCCCTCTGTTTTTTTCTCCTTGACTTAACTGCTCGATCATCCTAGATGTAGTAGAATTGATCTGCTTTACATTGTTTGTTGATGTTGTTCTCGTTTTCCGAAGAAGGCCACATGTATGACGTAACGTCAGTATTTTATTGTGTTCATTTTTCGTAAAGCTGTCAACGTACCATATAGGAGTGCACGTTACACCACATTACTGGCTCCATAATAAAAGATCACTGACTAAAATTATGACATGCATGGGAGACCAAGAAATGTGGAGAGAGAGATGATCGCCTACGCTAACCGGCATGGCACCTCATGATGATGATAATGCAGTCCCTTTTTCATAACAGCGAGCACGCATTGACCTTTAGATAGTAGGGATTTCACCCGCCACATTACCGCCCTTTTAAGAACCACTGCTGTAACGTGTGTATACCTGCTGACTGCTGAGTCATTGGTAGAATAGTATAGTTTGGCAGTAAGGAACAGACTACAGACAGAGCGAATCATTGGATAGTTTAATCCTAGCATTCCCAGCATACAGGAGGATGACGCATGCGCTCAATGGATATATACATAAAGAGAGCCACGTACAAAGGACAGGGGAGCGACATGAGGTCTACATTGATAGCCTGTATTAGGATCGCTTCCTTAAATAGGAAAGAAAAAGCACGTCTAAAAGCATCATTACATTTTGTATTTCTTTCATTCTGATTTGGCTATTCATTTTTCTTTGATGTCAGTCCTTCGTTCCTTTATATTTATGTGATCTACGTTTGAGATCACCATATAGCCCTCTCATTCTCCCCGCCTCTTTTTTCCAAACGGTAAAAACTTATATGGGGTAAATACTATAACAATATTTCTGTTTACGTTTTAAAAAACAGCATTATCATTTTTATATCTTTTGTCTTTATTTCATTATAGTCCAAAGGAAAAAAATAATCCTGAAATGTCTAGTGCTATATTTACAGAATCTGTATGGTCATATTCCCCAAATATTTTTAATTCTGTCTCCACATAACTGTGGGATATAGGCCTAGTTGTTTCCCACAAAATAATCCAGTCCTCGTCAGAAGTGGTCGAGCAGGACCTATCTCGACTGTCTATCCTCATTAACAGTGGTCGTTCAACGACAATTCATACAAGCAACCCTCACCTTTCATCGCAAGAGACGGCTATGAAGAGTTGGAAATGTTTATGGCTGATTCCTACTTCGGAAAGAAAGACACAATAAAAGCTACAAAAGAAAGACACAATACAAGCAACAAAAGCAATACTATTTTACCTCTTTGTTGATACTAGCAGAAAATCCTACAGATCTACAATTACTTAATGAAATAAACATGATAAACAAAACATATGGATTAGATATGATTATAAAAAAGCCTAAAAAAAACTATGATCATAAACAAAAGATAATACTCAAAACATACAAGTGAATATCAAAGTTGAAGGAATAGACCTGGAGACAGTTCAGAACTACAACTACCTTGGACATACTATAACCAGTGATGGAAAATGTAAAACTGAAATAAACAAATGAATAGAAATGGCAAAAAGTAATTTTAATGTCATGAAAAACATACTAACATCAAAACAAATAATACCAAGGCTAAAACTAAGAATAACAATATATTATGTCTTCTCAACATTCCTAAATGGTGCAGAAAAATGGACATTAGACAAGAAAACAGAACAGAAAATTGAAGCCTTTGAAATATGGATTTATAGAAGAATAGAGAGAATTGAATGGAAAGAAAAGAAAACAAATGATGAAGTTTTAAAACAACTAAAAATTAAAAGGGAACTACTAAACACAATTAGAACAAGACAAATGAAATTTTTGGGGCATATTAAAAGATATAACAGCCGACTAAAAGTAATCTTGGAAGAGAAAATACAGGGCAATAGAGGAAGAGGCAGACCAAGACTAACATGGACGTGTAACATCAAAAGATGGAAAAATTAGCCTATGATAACCTGTACCATCAAGGCAAGAGACAGAGCGGAATGGCACTCCAAGGTAGCCAACTTTCCTTGCGGAGACGGCAATCGATGCTGATGACGTTACCTCATTACTCAATTTTTACTAAATATAAAATTTACCAAATACCTAATTTTTGCCAAATCAAATTACCTAATTTTTGTCCAATACAAATTTACCTTTATTTGTTCTAGTTTTATTTTCCCCCAGGGTTGTTGGGTATTAATATTCTGCTTGTCTACGATACACAGATTACGAAGGCAGTACACTGCATATTCCAGGACTAAGAAGAAAGAAAACCGATTTATAAAATAAAAATCCCTTGTTCCACATGAGGTGAAAGACCATAGATGATGATTTTTGTTGTACTGCTATTGAATACCCGTTCCGTACTAAGATTTTGAATTTAAAAAAAGGAAATTAAAAATGTCATTTAATAGGATGAACTCAAAGTACTGGGCACCCAAAACGGGTTCATCCTTCGATAACTCCTTTATTTTTGCCACATTTCTCATTTCTTTGTAGATATGCACCGTTCTTTGTTGTACCATTTTATTGGATGTCGCACGGGGCAGTCCCTACCCCTTATAATCCCCTTTTTTTTCTTTCTTTTAAATTGCGCATCTGCTTCGCTCATTTTCATGATATATGCACGCAAGGCCACTCCTTGCTAGATATGGGCCGCCATGTCGCCGATCTCAATAGGCAAAGTAAAACATGGAAAGCTATTTGCGCACCAATTGGCCCAAGGATTGCGTCCAATAGCTGCGAGAAGGTTTGCGGTTTGCCTTTAGTGGCGGGAGTTGGGTGAAGTGAATCTTTTATCAAAGCTAGCGCTCCCATCGAGGTGGGTCATTTCCTGCAAACGTTGCAAGGCCGCACCTCTTCACTGACTACCGGTTTCACAATGAATTTGTTATCACTGAAGATCGCATGAACGCAGGTATGTTACTTCAAACTTTATCTTCCAGTTTTGTTACCAATTAAATTGTAACATTTAAATAAAGCCAGAAAGTTTGTACTGTCAAATTAGTATTGTTGTAACAGAAACTAAGTGTATATTTGTAAAATTATTCAAAATAGCAATATAGTTTCTTTTTTATTTAATTTATATAGGCCTCGTTTCTTTTTAAGGGCATGAAATGAAATTTCCAAGAAATGGTAAACTTTTCCTGTTTGCAGCTCGCGCATTGTGGCGTACACAGTTACTGATCCAGTGATCTTGCTTATTTGTACACTGCAAGAATATACATGTTTACGTGCACACCGTTTCTTCTGTTCTGTGGTATATTAACTATGTTTTATTTACAGGATCTGAACCTGTATCGGCTGTCTAGATTCTATTGATATTGTTCTTTTTTGTTGTTGATTATTTATGCATTTTTCCGCGTGTTGTACAGATACATCTACCCCTGAGATGATTCGTTTATATTTTATTTCAATGAACGAAGTAATATGTTATATGCTAAAATTGTAATGACATTCATGTTGGAAAGTATCGTTATCATGCAAATAAAGACTTTTTAAACAGCTCTCATTAAATCATTATATTTATTACTTTTTGAAAAGTTTGAAACAAAATGTCACTTTTATAAACGTTAATGTTTTAAAGTTTTAAAATACGCAAAAAAAAGTGACATTTTAAGTGACGTCACAATTTTGAATGAGGTCTCGGTGGCCGAAAAGTCTGAGAAGTTACTGCCCTCGCTACTGACCAGAAAGGTCAGGGTTTCATTCTCATACGCGTCCTCTTTAAAGATTTAAGAATAGATCCGGAAACGGATTCGTGGTTAAACCAACGTCTGAAAATAGTAGCAGATTTATTATTATTATAATTTTTTTAAATAGAGAAAGTAGAATGACCTGGTATGGTTCTGTCCTGATCACCCACAGATCGTTGACAAAAATATGAGCAGTAGCATCGTAGTCCCCACACGATCTACGGCATGAAAGTAACATCATCGTCATTGAGTGCCGTCACCGCATCGAAGTTTGGCTGCCACGGAGCGCCATTCCGCTCTCTCTCTCTCTCTCTCTCTCTCTCTCTCTTGCTTTGAAGGTGCAGATTGTCATAGAGTGACCTGTTCAGTTTTTTATGTTACTTGTCAATGATAGTCTTGTCCTCCCACTGCCTCTTTTATCTTGTATTTTCCAATCTAAGATTACTTTTAGTAGGCTGTTGTGTATTTTAACATGCCCCAATAATCTCATTAGTCTTGTTTGAATTGTGTTTAGTAGTTTTCTTTTCATTTTTTAGTTGTTTTAAGAATTCATTTGTTTTCTTTTCTTTCTATTCAATTATTCCATAATACCACATTTCACGGGCATACATTTTTTGCTCTGTTTTCATGTCTAATGTCCATGTTTCTTCACCATACAGGAATGTTGAGAAGATATAACATTAATTAACACTTTTACATTAGCTTTATGATTGAACATAATATATGAACCTCAAGTTATATTCATCAAAAAAATCCTATAACATTTATAGGACTACATATAAAATGTAACTTTGAGATCCAAAAAGCAAAAAAAGAAAAAAAAAATAACAAGACTGGGTGAATAGTGTGAGACTTCGGCGAAGACAAACACAACAAAATAAAAGCAGTTACCAACATGTTATATCATACGATGTGTGGGCATTCTTTATTTACTTCTATGGAAGAAAACTACAGATATACAATCTGGATATTATTGTGCATTTGATATAAATATAAAAATAAACATTCACTAATTATTTGGAATATTAATTCTGTTGATCTTCTAAATATATCTACAAGCGATTAATTCATTAATGCCACTAACATAGCTCGTTATTTTCACAGAATATTTTTTTTCTGCAACTCGACAAATATAGCTCGTTATTTCCACTAAATATTAATTCTGCAACACGACTAATATAGCTCGTTATTTCCACAAAATATTAATTCTGTAACACTACTAACATAGCTTGTTACTTCCACTAAATATTAATTCTTTTCTGCAACACGAATAACATAGCTCGTTATTTCCACTAAATATAAATTCTGCAACACCACTAATATAGCTCGTTATTTCAACTAAATATTAATTCTGCAACACGATTAATATTGCGCGTTATTTCCACAAAATATTAGTTCTGCAACACGACAAATATAGCTTGTTATTTCCACAAAATATTAATTCTGCAACACGACTAATATAGCTCGTTATTTCCACAAAATATTAATTCTGTAACACTACTAACATAGCTTGTTACTTCCACTAAATATTAATTCTTTTCTGCAACACGAATAACATAGCTCGTTATTTCCACTAAATATAAATTCTGCAACACCACTAACATAGCTCGTTATTTCCACTAAATATTAATTCTGTAACACGATTAATATTGCGCGTTATTTCCACAAAATATTAGTTCTGCAACACGACAAATATAGCTTGTTATTTCCACAAAATATTAATTCTGCAACACGACTAATATAGCTCGTTATTTCCACAAAATATTAATTATGCAACACGACAAATATAGCTCGTTATTTCCACAAAATATTAATTCTATAACACTACTAACATAGCTTGTTACTTCCGCTAAATATTAATTCTTTTCTGCAACACGAATAACATAGCTCGTTATTTCCACTAAATATAAATTCTGCAACACCACTAACATAGCTCGTTATTTCAACTAAATATTAATTCTGCAACACGATTAATATTGCGCGTTATTTCCACAAAATATTAGTTCTGCAACACCACTAATATAGATCGTTATTTCCACAAAATATTAATTCTGCAAGACGACAAATTAGCTCGTTATTTCCACTAAATATTAATTCTGCAACACAACAAACATAGCTTGTTATTTCCACAAAATAAAAATTCTACAGCGCCACTAACATATTTCGTATTTTCCATAAAATTTAATTCTGCAACACCACTAACATAGCTCGTTACTTCCATAAAATATTAATTCTGCAACACGATTAATATAGCTCGTTTTTTCAACTAAATATTATTCTGCAACACTATTAACATAGCTCGATATTTCAACTAAATATTAATTCTGCAACACCACTAACATAGCTCGTAATTTCCACAAAATATTAATTCTGCAACACGACTAATATAGCTCCTTATTTCCACAAAATATAAATCCTACAACACGACAAATATAGCTCGTTATTTCCACAAAATATTAATTCTGCAACACCACTAACACAGTTCGTTATTTCCACAAAATATTAATTCTGCAACACGACTAATATAGCTCGTTATTTCCACAAAATATTAATTCTGCAACACCACTAACACAGTTCGTTATTTCCACAAAATATTAATTCTGCAACACCACTAACATAGCTCGTTATTTCCACCAAATATTAATTCTGCAACACCACTAACATAGCTCGTTATTTCCACAAAATGTTAATTCTGCAACACCACTAACATAGCTCGTTATTTCCACCAAATATTAATTCTGCCTCACCACTAACATAGCTCGTTAATTCCGCAAAATATTAATTCTGCAACACGACTAATATTGCTTGTTATTTCTACAAAATATTAATTCTGCAACACAATTAATATAACTCGTTATTTATACAAAACATGAATTCTGCAACACGACTAACGAAGCTCCCTATATCGACTAAATATTAATTCTGCAACACCACTAACACAGTTCGTTATTTACACAAAATATTAATTCTGGAACACCGCTAACATAGATTGTTATTTCAACAAAATATTAATTCTGCAACACCACTAATATAGCTCGTTATTTCCACTTAATATTAATTCTTCAAGACGACTAATATAGCTCGGTATTTCCACTAAATATTAATTCTACAACACCACTAATATAGCTCGTTATTTCCACTAAATATTAATTCTGCAACACCATTAATATAGTTCGTTATTTACACAAAATATTAATTGTGCAACACCACTAATATAGCTCGTTATTTACACAAAATATTAATTCTGCAACACCACTAACACAGTTCGTTATTTACACAAAATATTAATTCTGCAACACCACTAATATAGATCGTTATTTCAACTAAATATTAATTCTGCAAGACGACTAATATAGCTCGTTATTTTCACAAAATATTAGTTCTGAAACACCACTAACATAGGTTGTTATTTCCACTAAATAATTATTCTGCAACACCACTAATATAGCTCGTTATTTCCACAAAATATTATTTCTGCAACACCACTAAAATAGCTCGTTATTTCCACCAAATATTAATTCTGCAACACCACTAACATAGCTAGTTATTTCCACTAAATAATGATTCTGCAACACCACTAATATAGCTCGTTATTTCCACTAAATATTAATTCTGCAACACCACTAACATAGCTCGTTATGTCCACAAAATATTAATTCTGTAACATGACTAATATAGCTCGTTATTTCCACCAAATATTAATTCTGCAACACCACTAATATAGATCGTTATTTCAACTAAATATTAATTCTGCAAGACGACTAATATAGCTCGTTATTTCCACTAAATATTAAATCTGCAACACCACTAACATAGGTTGTTATTTCCACTAAAAAATTATTCTGCAACACCGCTAATACAAAATATTATTTCTGCAACACCACTAAAATAGCTCGTTATTTCCACTAAATATAAATTCTGCAACACCACTAACATAGCTCGTTATTTCAACTAAATATTAATTCTGCAACACGATTAATATTGCGCGTTATTTCCACAAAATATTAGTTCTGCAAAACGACAAATATAGCTTGTTTTTTCAACAAAATATTAATTCTTCAACACGACTAACACAGTTCGCTATATTACACAAAATATTAATTCTGCAAAACCACTAATATAGATCGTTATTTCCACAAAATATTAATTCTGCAAGACGACAAATTAGCTCGTTATTTCCACTAAATATTAATTCTGCAACACAGCAAACATAGCTTGTTATTTCCACAAAATAAAAATTCTACAGCGCCACTAACATATTTCGTATTTTCCATAAAATTTAATTCTGCAACACCACTAACATAGCTCGTTACTTCCATAAAATATTAATTCTGCAACACGATTAATATAGCTCGTTTTTTCAACTAAATATTATTCTGCAACACTATTAACATAGCTCGATATTTCAACTAAATATTAATTCTGCAACACCACTAACATAGCTCGTTATTTCCACCAAATATTAATTCTGCAACACCACTAACATAGCTCGTTATTTCCACCAAATATTAATTCTGCAACACCACTAACATAGCTCGTTATTTCCACAAAATGTTAATTCTGCAACACAATTAATATAACTCGTTATTTATACAAACATGAATTCTGCAACACGACTAACAAAGCTCGCTATATCGACTAAATATTAATTCTGCAACACCACTAACACAGTTCGTTATTTACGCAAACTATTAATTCTGGAACACCGCTAACATAGATCGTTATTTCAACAAAATATTATTTCAGCAACACCACTAATATAGCTCGTTATTTCCACTTAATATTAATTCTGCAAGACGACTAATATAGCTCGGTATTTCCACTAAATATTAATTCTGCAACACCACTAACATAGCTAGTTATTTCCGTAAAATATTAATTCTGCAACATGATTAATATTGCGCGTTATTTCCACTAAATATTAACTCTGCAACACGATTAAAACAGCTCGCTATATCGACTAAATATTAATTCTGCAACACGACTAACACAGTTCGTTATTTACACAAACTATTAATTCTGGAACACCGCTAACATAGATCGTTATTTCAACAAAATATTAATTCAGCAACACCACTAATATAGCTCGTTATTTCCACTTAATATTAATTCTCCAAGACGACTAATATAGCTCGGTATTTCCACTAAATATTAATTCTACAACACCACTAACGTAGCTCATTATTTCCACTAAATATTAATTCTGCAACACCAATAACATAGCTTGTTATTTCCACAAAATATTAATTGTGCAACACCACTAATATAGCTCGTTATTTACACAAAATAATAATTCTGCAACACCACTAACACAGTTCGTTATTTACACAAAATATTAATTCTGCAACACCAATAACATAGCTTGTTATTTCCACAAAATATTAATTCTGCAACACGATTAATATAGTTCGTTATTTACACAAAATATTAATTGTGCAACACCACTAATATAGCTCGTTATTTACACAAAATAATAATTCAGCAACACCACTAACACAGTTCGTTATTTACACAAAATATCAATTCTGCAACACCACTAATATAGATCGTTATTTCCACTAAATATTAATTCTGCAACACGACTAATATAGCTCGTTATTTTCACAAAATATTAATTCTGCAACACCACTAACATAGGTTGTTATTTCCACTAAAAAATTATTCTGCAACAACACTAATATAGATCGTTATTTCCACAAAATATAATTTCTGCAACACCACTAAAATAGCTCGTTATTTCCACCAAATATTAATTCTGCAACACCACAAACATAGCTAGTTATTTCCACTAAATAATGATTCTGCAACACCACTAAGAAATCTCGTTACTACCACTAAATATTAATTCTGCATCACCACTAACAAAACGCGTTATTTCTACCAAATATTAATTCTGCAACATGACAAAAATAGCTCGTTATTTCCACAAAATATTAATTCTGCAACACAATTAATATAGGTCGTTATTTCCACTAAATATTAATTCTACAACACCACTAACATAGCTCATTATTTCCACTAAATATTAATTCTGCAACACCAATAACATAGCTTGTTATTTCCACAAAATATTTATTCTGCAACACGATTAATATAGTTCGTTATTTACACAAAATATTAATTGTGCAACACCACTAATATAGCTCGTTATTTACACAAAATAATAATTCTGCAACACCACTAACACAGTTCGTTATTTACACAAAATATTAATTCTGCAACACCACTAATATAGATCGTTATTTCCACAAAATAGAATTTCTGCAACACCACTAAAATAGCTCGTTATTTCCACCAAATATTAATTCTGCAACACCACAAACACAGCTAGTTATTTCCACTAAATAATGTTTCTGCAACACCACTAAGAAATCTCGTTACTACCACTAAATATTAATTCTGCATCACCACTAACAAAACGCGTTATTTCTACCAAATATTAATTCTGCAACACGACAAAAATAGCTCGTTATTTCCACAAAATATTAATTCTGCAACATAATTAATATAGGTCGTTATTTCCACTAAAAAATAGTTCCGCAGCACAACTAACATAGTTCGTTTTTTTCACAAAATATTAATTCTGCAACACGACAAAAATAGCTCGTTATTTCAACAAAATGTTAATTCTGTAAGACGACTAATATAGCTCGTTATTTTAACAAAATATTAATTCTGCAAAACCACTAACATAGCTCGTCATTTCAACAAAATATTAATTCTGCAACACCACTAACATAGCTCGTTATTTTCACTAAATATTAATTCTGCTACACCACTAACATAGCTCGTTTTTTCAACAAAAAACTAATTCTGCAACACGACTAATACAGCTCGTTTGTTCCACTAAAAATTAATTCAGCTACACCACTAACATAGCTCGTTATTTCAACTAAATAGTCTTTCTGCAACACTACTAACAATGCTTGTTATTTCCACAAAATATTAATTCTGCATCACCAGTAACACAGCTCGTTATTTCCATATAATATTAATTCGGCAAAACGACTAATATTGCTCGTTATTTCCCTAAATATTAAATCTGCAACACCAACAAACATAGCTTGTTATTTCCACAAAATATTAATTCTGCAACACGATTAATATTGAGCGTTATTTCCACTAAACATTAATTCTACAACACGACTAATATAGCTTGTTATTTCCAAAAAATAAAAACTCTGCAACACCACTAACATATTTCGTTACTTCCATAAAATGTTAATTCTGCAACACGACTAATATAGATCGTTATTTGCACACAATATTTTTTTCTGCAACACCACTAAAATAGTTCGTTATTTCCACCAAATATTAATTCTGCAACACCACTAACACAGCTAGTTATTTCCACTAAATAATGATTCTGCAACACCACTAATATACCTCGTTATTTCCACTAAATATTAATTCTGCAACACCACTAACAAAACGCGTTATTTCCACTAAATATTAAATCTGCAACACGATAAACATAGCTCGTTATTTCCACAAAATATTAATTCTGCAACACAATTAATATAGGTCGTTATTTCCACTAAATATTAATTCTGGAACAATACTAACACAGTTCGTTATTTCCACTAAATATTAATTCTGCAAGACGACATATATAGCTCTTTATTTCCACTAAATATTAATTCTGTAACACGACTAATATAGCTCGTTATTTCCACAAAATATTAATTCTGCAACACCACTAACACAGTTCGTTATATTTCACAAAATATTAATTCTGCAACACCACTAATATAGATCGTTATTTCCACAAAATATTAATTCTGCAAGACGACAAATTAGCTCTTTATTTCCACTAAATATTAATTCTGCAACACAACAAACATAGCTGATTATTTCCACAAAATAATAATTCTACATCGCCACTAACATATTTCGTTATTTCCACAAAATGTTAATTCTGCAACACCACTAACATAGCTAGTTATTTCCGCAAAATATTAATTCTGCAACATGATTAATATTGCGCGTTATTTCCACTAAATATTAAATCTGCAACACGATTAAAACAGCTCGTTATTTCTACAAAATATTAATTCTGCAACACAATTAATATAACTCGTTATTTATACAAACATGAATTCTGCAACACGACTAACAAAGCTCGCTATATCGACTAAATATTAATTCTGCAACGCCACTAACACAGTTCGTTATTTACGCAAACTATTAATGCTGGAACACCGCTAACATAGATCGTTATTTCAACAAAATATTATTTCAGCAACACCACTAATATAGCTCGTTATTTCCACTTAATATTAATTCTGCAAGACGACTAATATAGCTCGGTATTTCCACTAAATATTAATTCTGCAACACCACTAACATAGCTAGTTATTTCCGTAAAATATTAATTCTGCAACATGATTAATATTGCGCGTTATTTCCACTAAATATTAACTCTGCAACACGATTAAAACAGCTCGCTATATCGACTAAATATTAATTCTGCAACACAATTAATATAACTCGTTATTTATACAAAACATGAATTCTGCAACACGACTAACGAAGCTCGCTATATCGACTAAATATTAATTCTGCAACACCACTAACATAGCTCGTTTTTTCAACAAAATATCAATTCTGTAACACGACTAATATAGCTCGTTATTTCCACTAAATGTTAATTCTGCAACATGATTAATATACCTCGTTATTTCAACTAAATATTAATTCTGCAACACCACTTATATAGCTCGTTATTTCCACAAAATGGTAATTCTTCAACACGACTAACATAGCTCGTTATTTCCACTAAATATTAATTCTGCATCACAACTAACATAGTTCGTTATTTACACAAAATATTAATTCTGCAACACCACTAATATAGCACGTTATTTCTACAAAATATTAATTCTGCAACACCACTAATATAGCTCGTTATTTCCACAAAATATTAATTCTCCAACACGACAAATATAACTCGTTATTTCCACAAAATATTAATTCGGTAACACGACTAATATAACTCATTATTTCCACTAAATATTAAATCTGCAACACCACTAACATAGCTCGTTATTTGCACAAAATATTAATTCTGCAACACCACTAACATAGCTCGATATTTCCACTAAATATTAATTCTGCAACACGACTAACATTGCTCGTTATTTCCTCTAAATATTCATTCTGCAAAACCACAAAAAAGCTCGTTACTTCCACTAAATATCATTTCTGCAACACCACTAACAAATCGCGTTATTTCCACTAAATATTAATTCTGCAAGACGACCCCTAACATATTTCGTTATTTCCCTAAAATATTAATTCTGCAACACCACTATCATAGCTCGTTATTTCCACTAAATATTAATTCTGCAACACCACTAACATAGCTCGTTATATCCGCAAAATATTAATTCTTCAACATGACTAAAATAGCTCGTTATTTCCACAAAATGTTAATTCTGGAACACCACTAACATAGCTTGTTATTTCCACAAAATATTAATTCTGTAACACGATTAATATTTTGCACGTTATTTCCACTAAATATTAACTCTGCAACACGACTAATATAGCTCGCTATTTCAACAAAATATTAATTCTGCAATACCACTAACATAGCTCGATATTTTAACAAAATATTAATTCTGCAACACCACTAACATAGCTCGTTATTTCCACTAAAAATTAATTCTGCAACACCACTAAGATAGGTTGTTATTTCCACTAAAAATTTATTTCTGCAACACCACTAACTTAACTCGTTATTTGCACTAAATATTCATTCGGCAACACCACTAACAGAGCGCGTTATTTCCACAAAATATTATCTCTGCAACACTACTGACATAGCTCGTTATTTCCACAAAATATTATTTCTGCAACACCACTAACAAAGCGCGTTATTTCCACTAAATATTAATACTGCAACACCACTAACAAAGCTCGTTATTTCCACGAAATATGATTTTTTGTTGTAACACAACTAAGGCTGATGGTTATTTCTAATCAATGTGACTTATTCAAAAATACACTACGTGGTTAGTTATTCTTTGCTAATTATTATTATTTTTTATAACAACTTTTTAAAGGTTAAAACTACTTCTAGGATTAATAAGTCTTCAAAACTCTCAACGTGGCTCTTTATTTATATGATCTGCTCAACCTTCGACCTGATACCCTAACTTTAAACTGTAAGTGCTTCAATTAGACTAACTTGTTTCATTGTTTCTGTTTGAAGAAATGTAACTAAAATGTAGGTGGCTGCTGAAGAATTTGAATTAACGTAATTGATAAATACAGATGCAGAGCTATTCTATTCTATTCTATTCTATTTATTCTATTCTATTCTATTCTATTCTAAGCTATTCTATTAAAGGAATCAGTTTCATTGCAGTCGGGGCATCCCCATACCCTTTATTTTTTCAACTAAGCCCTCAGAATCGATCAGACCACGGTCCCACCTTTAGACACCTCAGTCTCTCAATGTATACATTGTTGTCCCACCTTTAGACACCTAAGTCTCTCAATGTATAAATTGTTGTCCCACCTTTAGACACCTAAGTCTCTCAGTGTATACATCGTTGTCCCACCTTTAGACACCTTAGTCTCTCAATGTATACATCGATGTCCCACCTTTAGACACCTCAGTCTATCAGTGTATACATCGTTGTCCCACCAATTCTCCTTAGCCTTTCAGTGTATACATCGGTGTCCCACCAATTCTCATAAGTCTCTCAATGTATACATCTTTGTCCCACCAATTCTCGTCAGTCTCTCAATGTATACATCGTTTTCCCACCAATTCTCGTCAGTCTCTCAATGTATACATCGTTGTCCCACCAATTCTCGTCAGTCTCTCAATGTATGCATCGTTGTCACACCAATTCTCGTCAGCCTCTCAGTGTATACATCGTTGTCCCACCAATTCTCCTCAGTCTCTCAATGTATACATCGTTGTCTCACCAATTCTCGTCAGTCTCTCAGTGTGTATATATATACATCGTTGTCCCACCAATTCTCGTCAGTCTCTCAATGTATACATCGTTGTCCCACCAATTCTGCTCAGTCTCTCAGTGTATACATCGTTGTCCCACCAATTCTGTGCAGTCTCTCAATGTATACATCGTTGTCCCACCAATTCTGCTCAGTCTCTCAGTGTATACATCGTTGTCCCACCAATTCTCCTCACTTTCTCAATGTATACATCGTTGTCCCACCAATTCTCCACTCCTCTTCTCTTATAATGAACGACAAACTTGGCGGTGTCTTCTTTGTTCAGAGCAAGGCCACACAGTGTCAGGAATGCCAGCGAACTTATCGGCTATTTCATTGCCATGTACACCAGCGTGCCCAGGACAGTACACTCAGATTAACGCGATCACGTTAGAGCCATCCAAAAGCTGCATCCACTCCTGCCGCATAGACTGTCTCTCAACCTTCTAAAGATGCGCAGTGTATGTGGCGATTCACCAATCGACTAATTATACTGGTTACATAATTGTTACTATTTTATTTAGGAACTTAATTCTCTCAGTACAGAAAGTTACTATCAATTTAGCGGTAGAGATTTCAGAGACAACATTTTTCATGTTTTTAAATATTAATCTACATGTTTATATTTATCTAACACTTAACATATTATAAATGAGTTTTTAGATAATTGAACAAGGAATTAGATTTAACCAATACCAAGATGACACAAGACATAAAAAAGAAAATGGTTTGATGACAGTTTACACTAATCAAACTGAGAGTGACGCACTGTGCGGCTAAACGTACATGACCGAAGTCGGCATGACGCATGGTGCGTCGAAACGTACGGAAAGAGTTAAAACGCATACACAGTTCTTCACAAATTATCTCATTATCAAATGCATTTTTATAATAAGCGACACTCACTTAAATGTATCTCTGCCGCTATATACTTTTGCTGCAGTCTTTAATTAATTACATTTATTTGTAAGGTTTGCCGGGAGTTTTATGGACTTGGAGAATAAATATCGAATATCCAGTGCAGTCGCTGCGAAGTGTCCGAGTCAGAGTTTTTATTTTAATCTTTTAGGGGGAAGAGAAAGCCAAATTTCTTATCCCTTCGGTGATTCGAACTCGAGCACGCCCGAGAGCGTATGGAGAGTTATATCCGCTCGCCTGCCCGCTTTATAGACTTTCTGAACACGTCTGTATTTCCAATGATGAAGATGTGATTTATATACTGCTTATTCCGTCGACAACCTACTTGTTCCAGCGTTAGCATTGACTGTGCTGTTCTCATCATCATTATCATCATCATCAAGTACTAAGAATGCTGTCGTAGGTGATCATGTCTCTCCACAACTTTCGATCACGACAGTTATTTATCATTTCTGTTGTTGACCTTCTGCCAAGCCATTCTCTTAAGTTGTCTAGTATCTTTTCTCTTTGCTTCCCTCAATTTTCCCAGTTGTTACAATATATTCCAGCTGTTCTCTTTTCATTACATGTCCAAAAAAATGATGATTGTCTCTTCCTAATATTGGAAATTAGCTCTCTTTTTGCTTTGACCTCTCTCAGAACCTCTTCATTACTCTTCATAGTTGTCCATGGTATTCTCAACATTCTTCTATGAACCACATTTCTACAGCCTCCAGTGATTTTACTTGTCTGTTTACTATTGTCCCTGATTCACATCTATATGTTAAAACTGGTTCTACATAACATGTAAGAACTCCTTTTCTTGTTTCTATTGTCAAAAGAGGATTACATGGTATCTTCCTCATTTTTTGGAAAGCTGCTTTTGCCTGAGCCATTCTGCATCTCACCTCTGTTGTATACCTACCATCTGAGGTTAACATTGTTCCCAGATATTTAAATTCATTTACCTGTTTTAATATTGTTCCACTTGTTTTTTATTTTGCACTGAGGTGATGTCTTTTTCTTTGTTGTTACCATTACTTCTGTACTTTTGCTATTAAGGCTGAGTCCTTTATTTTTGTTTTCTTTCACTATAATGTCTAACATTTCTTGTAACTCATTTTGTACAGTCACGAATCGCTGTTCTAGAGAATCATTTTTATTATGATTGTCCCTAATATTTTTGGGCACTTCATGAGAAGAAGGAAGTTGGAATCCTTGGTTATAATTAATTGACAAATTACAAGGAAAGAGAGATGGCGAGCGACAAAGAGAGAGAAGATACTGGTAGAGATGAAATCGGCTTCTTTCGATAGAAAAGTTCTGGTTTCGAATCACGCCAGAGGTGGTGGAAATTTTTTTCACGTAGAATCCGTGGTTTTGTCGTGGCTTTACTATACCGCCTGGTCTCTGGCTTTTGAGATCCGATATCTAGCCCTCTCTGGCTTGTAAGATCCCATGTCTAGTCCTCTCTGGCTCGTGAGATCAGATGTCTAGTCCTCTCTGGCTTGTAAGATCCGATGTCTAGTCCTCTCTGGCTTGTGAGATCCGATGTCTAAGTCTTCTGTTTTGTGAATCTGATGTTTTAGTCCGCTCTGGCTTGTGAGATCCGATGTCTAGTACTCTCTGGCTTGTTAATCCGATGTCTAGTCCGCTCTAGTCTGTGAGATCCGATGTCTAGTTCTCTCTGCCTTGTGAATCCGATGTCTAGGTCTCTCTATTAGAGAGATCCGATGTCTAGTCCTCTCGGAAAACTTGGGAAAAACAGGAGTTCCGTGTGCAATCGCGCACGTTAAAGAACCCATGACAGTCTGCTATGAAAAAAAGAATAGGTTAAACTGACTGCTGCCGAGGGAAAAAAAAATTGTTATGCAAAGCTACCCATGCCGAAGACGGATGTGTCGGGCCTAAAAATCGCAGATATCGCCGTAAATTAGCGACACAATGCACCTGCGCCCACTTTACCTGTGCACGCTTATAACTAAGAAATTGATATACATAGCTTGGTGTCATGCTTAGTAAAAAGGGGGTGTGTGCCATGTCCCCTGTCGGTTACTATCTACACTGACCACATATGTACGGCAACGAACCCATCGGAGACAAATGAGATTAACGAGCTTCTAATTGCAAACGATCAGACACTACTAATACACGGAAAAATAGTAGACCTTCTTGAACACTTAAATAGATTTAACATAATAGACACTCAATACAACATGGAAATCAACGTCAATAAATATCGCAAAGGGGAAACGGAGCATCAACATAACGATAGACGGCAGACAACTAAAACAAGTGGAGGAGTTTAATTGTTTAGGAAATCTAGTGACAAGTACACTTCACAAGCTGGAGAAATATAGACTCAGGATGCAACAAAACTAGTCAAATCAACGGACACTCTACAACAGAATGGTCATTCCGACGTGCTACCAATGCCAGATTTGGACCCTAGACTTAAGAACAATAAGAAAAACAACCACTACCAAGAGGAAATGTGTTAGATTAATTATAGGGATACGGCTTGAGAAATAAGATCAGAAATAACGAACGGTGAAAAAAAAATTGAAATAATTTCCGCCATATAATATATAATACATAAAGAAACAACAGATAAAATTGTTTGGCCACGTAATAAGACAAGAAAGATCAAAGCACAGCACAAGCCTTTAATAAACTTTGCGAGAACACCAGACTCAAGGGCCAACAATTAAAACAGATCAATTATTGGAATATAATAATATATTATTTATATATAAATATATATAGTAATATATTTCACTATGAAACACAACAGTAGCAGCGGCAACAGAAGAGCAAAAGTCCGCACAAATCTCCCTACGACACTGATAGGTAAATGAGGAAGAAAAAAAGAACAAGAAAGAAGAATGTAAACAGTTAACAACAGAACTGATACGATGCACTTAGAAAAGTGATTTTTGGATGGACATGATCGTTTACGGTAGGTGGTATTGTACGTGATGAGCATTTTCCTAGACATTGGGAGTAAAACAATTTCTTTCCTATTACTGTAGTACCGGGAAAAAAGACTCAATATCTTCCACATGCGATGTCTTCGCAGAATAATGTACATCAAATGGCTGGACAAAATAACCAACTTAACTGTCCTGCAACGTGCTATGACCCCAACAATCGTGTCGATGTTCAGATGTCGAAGATTAAGATGGCTGGAGCATGTCCAGCGAATGGAAGAAAAGCGCATCCCCAGGCAAATACTATATGGCGAACTAACACACGGAAAAAGACAAATCGACGGACCTAAACTACGATATAGAGAATGACTTCTCCATATGTGAAAACGACTGGGTACATCTGGCAAGTGATCGCACATCACGGAGAGCATGTATAAGAAACGGTATAACATCATTTGAGACAGCGCTAAGGCAAAACTTAGAAGAGAAAAGACTCATGAAAAACGATAGAAAACCATGTGGACCAGTGGGCCTGACTTGTTCATTCTGTGACCGCGTGTGTTTGTCAAACATTGGTAGAATTAGCCACGAGAGAAGTTGTTCGACAAAAACAAAACCTCAAAAAAATACACAATAACCTCCACTAGACCGTCCGACAAAACGTAAAGGGCCATACATGTAGTGTAGTATGTAATGTCGCATTTTATCTCCCTATTTTACAATTATTTCTTGATGCTTTGAAGTAGTATTAGCGCTATTTGTTAAGACTGTGAACAAAATAGTTGATTGATACAGATGACTGATTCCATACAAATAACTGATTCCATAAAACAACTTATTCCACATAACTGATTCTACATAAGTAACTGATTCCTTATAAATAACTGCTTTATATATTTTATTTATTGTATATAAATAATTCCATAAAAATAATATATTACATATAAATAATTTATTAAGTATAAATGATTCCATATTAATGACTGATTCCATATAATATAAATGATTCCATAAAAGCAACTAGTTTCTTATTTTAAAAAAAGTAATTGATTCTATAAAAAAAAATTACTCATTCCATGTAAATCGCCTATTTAATAATAATAATAAAAAACTACTAATTCCATATAAATATCTGATTTCATAAAAATAACGTATTCCTTATAAATAGCTGATTCTTTAAAAAAAAAAATAATAACTCGTTCCAGTAAATAATTGATTCCATAAAATAACTGATTCTATATATTCAGCTGCCAATGATAGACTTTCCATAGCTCTGCACCTATTAGCACCTATTACCAGCAACATGCTCTTGTCTTCACTCCCTTGATAGTCTCAGTCCTTCCTCTCCTTTCTCTTCTGATGTGGATTGATGTCCGTTGTAACATTTGCCGGTGGTCTGCAGAATCTCCAGGGAGTCATAGATCTTGTCTTGTTCTTCAAGGCGTTCTGAGAAGGGCTGAATTTGTCTCAAATTAAAGTGACAGCCTCGGGTTTGTTAATTACTTCCTTGTATAAAATGAATTTATTTACGTGTAGTTCTACTTCAGGCTCTGGAATCTATCTGTCTGTCTGTCTATCTGTCTGTATGTCTGCCTGCCTGTCTAAACTATCTATCTATCTATCTATCTATCTATCTATCTATCTATCTATCTATCTATCTATCTATCTATCTATCTATCTATCTATCTATCTATCTATCTATCTATCTATCTATCTATCTATCTATCTATCTATCTATCTATCTATCTATCTATCTATCTATCTATCTATCTATCTATCTGTCTATCTATCTGTCTATCTATCTATCTATCTATCTATCTATCTATCTATCTATCTATCTGTCTATCTGTCTATCTGTCTATCTGTCTATCTGTCTATCTATCTATCTATCTATCTAGCTATCTAGCTATCTAGCTATCTATCTATCTATCTGTCTATCTGTCTGTCTGTCTGTCTGTCTGTCTGTCTGTCTGTCTGTCTGTCTGTCTGTCTGTCTATCTATCTATTCGAACACAATCTCGCTCCCTTTAGTTTTCTGATTACTCAAGTGTAAGCAGCCTACGACGAACAAAACACGAAGCAAATTCCCTAAAGAGACAAAATTGCGGCTGACGAAGTAGTTTACATTGATGAGTAACATGGAAATAACTTGCGTCAAGGAATTCCAACAACGGTTATGAACAGCACCAATGTGACATAAAGCGCAGATCAAGTCTATGATCAGAATGATCCTCACCAATCACTATCAAGGGCGTTCTTCTCGAGAATGCATGGAAAATGACCAACAGGAAGACCCAGAAGAAGATGGATAGATGCAGTGACAAAGACATGTAACAACAAAGGAAAATCACTAATTCAGACAGTTCGAACAGCTCAAGAACGACAAATGATATAAGCACAATACCTTTTAGGTATCAGTGAAAAGAGAAAAGAAGAGAAGAAGAAGAAATACCCGTGGAAAAAAGAAATACAGCGAAGACGATGGCGCTGGACAGGAAACACACTGCGGCAGCCAACCGAGAGTATTACATAACAAGCCCTTTTTGGAATCCCCAAGGAGAAAGACAAAGAGGAAGACCAAAATATTCTTGGGGAAGACAGATGGAGGCAGATATGAAGATGATGAGAAGACATGGAATGATCTTAAAAGAAAGGCAAGAAACAGAACGGCTTGTAACGTTTTTGAAGAAGACCTATGCTCCACAGGGAGATGAGAAAGGTAGACAAGCCAGGGCCTATGGCCCCCGTTTATGAACCTCTGGTCTAGAAGATGTACTTCCAATTTAAAAAAAAATGTTTTCTCTTTTGTACTGGATTATTTAAAAAAAAAATCTTTTCTATGATATTCCATGTTTTTGATGTTATTCACTCGTGTTTCCTTTATTGAAATCTTAAACATGTTTCGCTGCTCTATCTGATATAGACGTGGTATTGTATTTGATTTCAATTTATATCTTCAAAATTAGATTCTTCGAGACTTTAGGCTCCGTTGTGTGTCAATTCCTGTAGTGACGTCTTTTAGTTTGTCCAGATTACATGTGTTGATGTACATTGAATAGTGGTTATTCTAGGTAAAAAGAAAGTAAAGAGCCCCCGTCACGCCAAGTGGCGTATATGGAATATGGTGTTAGTGACCATAAATTTTACAGACCTTCGGCACATGATTTTTGGGGTAATGTGGTCGGTATTACGCCCGTGCCGCTTTACTTTCCCATAAAAAAAATCCGGTACCCATCAAAGGCTGGGTGAACCGGAAGCCGTTGGCTGGGATCGAACCCTTCCTCTTATTTTTTGTAGTCCAGTTCACTAACCACTGAGTTATCGCGTTTTATTATAAGCTCCACTTTTATTCTGGCTATGTTCACGCTAAAAAATATCAAGTAAACAGACAAACTTTAAAACACTGAGATTAGAGCCCTCGGCGATGCCTAATCTTGATTTCATCCATTCGTTTATTTACTTATAATTTGATGTTGTCTCCTCTACTTTAATGTTGTGTTTAATTTATATGATTGTATGTTGTCTAATTTCTCGAATTATTTGTAACCTCTCTCTAAAATTCTGTCCTGTTTCTCTAATTTTATGTTGTCTCATTCCTCTAATTATTTATAAACTTTCTCTAAGTTTGTGTTCTCCTGTTTCTCTAATTTCATGTTTTTCAATGTCTGTTATTTTTATTCTTGTGCCTTCTTATTTCATATTATCTCATCTAATTTCACTTTGGTTCATTTTATTTTTTTTTGTTGCATTTTATATAATTTCTTTAACTTTGTACTTTTTTACTCCTTCAATTTCACTTTGTCATACTCATCTAATTTAATTCTTCTTCTTTTTATTTCTATTTTCTTCCGAATCACATTTGTCTGTGTTAACCCTTAAAATTCGCGTTTATTTGTGTTGTTTTGCTAGTTTACGACAAAGCCGCAATATGCGTCTTTTGGCCCGACACATCCGTCTTCGACATGGTGAGATTTCTGTATTGTCCAACAATTGTGCTCGGGGAACAGTCATTCTGATCGACTATTTTCGACTTTTATCTGCCCAAGGGTTCTTTAACGGGGCAGAGAAGACGGCAGGATTCCTGTCTTTCCCTGTTATCCGAGAGGATTAAGTTCTAATCTTGGTACCGAGGCAACAGGTGAGGGTGAAGCCCTAAATGAAGCCACAAGTTGGAAGGTAATTGCCACAGCCTGTAATGGGATTCGACCCCAGAACTTACTTGTCCTGAAGCCAACCGATTACCTCTGGATGACCCAGTCCCTGTAGTTCGTGGCAATGAGATATCTGACAGAGTGGTCGGAGTCTGGTGAAGCCAACCTATTATCTCTGGATGACCCAGTCCCGGTAGTTCGTGGCAATGAGATATCTGACAGAGTGGCCGGAGTCTGGTATTGCGCGGGAAAACTTTAAATTCGACACCTATAACATTGCGAAGGCTTTAAAAGAACACCTCTCATAGGATGGTGACAAGGGAACTGAGGATAATCCACACCTGGAGAGAATGGTGGAACACGGCGCCACGAGGGGAGAAAGTAGCAAAAGCATCCTCAGTGGCAAAGCACGTAACACGTTCAATCAATACAGGACAGGAAGAATCAGTAGACGAGCACACTGATGGTTGCTGGAACGGACGGCAGAGCGGATATGGGAATGTCTCGACTGCGATGACGCCAGTTCCAACTAAAGATTAATGACCACCCAGTTTCTACCTTATGAATTATGAAACTCGTCACTCCCCACTTGCCTCTGTTCCACGAAATTATGCTCACGTTTCCTATAATCGAGGATAGGAATCGAAAGTAAAGTTCTATCATAGATTTTAATTTGAAATTGTCTACCAACGATCCTAAGGTCGTTAACAAAATCACGAACTGAAGTCGCATGTGATGTTCCATGTGGCGAATGTTTTTTTTTTCTTTCACGTGCAAGGCTTCCGGGTTCACCTAGCTAGCCTCTGGAAGTGTGTATCAGACATTTTCTACTGAGAAAATAAGGCGGTTTGGCGTGACAACGAGCTTATCAACCTTGAAATTAGTTGTTGGTCATTCGAAATATACTCTCTAACTCCGCATCTTATACGCCTTATCTCTTCTTCTGCTGCTGCTTCTCCTTTCATTTTCCGGTAGCTCTGGGTTTTGTAGAGGCACTAATGATAGACTTCATCAACTTCTCCACTCATCTCTAACTTCATTCATTATTTGGGGTTCAGCGAAGTCTAGACCAGTTCGTTCTTTTACGCTATCTTCCCAGCTATGTATCTCTCTATCCCTCCTTATTTCTCCTTTGACAGTTTCCGCGCAGAATGATCTTTGCCAGATGAGATTAATGAAATATGTGGGCAAATAATGTTATCTCAGAAACAACACCTTACTTATTGCAAATGGAAAGCTAGTCTACTATGACGTGGTTATTTCGTCCTAAATAAAGTTTAATGAAACCATATTTCATGAAACTACTTGACACAATTAAAACATGACAAATGAGATTTTTGTGGCATGTTAAAAGACACAACAGACTACTAAAATTAATCCTGGAGGGGAAAATACAAGGTAAAAGAGGCAGAGGCGGGGGCAGACCAAGACTAACACGGGCGAGTAACATCAAAAGATGGACAAGTCAGCCTATGACAACCTGCATCATCAAAGCAAGAGACAGAGCGGAATTGCGCACCGTGGTAGCTAACCTTCGACGCCGAGACGTCATTCGATGATGATGATGATGATGATTTCACGGGGTAAACAAGAGGCAGCTCCGATATTAACAATAATAACTGACAACTGAAATCATGTCCAGCGAACCAGACTTAATCGAGACCTTACTATCACCACCATGAGATAATCATAAAAATAAATAACTCAGCTTGGTCGATTTAGTTGCCTGGCAATGAAAGTAGACATTCAGAAAACTGATTGGTAAAGAAAATAGCAAGGATACTATGATAGACGGAGAATGTTAAACAACACAATGATCTAATGGGAATCATTATGGAGGGTATTGTTCCAGGTAAACGAGCAAGAGAAAGAGCTAGGGGGGGGGGGAAACAAAAAAACTTGTGCAAGATATCACAAACCAGCTGTGATATGAGAATGACTGCTGTCAATGCGAGCCATCTCGCAGATAAAGGAAAAACTAAGGTTTGGCCGTCATGGGAGTCAAGTTATAATGGAGATAATCTAGAGGATAATGATGACGACGAGAAAGTAGACATCGAAAAGGGGTGGGTGGAGGCTTGTTGATTTCGAGGGAAGATGCCAGTCTCGAGACAGAGATTGTGAGTTCAAATCCCGGCTGCGCGTGTTGGGATTTTTATTTATGATTTCTCTCTACGGCAACTGCCTCTGGTCTCAGCAGCGAGGCCCGGCTTGAAACGTCAATTAATTATCGACGTAAAACTTAGGAGTACCTCCAAAGTCAGTTATCTGCCTGTGCGGCGAGGGACCCCTGTGCACACGGCTGCCAGGGAAAAACGAATTAACACGAAAAATGCATTTCCTAATCTCTAGGGATTTCACCAGAGATGAAAACTGGGGAATGAAAAAATCAATTTTCAAAAAGGAATGCAAGCTCGGTCATTAAATGTGTCGAAAAGAAGTCGGATGTGCTTAAACTAAAGATACAAATATTACAATTTCGATGTAAACAGCGATACATGTTACCAACACCTGATCCACGAAGAACTAAGAAGTTCAAGTTGTCTAATAAATAAAGTCTACATCTAAATAAATAATGGACGCTTTAAATGTGTTAATATTTTATATATTAACGTTTTGTATTGCAAAATGAAATGAACATCCTGTTTGTTGTTTTGTTTGTTTCAGGGAATAATATCTGGAGAAGTTCCAACGAGAAGGTAGGACAAATATTAACAGTTCTTGTCCTGGATAAGAAATGAAGAGTAGTGATTATTTTTTGAGTCGTTTTTTTTCTCTTATCTACTACTGATGTTGCAGCTACTACTACTGTTGTTGCTACTATTGCTGTTGCTACCACTGCTGCTGCTACTACCATCACCACTACTAATACTACCACTACTACTACTACTACTACTACCACCACCACCACTTCATCTACTACCACTACTACTACTGCTGCTACTGCTACTACTGCTGCTGCTGCTGCTACTACTACTACTAATACTACTACTACTACTACTTTCTTCTTCTTAATTGTATTAAAAAAATCGTGCCTGTTGGCCGAGGATATTATATCTGCCCACGGCTCTTTATCTCAGCATCTACTTATCATTTCACCTGTTCATCTTATACCTTGCAATTATCTTAGGTTATCTGTTAAACCTTCTCTTTGTTTCCCTCAGTCTCTTCTTCAATTATTTTTTGTCTGTGGATAGTTACAATATATTTTTATATTCCAGCCTCCCCTCTCATCACATTAGCCAAACAATGATAAATGTTTCCTTTTTATTTCAGATTTAAGAAAGTTTCCCCTTTATCTTGGCATTTATTATAATATTCGCATTACTCTTTCCGCCATATTGTTAACATTTCTCTTTAAAACCACATTTATGTGGCAAGAAAACATGTTTGGTCTGGTCTCTTATTGTACTGGTTCGCTGATGATAAGAGACGAAGTTGGATCTCAAACATGTTTGATATTGTCTCTTATTGTATTGGTTCGTTGATGATAAGAGATGATGTTGGATCTCAAACCATGTTTGGTCTGGTCTTTTATTGTACTGGTTCGTTGATGATAAGAGATGATGTTGGATCTCAAACCATGTTTGGTCTGGTTTCTTATTATACTGGTTCGTTGACGATAAGAGATGATGTTGAATCTCGATCAACTGTTTCTTGGTTTACCAAATCTTAAATCGGTACCGTGTCATCTTATGTTTACTGGGATGACAGACGGTAATGGTGTTGTCTTGCCCACGCTATTCGAAACAAATGCCGACAATAAAAATATATCGGCACTAACAGCATATTTCCAATGTGCCACTCTCAAGATGCGATAGGGCTTCTTCGTACTGTCGCTAAAGTTCACTTCAGTAAACAAGAACCAGCCACACGTCTTCTTCTTCTACGTTTCAGCTCCCTGCGGAGCATAGGTCTTCAACAAACACTTTCCAAGCCGTTCTGTTTCTTGCCACTCTTTAAGATCATTCCATGTCGTCTCCTTCATCTTTATATCTGCTTGCACCTGTCTTCTCCAAGCATATTTTGGTCTTCCTCTTTGTCTTTTTACTTGGGGATTCCAAAAAGGGCCTTTTGTGTAATACTCTCAGTTGGCTGCCGCAGTGTGTGTCCTATCCAACACCATCGTCTTCGTTGTATATCTTTATTCACTGGTGATACTTTTCTATAATTCTTTCTATGTTAGTGATTTTGTCTAGCCATTTCCATCCTTTTATTCTGCGTAAGCATCCATTATTGGAGATCTGTATCTTCATGGTTGTCATTTTTGCTGTTCTCCATGTTTCACAGCCATATAATAGGACTGACTTAACATTGAAGTTCAACATTTTTATTTTTGTATTTAACCTAATTTCTTTGGACTTCCATATGTTTCCCAGTGCAACGAATGCTCTTATATTTTTGATATTATTTTGCTATTATTTTCTGTTACTCCCTCTTTGTGTATATTACTGCCCAGAAATATGTAAGACTGTACGTCTAGTAGAGGTATTACTCTTATTGTTATTTCGTTATTGCCAACTGCATTAATCCTCATAAAAGTGGTCTTATCTCTATTTATTTTCAGTCCCATCTGCTATGATCTCTCATCAAGAATGCTCATTTTATCTTGCATCTGTTGATGGTTGTGTGATAGGAATGTTATGTCATCAGCAAAGTTGAATTCTGTAATGACTCAGTAACTTCGAAAGCATTCCTCTCTCTAAACTATGAAATGCCACAATCTATGAATCCGATATAAAGTGGGGACTGTAATTCGAAGCTTTGTTCAACTATTATACGTTAGATAGTCATTTGATCAGCGCATAATCTGTTTTTACTCAAATCTGCTTGTTCATCTCTCAAATGTTTCTCTATGGCCTCTTTTAATTTCTCCACAATGATTATATTTAGTATTTTTGCTGGCACTGATAGTGCCTTAATTCCCATATAATTTGTGCACTCCTGTAAACTTCCTTTATTTGGTAGTTTGATCATATAACATTATTTGCAGTCTTTAGGTATGTCTTCTTTTTCCCATAGTTTATCTAGTAGGTTATGTAACAGCTTGGTAGAGGTGTTAATATCTGCTTTGATAGCTTCCGAAGGAATTTCATCTGGTCCTGTGGCTTTATTATTGTTTAATAGCCTGATGGCTTTAATTATTTCTTCCGTGCTTGGCTTTCCATAGTTAACATGTAACTCTTTTTCTGCTGGTAGTATATATTAAGAAGAAACAATCATCATTTTTTGGCCATGTAATGAGAAGGAAACAGCTGGAATATATTGTAACAACTGGAAAAATCGATGGGCGAAGAGATAGAGGGAAACAAAGAGAAAAGATTCCAGACAGCTTAAGAGAATGGCTAAGCAGAAGATCAACAACGAAAATGATAAACAACTTTCGAGATCGAAAGTTGTGGAGAGATATGATCACCTACGCCAGCAGGTACGGTACTTCTTGAATAGTATATCTGGGGGTAAAAGGGGTGGGGGGGGGAGTTATTTGAGCCAGGTCTATTCAAGATTTCTTCAAAGTGCTCCTTCCATCTCTTCATTTGTTCCCTTATACTAACAGATATCCTTTCTTAACTTTAATATAGACATTGATCTGATTGTATTTTCCGCTTAATTTATGTGTGCTGTTGTAGAGTTCTTTCTTATTTCCTTTATTTATGCTTCCTCTGCCTCTTAAACTAGTTGATCTATATATTTCTTCTTATCCCATTTAATGCACCTTCTCACTTCTTTGTTCGCCTCTGTGTAGTTTCCTGTGTTTAGGCTTTAGTGCTTCTCGTTTTGCTTTTATTTATGACCACAGGTAATTCAAAATAATTTTATTTTACTACTTTCTTTTCTTTGATAAATATAGGGAACATTTTATACCTCTCTCTCTCTCTCTCTCTCTCTCTCTCTCTCTCTCTCTCAAATTTCTTACAAATTAAAACAAAAAATACATACAATATAAAATAACATAATACTATAAATTTTGCACAAAACAAGATACGATTTCATCAAATGTTAATAACTATTCGAGTAATCTTTAAATTGTGTTTTGGGTGCTGCAAACATGGCACTGTGTTACATCATATATTTCTCTGCGTGACGTTGTAGAGCACATTGCAGTATATATTTTTACGTAATAAACATATCACAGCACATTGATAATATTGAGCAGGTTGAGAATGATATTGCATATAATATATATTAATTAATGGAAAGATGCATTTCTTCACGTTAATACTGTTGTGAGTGTTCGAAGTAGTATTACATTAATTGTTACTGTACTGCATTGAATAGTATTAAGTTACTGTACTAAGTACTTTAGTGTTACTTTAGTACTAAGTATACATTTACGGTGCATTAATATTTATTGGTGTGTTAAGCTTGGCATGATACAAAAAAGTAAAGTACCCCCGTCACGACAAGTGGCGTATAGGGAAATATGGTGTTAGTGACCCTATATTTTACAGACCTTCAGCACCCCAATTTGGGGTAATGTGGTCGGTATTACTCCCGTGCTGCTTTACTTTCCCAGAAAAAAATCCGGTACCCATTTAAGGCTGGGTGAACCCGGAAGCCGTCGGTTGGGATCGAACCCTACCCCTTGTCCTTTGTAGTCCAGTTCACTAACCACTGAGCTATCGCGGCTCCTACTTCGCATGATGCCAATGCTTTAACATTTTTGAATTTGTTTCAATGGCTTTGCATAATAATAATTGTGTAAGTGCTCAAAGGTTATTTCCTAACATTAAAATATTTAAAATGCTGCAAGTACGACTTTATGATGCATTAAAAGCACATTTGCACTCTGTTAATAATTATGGAATTACTAAAAGTGGTTCTATGTCTAAGTGACACTTTCTATAGCTCTAACATTAAATCACAATTAATATTTGGAGCATTTGCCGTGACAATCTTCTTCTCCTTCTCCCCTTCATCATGTGCCTGTCAGCGTCGAGGGGATTAATAATAATGTCTTCTTCTCTTCATTTGGCCTCTGCTGTTGTTATGTTTCCTGGTGTCTCCTATATTCCATTAATCCATCTTTTTCGTGGTCGATCCTTGAGATTTGACGTCAGATTTGAGTAACGCATGAAAACCTTATGATAATAGCTGATCAGGGACATCCGCATTATGAACCGTTACGTGTGTATGATTCATTTCTTGTACATTCAAGATGACTAGAAGACGCTTCGTCTTCAATTATAAAAAATAAATGTTACTGCAAACTGGTCATTGCAAACAAGATAGTCTCCAAAGTTGTCAGTTATCAATATTTTGTGGTTGTTCTTATAATTATTATTGTACTAACATATCGTTCATACAAATTACGTCAGTTAGAAATGTCATTTTTGTGTGTGTGTGGTTTCACAAATTAAAACCACTTCCATAAAACATAAGTTTTGAGAATGACAAGAATGTAGTAGACATAAACAATCTTCATCTATAATAGCTGCAAAAATCTACAAGATTATAACCAAAATGTCATTTTTTGTTATAAAAAAGGAGCTGTGACGAATGCAATAAGAAAGACGCAGAATGTATAACTTCCTAAACAAAATAATATACAGAAAGGGGAAAAGGACAAATAAATACATTCATAACATAGATAGTAAAAAAAAATATACTTCAATTTCACACAATTCATTGAATGAAGGTATATTTCAAATGAACGCAAACATTAACACAAAATACTTCCATTTAAATTAATATGAATGATAAAAATACTTCCATTATATAAACATGAATGAAAAAAAAGTACTGCAAGTACATAAACATGAATGAAAATATTTTCTCAAAAGAAGCATGAATGAACAACATATTTTTCCCACACATAAACATGAATGAAAACACATTTCAACCACGTAAAAATGAATGAAAATTTGGGACCCATAACTGAAGCCTATGAAGCAAATGTCCATTTTGAAGAAAGAAAAACTAAAACTTGAACACACTTTAAATAACGACACCACGAACTTAATAAGATTCAGTTTTCTTTTTTTCAAATGTAGCAAGAAAGGAGCAGATGGCACACACAACAAAGAGAATCTCACAAATAGGAGGCTCGTTATGCCCTATCCGTCAGGAACTGTGGTTTATATGCGGGGCACAGTGTCTGTCGGAGCGGCCATAACGTCCTTCTGCAGACAACGAGACTGTATTCAATCGTCTGAGGTCCTATCCAATGGGTAATTGTTTTTTTCTGCAGAACATGAAACATCTAGAGATCAAAAGAGACATATTTATAACCAGTATGTTGGGACAGCCAAAAATATTCTTCTGTAAACGCGGAGACTTCTCTTCGAGTCAGTCGTAAACATTCTTATACTGATATTGTAACTTCTACATATCTCTAAAGAACATAGTTCTAAACACCGAATCTAGGTGTGGCTTAATTAAACGTATTTCTACAGACATTGAAACTCTTAAAGATCTTCGGAGAATATATTTCTAAACATTGAGTCTTGGTGTAGCTTAAACGTCTTTCTACAGACATTGAAACTCTTAAAGATCTTCTTGGTGTAGCTTAAACGTCTTTCTACAGACATTGAAACTCTTAAAGATCTTCGGAGAATATATTTCTAAACATTGAGTCTTGGTGTAGCTTAAACGTCTTTCTACAGACATTGAAACTCTTAAAGATCTTCTTGGTGTAGCTTAAACGTCTTTCTACAGACATTGAAACTCTTAAAGATCTTCGGAGAATATATTTCTAAACATTGAGTCTTGGTGTAGCTTAAACGTCTTTCTACAGACATTGAAACTCTTAAAGATCTTCTTGGTGTAGCTTAAACGTCTTTCTACAGACATTGAAACTCTTAAAGATCTTCTGAGAATATATTTCTAAACATTGAATCTAGGTGAGGGTTAAATGTCTTTCTACAGACACTGAAACTCTTACTTAAAGATATTCTGAGAACATAGTTCTAAGCATTAACTCCTTCAAACAATGACGGTCACACTAATTAATATTTGTCTAATATTTTAATGTTATTTACAGCAGTGAACGTCACATGAAGTAGTTGTAATTCCTGCAGCTCACTGGATAAAAAAGACTCTTTTAGCGTGATGGTTCCTTGCTAATCATACTCTCTCGCTCTCTCCACCTCTTTCTCAAAATCTACATCTCTCTCTCTTCTTCTCCCTACCTTCACACTCTCTCCTTTTCGTTGTCTTTTCTCTAAAACAAAAAATCGAATTTAACAAAAATGTGTGTGCCCTTTCTTCGCACATTACAACGTCATATACAAGTCTTTCCATTGTGATTGTCGTTTTCTCAAACGTTCTTACTCTCTCATTCTCGGTTGAACACATTCACATCTTGTTTATTATGTTTTCACCACCATCCCCCCATTTACACACAAACACTAAACATATTATTTTTTAAAAATCCGTCTTCATCCTTTCTCTTTCGCTCATTCACTCCAAAGTCACAGTTAAGTACGATATATCTTTTATTGTACACATTTGTACCGGCTTTTATCTCATTCACTCCTTATTGATGGGAGCCGTGATAGTTCAGTGGTTAGTGAACTGGACTACAAAGGACAAGAAGTAGGGTTCGATCCCAACCGACGACTTCTGGGTTCTTCCAGACTTAAATGGGTGCCGGAAATTTTTCGGGGAAAGTAAAGCGACACGGGCGTAATACCGACCACATTACCCCAAAAATCATGTGCTGAAGGTCTGTAAAATATAGGGTCACTAACACCATATTCCCTATACGCCACTTGGCGTGACGGGGTACTTTACTGTCTGTTGTATCTTTGTTGTCTGTGTGATCACTTCAGTCCAATATTTTTTTGTTAATTCTGTCTGATCAACTTGTTACCATTGTTTGCTCTCTCATTTAATCACTCTCGTCTTGTCAGTCTGATTAAGTCTTTCAGATTACCTCTGAGTGTCATTGCAGAGTTCTTCATGTCTCTGAGTGCCATCGGAGTCTTACATGTCTCTGCCATCGCAGACTCCTACATGTCTCTGCCATCTCAGAGTCCTACATGTTTCTGACTGCCATCGCAGAGTCCTACATATATCTGACTGCTATCGCAGAGTCCTACATGTCTCTGCCATCTCAGAGTCCTACATGTCTCTGACTGCCATCTCAGAGTCCTACACATCTCTGCCATCTCAGAGTCCTACATGTTTCTGACTGCCATCGCAGAGTCCTACATATCTCTGCCATATCAGAGTCCTATATGTTTCTGACTGTCATCGCAGAGTCCTACATGTTTCTGACTGCCATCGCAGAGTCCTACATATCTCTGCCATCTCAGAGTCCTACATGTTTCTGACTGCCATCGCAGAGTCCTACATATCTCTGCCATCTCAGAGTCCTACATATCTCTGCCATCTCAAAGTCCTACATGTCTCTGACTGCCATCGCAGACTCCTACATGTCTTTGCCATCGCAGAGTCCTACATGTCTCTGACTGCCATCGCAGAGTCCTACATGTTTCTGACTGCCATCGCAGAGTCCTACATCTTTCTGACTGCCATCGCAGAGTCCTACATGTTTCTGACTGCCATCGCAGAGTCCTACATGTTTCTGACTGCCATCGCAGAGTCCTACATGTTTCTGACTGTCATAGCAGAGTCCTACATGTTTCTGACTGCCATAGCAGAGTCCTGCATGTTTCTGACTGCCATCGCAGACTCCTACATGTCTTTGCCATCGCAGAGTCTTACATGCCTCATACAACCCTGACAGCAGAAAAACAAACAAAAACAAAACATATTTTGAAGATACCATCACGCAAGCTGTAAAATACATCACATTACAATCCGTTAATATTTTTTTCCACAGAATTAAACGGATAAAAATAGAGTTACACAGCTGAATATTTACATTATCTCCAAATGGAGAGCGTGTGGCCGAATCGATAACTTGTTGTGCTCCAACCAAGGAGAACGTTGGTTCGAATCCCGGTAGGATCAAAAGGTTTTCATATTGCGGCCTGTATTCCCCGGTCCTGTATGGTGTGTCCCCTCCTCTTTTTGCAGAACCAATTAATGGGATAATGTTGTAAAGTAGAAATATTTTTTTTTAGTTAAAATCTTCATATAATAGCTATTTTTCTGGTTGTGTGTTTGTTGTTGTTGTTGTTGTTGTTGTTGTTGTTGCGTTCGCCAGCTTTCAACTCTGACGAAGTCCCTAGAGACTAGGAACTGAATTTTGCATGTTAATCAATTTTTCCCTGGCAGCCATGTGCACAGGGGTCCCTCGCCGCACAGGCAGATAACTCCGACTTCGGAGGGACTCATGTTTTTTTCCGTCGATGAGTAAATGACGTTTCAAACGTTTCATTTCTGCTGAGACTAGGGGTGGTTGCCGCAGAGAAAAATCATAAATAAAAATCCCAACCAGTGTAGCCCGAGATTTGAACCCACAACCTCTCTGTCCCGAGGCCGGTGTCTTGCCTCGAGACCAACATGTCCCCCATTGACTAGGAATATGAGGAAACTGCAACAAGAAACCTTTTTCATAAAGTTTCGTGTTTCATCATCATCATTATTCAGTGTTGTCTCCACATCGAAGGTTGGCTGCCTTGGATCGCTATTCCGCTTAGTTTCTTGCTTTGAAACAGCAGGTTGTCATAGGCTGACTTGTCCATATATTTGAATGTTACTCGTCTACGTTAGTCTTTGCCTGCCTCTGCCTCTTTTACCTTGTATTTTCATTTCCAATATTACTTTTAGTAGGCTGTTGTGTCTTTTAACATGCACCAAAAAAATCGCTTGTATTCCTCTACTCTAAAAGTGTCTTCTTAATATGCAGTATTTGTTTGTTTTTATGTTATTTAATGTTGAGAATACCATGGACAGCTAAGAAGAGTAATGAAAATGTTCTGAAAGCAAAAAGAGAGCTAATTTTCAATATTAGAAGAAACAATCATCATTTTTGGCCATGTAATGAGAAGAGAACAACTGGAATAATATATTGTAACAACTGGAAAAAATGAGGGACGAAGAGATAGAGGGAATCAAATGGAAAAAAAAATACCAGACAGTTTAAGATAATGGCTTGGCAGAAGGTCAAAAACAGAAATGATAAATAGCTGTCGAGATCGAAAGTTGTGGAGAGACATGATCACGTACGCCAGCAGGCCCGGTACTCGCTGATGATGACGAATTTTTGTTACATTTTTACAGATTTCTGTCTTTAGTTTTGCCTCCCCTTACTCCCTCCTCTTTATTTCTAACCTCATTATTTCACTTTAAAAGACATCACCTACTTTATACCCCTATCCCCCATTCATGAGAACACAGCTCCCTCTCGCACTAGCGCCCTATTTGCTCCCCGTGGCTACCACAGCGTGTGTCTCGTCGCTCAGCCAATAACTCACACATAGATTAGCCTGGCATGACATTTTACTGCTGTGGACCCCCCCCCCCCACACACACACACATACACCCACACACGGTATCTGGTCTATCGATCTCTCAAACGGGAGCACACCCACACACGGTATGCTTTATCGACCTCTTCATGCACTAACGCCCACGCACTATAAGGCACCATGAATTTCTTCAAACATAACTCAAATAACCGCCAACCACTAATATACATATATATGTATATATCACAGCTGTCTGACACTGATACTTTAGTTAATTTGCTCATTGGTGTCTTTCCGTAGCTATATAATGCACATCCTTCCTCTTTTCAATATTCAAACTGGTTTGAGGAAGCTGTATCTTTAGGTATAAAAAAAAAAATGTTAAATTCTTTTTTATTTGTATCGGGAAAAGCTCTCAGGATTGCTAAACTTTGATTTGTGTGTGTGTGTGTTTTTTTTTTTTTTCTGGTATTAACTGCTAAAATATCATTAGAAAATAACTATTTATTTAAACTGAAAATTTTACGTTTTTGAGTGTGGTGTCACACACTATAACCACTCCCATGAAAATATCGCTTTCCTAAGTCAGTGAAATGTATTAGGCTCAGATCATCTTCATCAGTAAATGATGCAAGGGTTAGAGCTAAACTGGCACTCTTTGCTGAAAACACACAGCTGTAAAGATACACACACGCACATTTAGTTTCGCACATTGCAAGCAAAAGCAATAGTATATACAGTATCATAATGCTACCATGTCGCGCACATTATAGGCAAAAGTAATAGTATATACAGTATCATAATGCTACCATGTCGCGCACATTATAAGCAAAACTAATAGTATATACATGATCATGTCGCGCACATTATAAGCAAAACTATACATTATCATGTCGCGCACATTATAAGCAAAACTATACATGATCATGTCGCGCACATTATAAACAAAACTATACATTATCATGTCGCGCACATTATAAGCAAAACTAATAGTGTATACATTATCATGTCGCGCACATTATAAGCAAAACTAATAGTATATACATTATCATGTCGCGCACATTATAAGCAAAACTATGCATTATCATGTCGCTCACATTATAAGCAAAACTAATAGTATATACATTATCATGTCGCGCACATTATAGGCAAAACTATACAATATCATGTCGCGCACATTATAAGCAAAAACTATACATTATCATGTCGCACACATTATAGGCAAAACTATACAATATCATGTCGCGCACATTATAGGCAAAACCATACATTATCATGTCGCGCACATTATAAGCAAAACTATACATTATCATGTCGCACACATTATAAGCAAAACTACACATTATCATGTTGCGCACATTATAGGCAAAACTATACATTATCATGTCGCGCACATTATAAGCAAAACTATGCATTATCATGTTGCGCACATTATAGGCAAAACTATACATTATCATGTCGCGCACATTATAAGCAAAACTATACATTATCATGTCGCACACATTATAGGCAAAACTATACAATATCATGTCGCGCACATTATAGGCAAAACTATACAATATCATCTCGCGCACATTATAAGCAAAACTATTAGTATATACATTATCATGTCGCGCTCATTATAAGCAAAACTATTAGTATATACATTATCATGTCGCGCACATTATAAGCAAAACTATTAGTATATACATTATCATGTCGCTCACATTATAAGCAAAACTATTAGTATATACATTATCATGTCGCGCACATTATAAGCAAAACTATTAGTATATACTTTATCATGTCGTGCACATTATAAGCAAAAACTATTAGTATATACAATATCATGTCGCGCACATTATAGGCAAAACTATACATTATCATGTCGCGCACATTATAAGCAAAACTATTAGTATATACATTATCATGTCGCGCACATTATAAGCAAAACTATTAGTATATACATTATCTTGTCCCGCACATTATAGGCAAAGCTATATATTATCATGTCGCGCACATTATAAGCAAAACTATTTGTATATACATTATCATGTCGCGCACATTATAGGCAAAGCTATATATTATCATGTCGCGCACATTATAGGCAAAACTATACATTATCATGTAGCGCATATTATAATCAAAACTAATAGTATATGCATTATCATGTCGCGTACATTATAAGCAAAACTAATAGTATATACATTATCATGTCGCGCACATTATAGGCAAAACTATACATTATCATGTCGCGCACATTATAGGCAAAGCTATATATTATTATGTCGCGCACATTATAAGCAAAACTATTAGTATATACATTATCATGTCGATAACATGTTAATCATATGCAATGTATTTTTTCTTCATTTACTGTTATATCAAATAAGCTTAAAAAAAAAAAGAAAAGAAAAACATATGGCGACATTGCTATTTTTACTCCTTGGGTTTCCCAGGTCATTTAGAGGGGTGATGGGAATGAAAGGTCAATGCCCGCAACAAGAGCAACACACAGCCAACTCTAGATAGTGTTGGCCGTGAGCTCTAGCGTTTGGTTTCTCGCGGCAAGGCGCTGTGTCGATGAATACGAGTGTGATCCTGCTTCTGACCATCTATTGTTCTTTGCATTTTTTTCTTTTGTTGATTATTTGTGATTGTTGTTTTCCTGAGTGTTTGAACTTTCCACTTCCCTTGAAATAACTCGCTGATCTATCGCATCAGAACTTTCCCTCCGTAATAATATTCATCTATTATTAGTTGTCACTAGATAGTCATAGATGGCTGTGATCCACCTATAGTTTTACTAAGGCCTGCGAGGTGAGAGGATTTTACCGAAATCACCCAAAGTTTATGACGTCTTCAGCAATGCGATCTATAGACGGCTAACGCCATTTTACCCACCCCAGCTCTCAATACTTAAAACGTCACGAGCTTTGGATTATTTTCTTCCCAGCCCGCGTCATTACTAATCCTATAGCTGGCTGTGAGCAGTCACACTTCTCGAGATTAATGTTATTATTTCACTCCTCGTAAAATATGCACCAACACTATAGAAATCTGAGCAACGTGCACCTGATGTAAAAATGATCGACCTAATCTGCTCAGTCAACCAAGTCTAATCATATCGATCTGTTTGTATCTATCTATCTATCTATCTTTCGTTCGCCTGAAGCATTGTCTATATCTGCAATGTCGTTTCCTGTATAAATGTTACTGTCTTTTGTAATTCTTGCAGTGGCCCATATAGTTTTGTCTGTAGTGTTGTATCTATGGGCCAATGGATTTTCCTCAGTCTACTATATTCAGTGCAGTCTTGAAGTATGTGTTCAGCAGTCTGGGGCGCCTGTCCACATGTACAAGTAGTTGAGGTGCCGATCTTGAATTTTGTATACATGTGACTATGGAGTCGATTGTGTCCTGTTCTGAGACGTATAATGATAACTTGTTCATATCTATTCATATTATAAAGGCATCCTGATTTGGGGCTTGTGGTCCTCTGATTGATTTGATTATCTGTTTCTTATGATGGTATGTAACAGGTGTATCTAGTTGTGTGCCTGTTGAACCTCCTTTGCCAACTGATCTGCTTTCTCATTTCCTGGTATTCCACAGTGAGATGGGATCCACTGCAGGGCAACCCTGTGGTGCTTGCAGAGTTCAGTCAATAAGGTCTGCAGATGTGGTAATTTTCTGGATTGTAGTGCCTGGAGTACTGATCTTGCATCTGTCAAAAACACTACAGGCTGCGGGCTAAGATTAATGTTCAGCAGTTTTTCTATTGCTAACTTTATTGCTTGTATTTCTGCATCATAATTGTGACAATATTTCCCTGTTGCTATTTTATTCATATCCCTAGTGTTATTTGGGTATTCTATATATGCACCTGCTCCCCATTTTTTACTGCATTCTGTGCTGATCCATCTGTATACACACGAATCCATAGGTCTTGTGGGTATTCTTCATCCAGGAAACTGAGAGTTATTGTTTTTCGCTGTAGACTATTCTGTTCCTCTTTATCAACTATTCCTTTCACTTCTGTCCGTATTTGAACTGATAATCCAGATTCCTCTGTCCAGGGAGTCTGTTCTGGTATGGGCAGTAGGGGGTTAACAGCTCTTGGCATGTCTGGTGTTTGTCTACTAATACGCTTGGCTTGGTGGATAAAACTGCTTCTCTTAAGTCGTCCCAATGCAAGATTTTGGAATCGGTCCTTCATTGGATGTCTCGGCATGCAAGCAAATTTTTCTGCCTGTATCAGCACCTTTGTGTCCCTCCGTTCTCTCAGTGCTGGTATCCTCCACAATTTCTCCATCTCTAGCTCTAGCGTTGGTTTCTCGCGGCAAGGCGCTGTGTCGATGAATACGAGTGTGATCCTGCTTCTGACCATCTATTGTTCTTTGCATTTTTTTCTTTTGTTGATTATTTGTGATTGTTGTTTTCCTGAGTGTTTGAACTTTCCACTTCCCTTGAAATAACTCGCTGATCTATCGCATCAGAACTTTCCCTCCGTAATAATATTCATCTATTATTAGTTGTCACTAGATAGTCATAGATGGCTGTGATCCACCTATAGTTTTACTAAGGCCTGCGAGGTGAGAGGATTTTACCGAAATCACCCAAAGTTTATGACGTCTTCAGCAATGCGATCTATAGACGGCTAACGCCATTTTACCCACCCCAGCTCTCAATACTTAAAACGTCACGAGCTTTGGATTATTTTCTTCCCAGCCCGCGTCATTACTAATCCTATAGCTGGCTGTGAGCAGTCACACTTCTCGAGATTAATGTTATTATTTCACTCCTCGTAAAATATGCACCAACACTATAGAAATCTGAGCAACGTGCACCTGATGTAAAAATGATCGACCTAATCTGCTCAGTCAACCAAGTCTAATCATATCGATCTGTTTGTATCAAACATAATGTCACTCATTCACACACGGCCAGATCTGGAACATTAATTATGTTTAACAAACACAGTTACATGGTCGTTCCCAGGTTTATCGGCGACCTCGTTTAATAACGGTCTCATGTTAATTCAGGGAAGTATAGCCCCCCCCCCCCCCCTTCCCCGCTACAGAGATGGGATTTCTTAGAAGAATGTTAAGAATTCACTGCTTAGAAGAATGTTAAGAATTCACTGGAGAGATAAATATATCGACTAGGAAATTCTCAAAGAGGCTAGCACAAAGAGGGACCTCCTAACAACATCAGAAAGAATTACTCAACATTTTTCGGGCACATCATGAGAAGAGGAAAGTTAGACTACTTCGTAGCAACTGGCAAAATACAGGGAAAGAGAGATCGCGGATGACAAAGAGAGAAGAAACTAGTTACCTTGGTTTCATGGCATGGAAAGCAGTCAACAACATAAATGATATGATGCACTATTGATAGAAGATTGCGGAGGGACATGATCACTAATGCCAACTGGTATGACACATAGTGAGGATGATGATGATAGACTCCACATCGTTGCAAATGAATTCAAATACTTAGGAAGGATGTTCACTTCTGATGGTAGATGTACAACAGAGATGAGGTGCATAATATTTCAGTGAAGACCTCGTTAAAGAAAAATGGAAAAAAAACTACGGCACAATATTGATAATCATCATCATCATCAAGTACCATGCCTGCTGTCGTAAGTGATCATGTCTTTCCACAATTTTCGATCTCGACAGATGTTTATCGTTTCTGTTGTTGACAATCTGCCAAAGCCATTCTCTTAAGCTGTCTAGTATCTTCTCTCTTTGCTTCCCTCTGTCAATTCGTCCCTCACTTTTTTGCAGTTGTCTCAATATGTTCCAGCTGTTCTCTTCTCATGACTTGGCCAAAAATGATGATTGTTGCTTCATAATATTGGATATTAGTATCTTTTTACTTTGGACAAAACGTGGACAAAATATTGAAATAAACAAATTAAGCAAGAAAACTAAACTAAGAATAATCAAAGCGTATCATCAACCCTTAACGGCGCAGGTGAAAGCTAGAGAACAGCAAATCAGATTGAAAGAAAACTAAACGCTTCTGAAGACTAATGCCTAAAAAGAATACTCTGTGTACAATAGGATGAACTCAAAACCAATATTGAGATAAGAGAAATGGCCGTGCAGTCAAAAATCTCGTCAACAGCTAGGAAGAGAAAATGTACATATGTTGGACATGTGCTGAGAAGAAACGACAAAAGGATGTCAAAACAGGCTGTTCTGTGGGAAACATAAGGATGCAGGTAAAGAGGATTACCTTAAGAGACACTAAAAATAGAAACACTTATAAAAGAAACAAAGTTGGCAGGCATAGACCCATTTGATAGGATCGAACATACAAGGACAAGAGGTAGTGTTCGATCCCAACTTATGGGTTCCGGTTCACCCAGCCTTAAATGGGTACCGGATTTTTTTCTGGGAAAGTAAAGCGGTATATGCGTAATACCGAACACATTACCCCAAAAATGTGTTGAAGGTTTATAAGATTTAAAGTCACTAACACCATATTCCCTATACGCCATTTGGCGTGACGGGGGTGCTTTACTTTTTATGTTAGATGAGTATAAATATGTAGATTGATTCTTAAAACCATGAAAAATGTTGACCCTGACACCACTTCCGTTGCACTAATAAAAAAGTTCCGAGCGGGAAGACGTTTAATAGAAGTGTAATTACCTGCTAACATCCGATCATTTATACGTGGCTTATTTGACAGGAATTTGTAACTCCTCGTAAAGTAGAGGATGGATGGAGTACCATTGTTCAAACTACAATATGTGGGGTGTCTCACTCGCTATAGAATCTGACATTTTAAAAAATGGTTATTCCACAAATGAGGATAATGCAGAGAAATTCTAAACGGACGTATCTCATTGTGTGATTGATGTGAGGACATCATCATATTTGCTGGAAGTAACTACACGTTTCGTCGGACAAGAATAATAATACCGAGGAAAGGCCGAGTTTCGTAGCGAGTGAGACACATTGTAGTCTCAATCTACAATCAACAGTTATCATGATGCCACAACCTACACTAATATGGTTATCGCAATCCTACGATCTACATTCATATAGTTATCACAATACCACGGTCTACATTCATATAGTTATCACAATACCACGGTCTACATTCATATAGTTCGTAAATACCGCTATTTACGTTTGCATAGTTATGGTATCTGTTATGGTTCGTAATATCAAGTCTACTTCTTCTTCTTCTTCCTCTTCTTTTCTCTTTCACTGATACCTAAAAGGTGTCGTGGTTTATATCATTTGTCGTTCTTGTGCTGCTCGAATTGTCTGAATTAGTGATTTTCCTTTGTTGTTACATGTCTCTGTCACTGCATCTATCCATCTACTTCTGGGTCTTCCTCTTGGTCTTTTTCCATGCATTCTCGAGAAGAACGCCCTTGATGGTGATAGGTGAGGATTCCATTTGAAATAGCACAAGAACGCTTGAATTTCTTTTTCTACGGGCACTGAAATTCACTTATAACTTAAATTTGACTCCCATCGAAAATTGTGTCGTGTTGCCAGCACAGTCACACACCGGAAGTGATCATCAAGTCTACACCAATCAAAATTCCAAGACTGCATCAAATGAACTACAAACTCATTAGTATTTCATACAACGACTTTCATTTCCGAGCAATGAAAGCAGCACGCAATATTGTACAGTCCAATTATTATTACGTAGAAAGATAAAACGTTATACCAAGGAAGAAGGATAGATAAACAAACCAAGTAAAGTTGAATACAAAGTAAAAGTTTCCTCCACACCTGTCTATACATCCATCCAGCTATAAATCTACCTACCTACTGGTTTTCCTGCCTACCAACTTCAAACCTACAAATGGACATCAAAGTTGAAGGATTAGACCTGGAGACAGTTCAAAGCTACAACTACCTTGGACATACTATAACCAGTGATGGAAAATGTAAAACTGAAATAAACAAAAGAATAGGAATGGCAAAAAGTGATTTTAATCCTATAAAACATATACTAATATCAAAACAAATAATACCAGGGCTGGTTAGAGTCACAAGACTACACCCACGCCTGCATACTAAGTTATTCGATGAGCATGATAAAAACAGTGGAGGCGGGCTATATACGCATGTGATGGGTAGAGTTGTTGAAGTAAAAAAAATACGTAAAAAACAAAAATGGGCATTAGACAAGAAAATAAAACAGAAAGTTGAAGCCTTTGAATTGTGGATTTATAGAAGAATAGGTATTATTGGATGGAAAGAAAAGAAAACCAACGATGAAGTCTTAAAACAACTAAAAATGAAAAGAGAACTACTACACACAATTCAAGCAAGACAAATTAGGTTTTTGAAGCATGTTAAAAGACACAACAGCCTACTAAAAGTAATATTGGAAGGGAAAATACAAGTAAAAGAGGCAGAGGCAGACCAAGACTAACATGGACGAGTAACATCAAAAGATGGACAAGACAGCTGTGACAACCTGAACTATCAAAGCAAGAAACAGAGCGGAATGGCACTGCATGGTAGCCAACTTTTGATGCGGAGGCGGCACTCAGTGATGATGCGTTAATATATATGTGGTATATATATATATATATATATATATATATATATATATATATATATATATATATTATATATATATATATAAAAGACTATAATTTATATAAGAGTTGAATCTATCAATTGACATTATTTTAACATTTCATAGATGTATTTAATATAACAGTTATGTGTTGCATATTAATTTATTACATAATCCGTGGGATTTTTAGGTTAAAAGGTGCAAACCACACACCATTGCAAACGTCGCATATAGCGCTCTCGCTCTCTCTCCCTGTACACACATAATGTGCTGTGTCATTGTAGCGACCCCAATACCCGGCTATATATAGAAACACGTCAATAAGGTGGCGCGGCCGTGTGGTCCCAGAACTGCGCAGTTATCCCCCTGCAAACTCCTTGGCTTCTGTTTACAAGCGTGGTCTAGTCAAAACGTAAACAAACCGACATAAGTGAACATCGTTTGTGTTCTAGGCTGCAGTTGCAGTAAAGGAGATAGCTACAGATCAATTGTAAGTTGTAAAATAGTAAAATGTGCTCATACAGAAATCTTTGATGTTAATGATTGATAATTTAGTCTTATCCTTAGTGGGTCTTCCACATTTGCTCGTTAACTTTCAGTAAAATATAACCAAGGACTGTTTATACCACAGGACAATGTATCGCAATATAAATGCTATCCCTCTAGCTTGGCTTAAGACAAATATAACCACGATGATTAGAAAACGTTTAAACTTACTTTACATTTTAAAACGTTTAAACTTACATTACATTTTAAAAGATTTACATTAAAAGTGTTAAACTTACATTAAAATTGAAAATGTCACACAAAACAAAGATGGTTAAACTTGTTAATCCTGAAATGTTTCTTTGCACGAGCCATGCATTCTTCTTTCAAAATCTTTCCTTCTTCATTTGCTTTTCAGCGTCGAGGGAGATATAATTTGCTGCCTTGTGCTCTTCTGTTAGTCTCCTCTGCTGTTATGTTTCCTACAGTTTCTAATATTCCATCAATCAATCTTTTCATAGTTGACCCTTGACTCTGGTGTTCTCGTGTCATGTATTAAAGGCTCGTTGTGTTGTGTTTTCCCTCTTTCTGTTGCCAGTCATTGATGTATAAGCATACCAATAGTGTTAACATTAACTGATCTCAAATAAATGTAAGATATTTCGTGTGGATTATTAACTGGACTAACACCCCCACACACACAAATCGAAGCAGAAAACAAGTAGAAACAGACTATTTAGCCTTAAGTTATATTCATTCCCAATACTGCCATTTTGTAGGATTACTACTAATGTGCCACATTGAGTTTCAATCAAGCAGCTGTGCACTTGTAAATGAATGTTCAACATGTGGGTGTTAGTATTTGTCTCATTCTAGGTCCTGTACTTTGGTTTCTATATAACGCCAAAGGCGAGTGTAAGGTAAGTTGAACTACTAGATATAATAATACTGTTGTGTTAGTTCTTTATAGTGATATCTTCCTGTGTATTAGAAGTTGGGGTACTAATAGAGGTACTTAGAGCTTGGGGTACTAATAGAGGCACTTAGAGGTTGGGGTACTAATAGAGGTACTTAGAGGTTGGGGTAATAATAGAGGTACTTAGAGCTTGGGGTACTAATCGAGGCACTTAGAAGTTGGTGTACTAATAGAGGTACTTATAGGTTGGGATAATAATAGAGATACTTAGAGCTTGGGTACTAATAGAGGCACTTAGAGGTTGGGGTACTAATAGAGGTACTTAGAGGTTAGGGTAATAATACAGGTACTTAGAGGTGGGGTACTAATAGAGGTACATAGAGGTTGGGGTAATAATAGAGGTACTTAGAGGTTGGGGTACTAATAGAGGTATCTAGAGGTTGGGGTACTAATAGAGGTACTTAGAGGTTGGGATAATAATAGAGATACTTAGAGCTAGGGGTACTAATAGAGGCACTTAGAAGTTGGTGTACTAATAGAGGTATCTAGAGGTTGGGTACTAATAGAGGTACTTAGAGGTTGGGATAATAATAGAGATACTAGAGGGTACTAATAGAGGCACTTAGAAGTTGGTGTACTAATAGAGGTACTTAGAGGTTGGGATACTAATAGAGATACCTAGAGCTAGGGTACTAATAGAGGCACTTAGAGGTTGGGGTACTAATAGAGGTACTTAGAGGTTGGGGTCCTACTATAGGTAGTACTTAGAGGTTGGTGTACTAATAGGGGTACCTAGAGGTTGGGGTACTAATAAAGGTACTTAGAAGTTGATGTACTAATAGAGGTACCTAGAGGTTGGGATAATAATAGAGATACTTAGAGCTAGGGGTACTAATAGAGGCACTTAGAGGTTGGGGTACTAATAGAGGTACCTAGAGGTTGGGGTACTAATTGAGATACTTAGAGGTTGGGGTCCTACTATAGGTAGTACTTAGAGGTTGGTGTACTAATAGGGGTACCTAGAGGTTGGGGTACTAATAAAGGTACTTAGAAGTTGATGTACTAATAGAGGTACCTAGAGGTTGAGGTACTAATAAAGATACTTAAAGGTAGGTTTACTAATAGAGGTACTTAGAGGTTGGTGTACTAATAGAGGCACTTGGAGGTTGGTGTACTAATAGAGTTACCTAGAGGTTGGGGTAAGGTACTTACAGGTTAGTGTACTAATAGAAGTACCTAGAGGTTAGGGTACTAATAGAGGTACTTAGATGTTGGTCTAATAATAGTGGCACTTAGAGGTTGGTGTACTAATAGAGGTACCTAGAGGGTGGGGGGTACTAATAGAGGTACCTACAAGTTGGGGTACTAATAAAGGTACTTAGAGGTTGGGGTATTAATAAAGGTACTTAGAGGTTGGTGTACTAATAGAGGTACCTAGAAGTTGGGGTACTATTAAAAGTACTTAGAGGTTGGTGTACTAATAGAGGTACCTAGAGGTTGGGTACTAATAGAGGTACTTAGATGTTGGTGTAATAATAGAGGTACTTAGAGGTTGAGGTACTAATAGAGGCACTTAGAGATTGGTGTGCTAATAGTGGCACTTAGAGATGGTGTACTAATAGTGGCACTTAGAGATTGGTGTACTAATTGTGGCACTAGAGATTGGGGTACTAATAGAAGCACTTAGAGATTGGTGTACTAAAAGTGGCACTTAGAGATTGGGGTACTAATAGAAGCACTTATATGTTGGTGTACTAATAGTCGCACTTAGAGATTGGTGTACTAATAGAGGCACTTAGAGATTGGTGTACTAATAGTGGCACTTAGAGATGGGGTATGATATAATCACTTATATGTTGGTGTACTAATAGTGGCACTTAGAGATTGGGTACTAAAAGAAGTGCTTACATGTTGGTGTATTAATAGTAGCACTTAGAGATTGGGGTACTAATAGAAGCACTTAGATGTTTGTGTACTAATAGAGGCACTTAGAGATTGGAGTACTAATAGAAGCACTTAAATGTTGGTGTACTAATAGTGGTACTAGAGATTGGAGTACTAATAGAGGCACTTAGATGTTAGTGTACTAATAGTGGCACTTAGAGAAGGGGGGTACTAATAGAAGTACTTAGATGTTGGTGTACTAATAGAGGCACTTAGAGATTGGGGTACTAATAGAAGCACTTAGATGTTGGTGTACTAATAGTGGCACTTAGAGATTGGGGTACTAATAGTGGCACTTAGCGATTGGGGTACTAATAGAAGCACTTAGATTTTGGTGTACTAATAGTGGCACTTAGAGATTGGGGTACTAATAGTGGCACTTAGCGATTGGGGTACTAATAGAAGCACTTAGATGTTGGTGTACTAATATATGAACTTAGGGGTTGGGGCACTAATAAAAACACTTAGCGTTTGGTGTACTAATTGAGACAATTATAGACTGGTGTACTGATAGAGGTAAATGATGTCTCCTCAGCTTCTCGTTTTCTATTGATGTACCATTGGTATGATGTGAAGTATTGTGAACTATTATCTCTGGATATCTAATTGAAGTGTTTGTACTTCAAGTATGTGAAGTATTTGTGAACTATTATCTCTGGATATCTAATTGAAGTGTTTGTACTTAAACTATGTGAAGTATTTGTGAACTATTATCTCTGGATATCTAATTGAAGTGTTTGTACTTAAACTATGTGAAGTATTTGTTTTGTGTGGTTGTATTTCTGGTATATATTTAATTATGGATTGTGACGTGTTTGTGTCGAGAGTGATGATTTATATTGAGCTAATAGTTGTTTCAAAATTATTAACATAGAACAATGGAAAATATACCAGACAAACCCTAGTGGATAAAGAAATGTGACAAAGATGATTGTGCTGGATAGAGCACACTGAGGGGAGCCATCGATAAAGAATGCTATATAAGAGGTCCATTTTTCTTAAATCCACAGTGGAGGATACAAAAGAGGCCCAAATATATTTTGAGAAGACAAGTTGTTGTAGAGATGAAAAGGGTAGGAAGACATGGAGTGATCTTAAGAGAAAGGCACAAGTCATGCTGGCTTGGAGGGTGTTTGTGAATTCTCTATTCTCTACATGGAGCTGTAAGGTAAATTAACAATAAATGTAGAAAAGTCGATTAAATGCTGTATGTAAGGTATTTATACCAGTCATAGCAATATATTGTTTGTGTTATAGATGTTTGTACCTGTTGTTGTATAAATGGACCTAGTCCCTCATTTGGAACGCTTCAAAGAGGAGACGGAGGAGGGGGTAGTGCATTTTGGGCATAACATTATCTCCATATTATTGGCTGAGGCATATCAAGCAAGCTGAAGAAGCAGCACCAGTATGTGACACTAATGCTTCACCAAACTACTGACTTACCATGATTGCTTGTTACCAGCTGTCTGTCAAGACGCCAAAGGTATGTATACATGGTATTATTTAAATTGTATTTATTATGTGGTCGAGTCTCACTAGATTAGGTTTTAGCAAACTGGATTACTGAGGACAAGGTGTTAGATCCCAATCGGAGGGTTTATAGGTTTGCCCAGACTCAAAAGGACATAGCATTTTTTCAATGGGAGAAAAAACGGACACTGTCCTAGTAGTACTAGTAGTAGTAGCCACATTCATCATCATCAAGTATCGGGCCTACTGGCGTAGGTGATCATGTCTCTCCACAACTTTCGATCTCGGCAGCTATTTATCATTTCTGTTGTTGACCTTCTGCCAAGCCATTCTCTTAAGCTGTCTGTTATTTTTTCTCTTTGCTTCCCTCTATCTCTTCGTCCCTCAATTTTCCAGTTGTTACAATATATTCAAGTTGTTCTCTTCTCATTACATGACAAAAAAAGTGATGATTGTATTATCCTAATATTGAAATTGGCTCTCTTTTTGCTTTGACCTCTCTCAGAACATCTTCATTACTCTTCTTAGCTGTCCATGGTACTCTCAACATTCTTCTGTAAAACCACATTTCTATAGACTCCAGTGATTTTTGTCTGTTATCCTATTGTCCATGATTCGCATCCATATGTTAAAACTGGCTCTACATAACATTTAAGAACTCTTTTTCTTGTTTCTATTGTCAAAAAATGGATTGCATAGTATCTTCCTCATTTTTTGAAAGCTGCTTTTGCCTGAGCCATTCTGCATCTCACCTCTTTTGTACATCTTCCGTCTGAGGTTAACAAAGTTCCCATATATTTAAATTCATTTACCTGTTTTAATATTGTTTCACTTGTCTTTATTTTGCACTGAAGTGATATCTTTTTCTTTGTTGTTACAATCACTTCTGTCTTTTTGCTATTAAGGCTGAGTCTTATTTTTGCTTTCTTTCACTATAATGTCCAACATTTCTTGTAACTCATCTTCACTCTTAGCGATTAAGACTGTATCATCAGCATACCTTAGATTATTTATATTATGACCCCCAATTGTTATTCCAGGTATGTCCCTTATGGATCTTAAAATAATCTCTCTATACATATTAAACAAATCTGGTGACAGCACACAACCTTGTCTAACACCCTGTTTTATTTGTTGCAACATTCCCGATTGGTTTCCAGTTCTTATGGCCGCTGTTTGTTGCCAGTACATGTTCTTTATTATTCATAGATCTTTGCTGTCTATGTTTATGCTTTCTAAAATTTTGATTATTTCTTGGTGCTTTACTTTGGCAAATGCCTTGGTGTAATCTATGAAACATAGGTATACATCTGTTTCACCTCTATGGCTCTTTCTACTAAAGATCTTATGATATAAATGGCATTGCTTGTTCCTTTATCTCTAACAAAACCACACTGATTATCGCTAATTTCTGGACTGATTTTGTTTCGCACTCTTCGCATGATGATTCTTAGTAATATCTTAGTCATATGACTCATAAGGCATATTGTGCGATGTTCATCGCAGTAGTCACATTACGCAATTGAAATAAGGAGGTCACGGTAAACAAGAATATAGGGCACCAGTATTGTAGTTCCTAAATGTCACCTGGAGTAACATGTTCATTTTTTTCTCTTTTTCTGTTTTATTCTTCCCTCCTCACTCCCTCACCTTTTCTTTCTTTCTTCCTTCCTTTCTTTCTTTCTTTCTTCTTTCTTATTCTTTCTTTCTCTATTGTAGTATTATTTAACTGACATTATTAATGTGATATTATACAAATAGTATTATTTTCTGGTTGTTATTTACGGTATTATTTAAATGGTAATTCTCGAGTTTATTAAAAAAAACAATCTATTGATGATCTTATCTTAGAGTAAACCCTCTAATGGAAACCAGAGACTAAAAGATAAAAAAAAAAAGGCTGATCAAGAGGAAAAACTTAAAAGAGAACACTGAAGTGAGAGCAACAACAGCAGGCATAATTTTTATTGCCAAGATCGACAGGCTCACCCAGAATAGGGACACGTAGCTAGATTGTGGTTCCTGTGGAAGGTCTGACAGTTTATAGCAGAGTTCGTCATACGTGAAGGGTCTACAAATTCTGCCCTATCTTTGACTCGAAAGGGAGCTGCGATAGCTCAGTGGTTAGTGAACTGGACTACAAAGGACAAGAGGTAGGGTTCGATCCCAACCGACGGCTTCCGGGTCTACACAGCCTTTAATGGGTACCGAATTTTTTTCTGTGAAAGTAAGGCGGCACGGGCGTAATACCGACCACATTTCCCCAAAAATCATGTGCCAAAGGTCTAAAATGTATGGTTACTAACACCATATTCCCTATACGCCATTTAGCGTGAGGGGGTACTTTACTTTTTTTTTTTTTTTTTTTTTGGGGGGGGGGGGGGGGGCCTCGAAAGGACAATAAATAGATAGTTTATATAGTGTTGTATACATGACGGCTATGATGGGACTGCAGCTACCTTTCTTTGTTTGGGAGATGAGATATTAATTCGGATGATTCCACTGGCACGGGCGGTCGAGCAATTATGATTTTAATTCGTTTGCAGTGATACCGGGGCCTTCCATAACCTTAACCATGCATAGACAAATAGAAGCTGAAAAAGAAAATACAGGACGAAAGAAACGACAAATAACATTTCCTAGTTGTGCTGTAAAATCGATAGCCAACTACGACTGGTGAACTCTACTACTACTACAACTACTTCTGCTGCCATATGTTGCTATGTTTTATCTTTTAGGAGAGTAAAGTGTGACCTTCAAAATGACCTGTTAATCTACTGCAGGGCCTGCCAATCATCTGTTCCAGAAGCAACCATGATAGAAGCTGGTCAAGACGCAACATCTAGCAGTGATGCTGTGCTGCTTTAATGTTGTCTGTAAGGACGCAAAATGCAATAACTAAAGTACAATCTAGCTATCTCACGGTTATCTCACGCTAAGTGGTGTACAGGAAATATGATATTAGTGTCCATATTTTTTTATAGCCCTTCAGCCCCTTTTTATTAGGGTAATGTGGTCAGTATTACGCCCATGCCTCTTACTTCCCTGAAAAAAAATTGTTGCCTATTTAAAGCTGGGTAAACCCGGAGTTCAGCTAAGAAGAGTAAGGAGCTAAGGAGAATAACGAAAACGTACTGAGGACAAAGCAAAATAAAACGATCTGGAAGAGGCCAGAGTAAAAAGAGAGATCATTTCCAATATTAGGAAGAAACAATCATCATTTTTGGCCATGTAATGAGAAGGGAACAACTGGAATATATATGGTGACAACTGGGAAAATGGAGGGACGATGAGATAGAGGGAAGTAAAGAGAAAAAATACCAGACAGCTTTTGAGAATGGCTTGGCAGAAGGTCAGCAAAAGAAATGATAAATAACTGTCGAGATCGAAAGTTGAGGCGAGACATGGTCACATACGCCACCAGGTATGATACTTGATGATGATGAACCTGGAAGCCGTCGATCAGGATTGAACCCAACCTTCTTATGTCCTTAGCAGTCCAGTTCACTAACCACTGAGCTATCACAGCTCCTGTAGTCCAGTTCACTAACCACTGAGCTATCACAGCTCCTGTAGTCCAGTTCACTAACCACTGAGCTATCACAGCTCCTGTAGTCCGGTTCACTAACCACTGAGCTATCACAGCTCCTGTAGTCCGGTTCACTAACCACTGAGCTATCACAGCTCCTGTGGTCCGGTTCACTAACCACTGAGCTTATCACAGCTCCTGTAGTCCAGTTCACTAACCACTGAGCTATCACTGCATCGCAAAATATCATATACCACGCACGTATTGTTCATATGGTATGTTGTTTGCTTTGTTTGCTTCTATTTGTTTATGTTGCATTCTTATGTTTATGTGGAGTAGTTATTTGTTTGCCAGATATAACATTTGTGTAGGTAATAGCTAACTTCGACTGAAGGGAGACAATCAGTGGTGAAAATTTACCTACTTCATTAGGTGAAATGTGTAAATAACCCCACTTGATCATATCGTCAGTTTCACATTGTGATTAATATCTCCCTTATCATTATTAAATTGGCTCCACAGCTTTCTTTGGATTGGGACAAGATGAGGCTTAAATCTCTTCCTCGGTGGTTTTTATTCGTCTTTCGTGTCCTGAATACGTCACTAGTGTAACCACCACACTTTGCTGCTTTCGCTTTCAGAGTCAGAGACGTTGGTAGTATCTGATTCTTTGTTCTCATTCACCGTCACAGACTTTGTATAGTTGAGGAGGACATTCTAGGTAGTTGGTGCCATTATCGGACATGCCTGTTTTATCAGTTATGAGCGCATTTCGCTAACCTATCAACGATTGGTTAACGATGAGGCAGAAGCAGACCAAGACTAAAGTGGGACATATGGCAACGTTTACCATCACGACAAGAGGCAGTAAGATGGGGCTCCATAGTAGCCAACTTTCGATGTGGAGAAGGCACCCAATGAACGAATATCATTATCGTCATTACAATTACTCATCACCATTAATAGATGTCTGCTGGATAGGTAACCATGTCTATCCACAACTTTCTTTCTCTATAGATGTTTAGCAGTTTTGTTTTTGACTACATTATCTTCAACCAGCTGGTGTCTGTTCTCTCAGTTTTCCCCTGGCTCATATTCCGTCATATTTTATAGCTGCAACCTCTTTACCTAATCCCACATGTTTACCAATCCCACATGTTTACCTAATCCCACATGTTTACCCAATCCCATATGTTTACCTAATCCCACATGTTTACCTAATCCCACATGTTTACCAAATTGTCATCATAATGTTGATATCATCGTTGTTCAACAAAACCTATATCATCTTGATTGTATCATCACATCGATCTACTACAATTATATCATCCAACATTATGGTTACGTCATCACAACATCGCGGTCGCTTCCATCATCTTTACAATCTTCATCATTATCGCATCGTCATAGTCCCCATTCGATAAGTTAGAAGTGTGAATAATCATGAAACTAATGGAATCAACATCAACCATGCTTGTGTCAGTGCGATAACAAACATATGAGTCTCGCCCAATCAAATGACACAAATTAATCACAAAAATATTTAAATAAGTAAACAGCTTAATTCAACAATGTGCTATAATCACACATAACCTTGATTTTCTAACTCATGTGTGGTAAAGTGCTAGAACTCTTACATCTCCCTCTCTGTCTCTATTTATTTATCTGTCTATCTCTCCCCCTCTCTCACAAACACACACATACACCCAATTCCAAAACACAGAATTTGTCTTAACGACATAGCGCCAGGCAGCAGACACTGTGACGTAGATGGCGTGACCCAGGGAGTTATTGATTTTAGCGAGCCGAGCTTAAGATGAGGGCAGGAAAGTTATGCCATTTTTATCAGTCACTGTGTGTTTTATTTAATTCACGGGGCTGGTGACAATGGCTGATAACCTCCCTTTAGCAGCGCTGTCATGCTGTTTCAAGGATGTTTCTGCAACCTTCGACTTGCCATCATCAATGCAGGTGTTCACATGGTTAAAGGTATATACATCAGGTAACGAATAACTAAATAATATAATATATATATAATAAGTATATTTTTAAATTTTTAGAAGAAATTTGGTTAAATTGTGAATAAAAACATAGGGTCAAACTTAAACATATGTATATGTTGTCTCTTATTAACACATTTTTAATTATTATTTTGTGCACATTATTTGTTATTATTGTTGTTAAATTTACAGCAGCTCGTATTACTTTTGACAATCTCTATCTAGGCTCCTCATTTTCTAGGGTGACAATAACAGGTGTTCAAGGGAAGATATGATTATAGCAAAGATAACGATAACAGGTACTATTCAGAAACGTTTTTAAATAATTATAACCGGTTATGAATTTTAATTCGTTTGCAGTGATACCGGGGCCTTCCATAACCATATGACCGGTGCTCAATGAAAGTTATGTACATAACAAAGATAACAGTAACATGAAATATGTGGTCATGTTTTTTAATAACTATATCAGGTCGCATAGGGAGGTCTTGTTCATAGCAAAGATTACACATATACAGGTAATGTTCAGTAATTTTAGGGAAAGATTATAACTGGTGCTCAAAGGAAGTTATATATATATATAATTCATTTCCATTCATATTAAAATTCACAGCCATTTTGACATAATATTTTCGACTCTTTAATGTAAACAGTTTTTTAACGTGCGCAGAGTGCATACGAGACTTTTTTTCGCAGCTATTCGTGAGGTCTGGGTATCAGATCTCACTACCAAGAGACCAGGAGAGGGTAGAGCCACGATGAAATTAAATGACCACCGGATGTGACGCAATTTGAAACTTGGACATTCTCTCCTGGCTGACATCTTACTACAACACTCACACCGTCCAACAGAGGTAACACGTAAGAGGTAATATTCAGTCGTGTATAGGAATAATTATCATCACCATCATCAAGTACCGGGCCTGCTGGCGTAGGTGATCATGTCTTTCTATCTCGACAGTTATTTATCATTTCTTATGTTGACCTTCTGCCAAGCCATTCTCTTAAGCTGTCTGGTATTTTTTAATTATAATATTTTGGAATAATTATAACAGGTGTTAAAGAGAAGTTCTAGGATTATAACATTCGTGCACATGAACACCTATAACATGTCTTTACGGAAATATGATTACAGTGAGGAAAACGCATAACAGGTAATATTCAAGTAAAGTTTGAGATATATTTTAACATGTGCTCAAAGAAGATTATATATTTTTGAGTTATTAAGTTATTACGGCCAACATCATTGCACTCCGAACATATCCATAGTTGCTCACATCCCTTCCTCAGAAGGCCCGCAGTGTCCAGCGACTGACGATTCCAGTTCTGTGTTGGTTGATAAATCTTCTTACACGCCCACTAAGTTTCTCATTTCTGGCTGTGCCCATCTTAACTCCATCTCTTTCATCCGAAGGAGTGACGTGGTTTAGTGGTTGTCGAAGTCCTGTGCTCTTCCCACATCTCGGAGGACACTAATAATATCCGCTCGATGATTATATATGTACATAAAAAATATAATGCATATCATGGCAAATGGGAGCCGCGATAGCTCAGTGGTTAGTGAACTGGACTACCACGGACAAGGGGTAGGGTTCGATCCCAACCGACGGCTTCCGGGTTCACCCAGCCTTAAATGGGTACCGGATTTTTTTCTGGGAAAGTAAAGCAGCACGGGCGTAATACCGACCACATTACCCAAAAATCATGTGCTGAAGGTCTGTAAATATAGGGTCACTAACACCATATTTCCCTATACGCCACTTGACGTGACGGGGGTACTTTACTTTACTTTATATCATGGCAAATAGTTTTAAAGTCTATATCGACAATATTACCACTCTAGAATTTTACGGAATCAAAGCAATTGTTGGTGTTGGGGTCATATGAGGTCTACACGAGAAATAACACACAAAAGTGGTCAGCCCAGGGAAGGGCGCATGGTGTGCGTGTACACAAGTGAAAATGTGCGCACACAGCACGCAATAAAAGAAGTTTCCAAAACCCAGTAATTTTCACTTCCGTTCTTTCCACTATAGATTCTACATCAGGGGAGATTTTGTTTCTCATTTTCCTTTATTTTCTCATTGTAGTTCGATTGTTCTATTTAAAAAAAAAATTGTAATACATATTTGTGCGTATGTGTATGTTTGTTCCTGTTGAAAGCCTTTGCGCCGAAACGTCGTTCTGATTTGTGTTATCCTCTTGTTACGTGAAGCTTTAACCATACCGCTTTTCTCTATTATTTTTTTCATTTCTCCTCAATTAGCTTCACTGTAGCTGTGCATTTTGATGCATTTATACACATACTTCAAGACTGAACATACTTCAAGACTGCACATACTCGAAGACTGCACTGAATATAGTAGACTAAGGAAAATCCATTGGCCCATAGATACAACACTACAGACAAAACTATATGGGCCACTGCAATAATTACAAAAGACAGTAACATTTATACAGGACACGACATTGCAGATATGGACAATACTTCAGGCAATCGAAAGATAGATAAATAGGTAGATGCATTTATGTGCTTTTCTTTGCCTTGGCTATACTGTTTTCTCAAGCAGCTTAGTAGTCTAAGTCTGTAACAGATATAATATAAACAATTGTTCAAATAACTTATATTGCAATGCTAAAGCTTCTAGGAAACAGCAAAGCAAAGTTACAACTAAAGCTGATCAAAGAAATACCCTTAATATCACAACGGCTAATATGGATGTGTACTTTCATCGCTGTTGTTCGTCACGTTTATAGACCACATTTGATTTTGAGCATCTTTTTGTTAACGAAAAGGCTATAATAGCAAATTCACAAAATGAATTGCAACAATAATACAACAAACTGAATGAGCCTGCAAGAAACATAATACGAGGATTAACACAGAAAAGAGACACAGGTCGTGATCATTATCGGGAACAAATCGCAGATTTAACAGCTTTTTAAATAAAGAGCTGAAACAAGTTAAGGAATTAAAATATTTGTAGCAAATGGAAAACCAAAACTGAAATTGAAAACGTAGGCAACAATGCAAAATCAAATAACTACTTCTTTCCTTTCTCATTTGCCTTTCAGCGTCGAGGGAGAATGAGGTCTTTTGCTCATCTTCTGTTCGCCTCTGCTGTTGCTATGTTTGAACAAATAAAGCCGACAATAACTCAGAAAAGGAGACGCTTGATAAAGGATAGCAAAAATAAAAGAACAATATACGAGCGTAATTTAGTATTTCTACCAATATTGTGATATCAGTGTCAATCGTGGACATTAACTGCGAAGGAGGAACGAAAGGCATCAATTGCCCGCAAATGAGACGTCTTAAACGAAAGCGACAGTAAGAGAGAAGATAAGAAATTAGGAAGAGAGTGGAAGTATCACCAGCTCTGAGCTTCATCCATCATCATCATCATGCGCCATACCGGTTGGCGTAGGCGATCATGTCCCTCCACAATCTTCTATCTACAGTGCATCATATCAGTTCTGTTGTTGACTGTTTTCCAAGCCATGACACCAAGCTATCCAGTATTTTCTCTCTTTGTCGTCCGCGATCTCTCTTTCCTTTATTTTGCCAGTTGTAACTAAGTATTCCAACTTTCCTCTTCTCATGATGTGCCCAAAATGTTGATTGTTTCTTTCTGATAATTTTAGGAGCTGCCTTTTTGTGTTGGCCTCTTTGAGAATTCCTCGTGGTATTTTAGCTATCCAGGGAACTTTCAACATTCCTCTGAGAAATCCCATCTCCGTGGCCTCTAACCGTCTTTCATTTGTTTTTCTGCTGTCATGATTCGCTTCCATAGATCAGAATTGGTTCTATATGGAACCGATGAACTCTTTTTCTCACTTCTATTGACATAGATTTGTTGCATAAGATATTTTTCACTTTCTGAAATGCTATTTTGACCTGAGCTATTCTGCCTTTTATTTCCGTGGTGCATCTTCCATCTGATGTTATTATTGTGCCCAAGTATTTGACGCGTTGCACTTGTTTCAGATTTGTCCCGTTTATTTTTATGCTACATGCTGGTGATGATTGTTTCTTTCATATGACCATTACTTCTGTTTTCTTACTATTCAGACTCATCAGAGCTGCATCCAGAGACAGCGAAAAATTAATGGTAAGGACATGTTATCGTGTAGCCGCGATAGTTCAGTGGTTAGTGAACTGGACTACCAAGGACGTCGGGTTCGATCCTGATCATTGGCTTCCGGGTTCACCCAGCCTTAAACGGTACTTGATTTTTTTTTCAGGGAAAGTAAAGCGGACCGCGTAATACCGACCACATTACCTCAAAATAATGTGTCGAAGGTCTCTAAAAATTATGGTCACTAACATCATATTCCCTTTACGCCATTTGGCGTGACGGGCTCTTTACTTTGTTACAAGTAACACGGTTACCAACAAAACAGCATTCAATAAAATCAAGGACAATCATTAACAACCAGATGTAACAACAGAAGAGTTCAATGGTCACCTTTGTCCTTACACCCTTCACAAGAGACCTATTTTTTTCTTTTTCCCTTCCTCATTTGCCTTTTAGCGTCGAGGGGAGAAACAAAAATTCGCGGTCTTTTGATCTTCTGATGGGCTCTGCTGCTATGTTTCCTATTGTTGCTAACATCCCATCAATCCTTCTCTGTGTTTGACCAATTGTTGGTGTTCTTGCAGCGTTTATTAAAAGCTCTTTTTTTTGGGGGGGGGGGGGGTTTCATATCACGTGGTCAAATCATTCTGACTGTTGTTTCTTAGGGTGCTCGATTGTGGAAATGATTCCTGGCTTTTTCTCATATTTTTAAAACATTTCTGATCTTATCTACCAAACTGTTTCTGTCATGCGTCTAACACAGGGACATGCACTGCTGAAACAAATTGAGAGTATTGCGCGGCAAGACTTTTTTTTAAATCGCAACTAGTGGAGACAAAGGGGAAAGCCAAAATACAATGGGACAGGTGGAAGAAGAGATGAAAAGAATAGTGAAGACATGGAACGATTATAGGAGAATTGCAAGAAACTTGACGGCTTATAAGATTATACTCTTATTATCGATTATATTATTACTTGATAGTTTGTTGAAGATTCATGCTCCACAGGGAGTTGAAAGGAAGAAAAAAGTCTAACACATTTAATTCCTGTAGTGGTTATTTTCTATTTATCCACTTGAGGTGAGCACGTGAAATATCTGGTGCCACAGAAAACACATGTGTGAGGTGAACCAATTAGAACTGTCATTTTTCCTCTGACGCTGAATGACTAAAGGTGATAGTGAGCACGGACAAGTTAAACTAACGATAACAATAATACCAGCTAGCAACAAGATGAAGGTAGTCTACACTTGAGTTTTGGTTGTTTCTCTATACAGGGATATCATAACTATAATCAGAACAAGGGAGCGCGTGTGCGCTCTTTGTCTAAAGAACAGGTGTTGAAGTCGGAGGTACCACGCCACAAAATTGGATCAGAAACACAAAGCTTGATATCGCACAGTTCGATAAGGTTAAATATGTCTACACGACGAACTAAAACATATATATATATATATATATATATATGGAAGCCGGGATAGCTCAGTGGTTAGTGAACTGGACTACAAAGGACAAGAGGTAGGGTTCGATCCCAACCGACGGCTTCCAGGTTCACCCAGCCTTTAATGGGTACCGGATTTTTTCTGGGAAAGTAAAGCGGCACGGGTGTAATACCGACCACATTACCCAAAAATCATGTGCCGAGGTCTGTAAAATTTATGGTCACTAACACCATATTCCCTATACGCCACTTGGTGTGACGGGGATACTTCAATTTTTTTTAGGCTGCTGTGTCTTTAACATGGCCCAAAAATCTCATTTGTCCTGTTTACTTGTATTTAGTAGTTCTCTTTTCATCTTTAGTTGTTTAAGACTTGATCGCTTGTTTTCTTTTCTTTCCATCCTGTTCCAGTGCCCCAAATTGTGACTGAAAAAAAAATACAGAGAAATGGGGTAGATTGACTAGGCATTGTCTCTGGTGGACACAACGACCACCAACCCCTTGAGTTACATGATGCAGAAGAAGATTAATTAACTTAAGTTCACCAATAAACATCACATATTTTATGGTTTACATATTATACTTCAAAAGGGCAAACAAAAGATCAAGAAAATAAAGCACGAAACAAATCAGTCACAAAGAGCTGTGCATGTGTTTGGAAAACAAATTGCTCGTCAACACCACCGAGAAAACATGGTAATTATGAAACGCATACTGTCTTTAAATATGTACTTCTACACAAAATATGTAACGTCGTAAAAGTTTATAATTTTTTTAGTCGCATTTCCATGTGACAGACAAGTGCAGCTCGTTAGGTGAAGGTCGGAGACTAGTTTGCAACGATCGTGTGTGGGATGAAGGGAAGGGAGATCACTGTCTAGGTCATGGCTTCTCAAACGATGTTTTTTCACCTGCGGTTTTATCTTCAATTTTTGTCACAGGTCATCAGCACTTTATATGGTAAATGCCAACTAGAATTCTGGTCTCTTTCATGACAAGATATCATAGTGGACATCTCAACACAGAGTACATCACCGTGGCACAAATACGGCTCCCTCCCTCAGAGAAATTCCAGAGAAGGTAGTTAACTAATTAAGGTAAAAAACGTAAAGTACCACCGTCACGCAAGTGGCGTATAGCGAAATATGGTGTTAGTGACTTTATATTTACAGACCTTCAGCACATGATTTTTGGGGTAATGTGGTCAGTATTACGCCCGTGCTGCTTTACTTTCCCAGAAAAAAATCCGGTACCCATTAAGGCTGGGTGAACCCGAAGCCGTCGGTTGGGATCGAACCCTACCCCTTGTCCGTGGTAGTCCAGTTCACTAACCACTGAGCTATCACGGCTCCCCAACTAATTAAGGTGATAACTACAATTCATTTTGTAAAATAACGTGTCCATGCAGCATTCTGTTATCGATTACCAAAAGCTTGCTGGCTTAGAAACGAAACAACTTTCTGTCAATCATCTGCAAGCTTGGTACTTGATTTTACTCACAATGAGAGTAGAATTCACTTTTAAAAAATAATCTCGATTTCACCAAAAATCATTCATATCGATTTTGATACAATATCAAAATGCAGTTTTCACTACAATTTTGTTTAGAGTAAAGACATTTGTTGTCTAATATAACTTAGAAGATCTAGTCTAAGGTTGAGCGAACCGTACCTCGTCATGAAGTAGACAAGAACCCTCTAGAAGCGAAGAGTCTAACTTCTGCTCCAGGAGAACTATCAGAGAAACATAGACGCGGGTATTCACAGATGGATCCGAAAATGAAGCATCAAAGAAGAGAGGCAGTGACATCTATGTAACCTACTCAAGTGGAAAGACGGAAACATACTCTCTTCCAGCCAGAGACAGGTGCACACAGAGAGGCAGTGACATCTATGTAACCTACCCAAGTGGAAAGACGGAAACATACTCTCTTCCAGCCAGAGACAGGTGCACACAGAGAGGCAGTGACATCTATGTAACCTACTCAAGTGGAAAGACGGAAACATACTCTCTTCCAGCCAGAGACAGGTGCACACAGAGAGGCAGTGACATCTATGTAACCTACCCAAGTGGAAAGACGGAAACATACTCTCTTCCAGCCAGAGACAGGTGCACACAGAGAGGCAGTGACATCTATGTAACCTACCCAAGTGGAAAGACGGAAACATACTCTCTTCCAGCCAGAGACAGGTGCACACAGAGAGGCAGTGGACATCTATGTAAACCTACCCAAGTGGAAAGACGGAAACATACTCTCTTCCAGCCAGAGACAGGTGCACACAGAGAGGCAGTGACATCTATGTAACCTACCCAAGTGGAAAGACGGAAACATACTCTCTTCCAGCCAGAGACAGGTGCACACAGAGAGGCAGTGACATCTATGTAACCTACCCAAGTGGAAAGACGGAAACATACTCTCTTCCAGCCAGAGACAGGTGCACACAGAGAGGCAGTGACATCTATGTAACCTACCCAAGTGGAAAGACGGAAACATACTCTCTTCCAGCCAGAGACAGGTGCACACAGAGAGGCAGTGACATCTATGTAACCTACCCAAGTGGAAAGACGGAAACATACTCTCTTCCAGCCAGAGACAGGTGCACACAGAGAGGCAGTGACATCTATGTAACCTACCCAAGTGGAAAGACGGAAACATACTCTCTTCCAGCCAGAGACAGGTGCACACAGAGAGGCAGTGACATCTATGTAACCTACCCAAGTGGAAAGACGGAAACATACTCTCTTCCAGCCAGAGACAGGTGCACACAGAGAGGCAGTGACATCTATGTAACCTACCCAAGTGGAAAGACGGAAACATACTCTCTTCCAGCCAGAGACAGGTGCACACAGAGAGGCAGTGACATCTATGTAACCTACCCAAGTGGAAAGACAGAAACATACTCTCTTCCAGCCAGAGACAGGTGCACACAGAGAGGCAGTGACATCTATGTAACCTACCCAAGTGGAAAGACAGAAACATACTCTCTTCCAGCCAGAGACAGGTGCACACAGAGAGGCAGTGACATCTATGTAACCTACCCAAGTGGAAAGACGGAAACATACTCTCTTCCAGCCAGAGACAGGTGCACACAGAGAGGCAGTGACATCTATGTAACCTACCCAAGTGGAAAGACGGAAACATACTCTCTTCCAGCCAGAGACAGGTGCACACAGAGAGGCAGTGACATCTATGTAACCTACCCAAGTGGAAAGACGGAAACATACTCTCTTCCAGCCAGAGACAGGTGCACACAGAGAGGCAGTGACATCTATGTAACCTACCCAAGTGGAAAGACGGAAACATACTCTCTTCCAGCCAGAGACAGGTGCACACAGAGAGGCAGTGACATCTATGTAACCTACCCAAGTGGAAAGACGGAAACATACTCTCTTCCAGCCAGAGACAGGTGCACACAGAGAGGCAGTGACATCTATGTAACCTACCCAAGTGGAAAGACGGAAACATACTCTCTTCCAGCCAGAGACAGGTGCACACAGAGAGGCAGTGACATCTATGTAACCTACCCAAGTGGAAAGACAGAAACATACTCTCTTCCAGCCAGAGACAGGTGCACACAGAGAGGCAGTGACATCTATGTAACCTACCCAAGTGGAAAGACAGAAACATACTCTCTTCCAGCCAGAGACAGGTGCACACAGAGAGGCAGTGACATCTATGTAACCTACCCAAGTGGAAAGACGGAAACATACTCTCTTCCAGCCAGAGACAGGTGCACACAGAGAGGCAGTGACATCTATGTAACCTACCCAAGTGGAAAGACGGAAACATACTCTCTTCCAGCCAGAGACAGGTGCACACAGAGAGGCAGTGACATCTATGTAACCTACCCAAGTGGAAAGACGGAAACATACTCTCTTCCAGCCAGAGACAGGTGCACACAGAGAGGCAGTGACATCTATGTAACCTACCCAAGTGGAAAGACGGAAACATACTCTCTTCCAGCCAGAGACAGGTGCACACAGAGAGGCAGTGACATCTATGTAACCTACCCAAGTGGAAAGACGGAAACATACTCTCTTCCAGCCAGAGACAGGTGCACACAGAGAGGCAGTGACATCTATGTAACCTACCCAAGTGGAAAGACGGAAACATACTCTCTTCCAGCCAGAGACAGGTGCACACAGAGAGGCAGTGACATCTATGTAACCTACCCAAGTGGAAAGACGGAAACATACTCTCTTCCAGCCAGAGACAGGTGCACACAGAGAGGCAGTGACATCTATGTAACCTACCCAAGTGGAAAGACGGAAACATACTCTCTTCCAGCCAGAGACAGGTGCACACAGAGAGGCAGTGACATCTATGTAACCTACCCAAGTGGAAAGACGGAAACATACTCTCTTCCAGCCAGAGACAGGTGCACACAGAGAGGCAGTGACATCTATGTAACCTACCCAAGTGGAAAGACGGAAACATACTCTCTTCCAGCCAGAGACAGGTGCACACAGAGAGGCAGTGACATCTATGTAACCTACCCAAGTGGAAAGACGGAAACATACTCTCTTCCAGCCAGAGACAGGTGCACACAGAGAGGCAGTGACATCTATGTAACCTACCCAAGTGGAAAGACGGAAACATACTCTCTTCCAGCCAGAGACAGGTGCACACAGAGAGGCAGTGACATCTATGTAACCTACCCAAGTGGAAAGACGGAAACATACTCTCTTCCAGCCAGAGACAGGTGCACACAGAGAGGCAGTGACATCTATGTAACCTACCCAAGTGGAAAGACGGAAACATACTCTCTTCCAGCCAGAGACAGGTGCACACAGAGAGGCAGTGACATCTATGTAACCTACCCAAGTGGAAAGACGGAAACATACTCTCTTCCAGCCAGAGACAGGTGCACACAGAGAGGCAGTGACATCTATGTAACCTACCCAAGTGGAAAGACGGAAACATACTCTCTTCCAGCCAGAGACAGGTGCACACAGAGAGGCAGTGACATCTATGTAACCTACCCAAGTGGAAAGACGGAAACATACTCTCTTCCAGCCAGAGACAGGTGCACACAGAGAGGCAGTGACATCTATGTAACCTACCCAAGTGGAAAGACGGAAACATACTCTCTTCCAGCCAGAGACAGGTGCACACAGAGAGGCAGTGACATCTATGTAACCTACCCAAGTGGAAAGACGGAAACATACTCTCTTCCAGCCAGAGACAGGTGCACACAGAGAGGCAGTGACATCTATGTAACCTACCCAAGTGGAAAGACGGAAACATACTCTCTTCCAGCCAGAGACAGGTGCACACAGAGAGGCAGTGACATCTATGTAACCTACCCAAGTGGAAAGACGGAAACATACTCTCTTCCAGCCAGAGACAGGTGCACACAGAGAGGCAGTGACATCTATGTAACCTACCCAAGTGGAAAGACGGAAACATACTCTCTTCCAGCCAGAGACAGGTGCACACAGAGAGGCAGTGACATCTATGTAACCTACCCAAGTGGAAAGACGGAAACATACTCTCTTCCAGCCAGAGACAGGTGCACACAGAGAGGCAGTGACATCTATGTAACCTACCCAAGTGGAAAGACGGAAACATACTCTCTTCCAGCCAGAGACAGGTGCACACAGAGAGGCAGTGACATCTATGTAACCTACCCAAGTGGAAAGACGGAAACATACTCTCTTCCAGCCAGAGACAGGTGCACACAGAGAGGCAGTGACATCTATGTAACCTACCCAAGTGGAAAGACGGAAACATACTCTCTTCCAGCCAGAGACAGGTGCACACAGAGAGGCAGTGACATCTATGTAACCTACCCAAGTGGAAAGACGGAAACATACTCTCTTCCAGCCAGAGACAGGTGCACACAGAGAGGCAGTGACATCTATGTAACCTACCCAAGTGGAAAGACGGAAACATACTCTCTTCCAGCCAGAGACAGGTGCACACAGAGAGGCAGTGACATCTATGTAACCTACCCAAGTGGAAAGACGGAAACATACTCTCTTCCAGCCAGAGACAGGTGCACACAGAGAGGCAGTGACATCTATGTAACCTACCCAAGTGGAAAGACGGAAACATACTCTCTTCCAGCCAGAGACAGGTGCACACAGAGAGGCAGTGACATCTATGTAACCTACCCAAGTGGAAAGACGGAAACATACTCTCTTCCAGCCAGAGACAGGTGCACACAGAGAGGCAGTGACATCTATGTAACCTACCCAAGTGGAAAGACGGAAACATACTCTCTTCCAGCCAGAGACAGGTGCACACAGAGAGGCAGTGACATCTATGTAACCTACCCAAGTGGAAAGACGGAAACATACTCTCTTCCAGCCAGAGACAGGTGCACACAGAGAGGCAGTGACATCTATGTAACCTACCCAAGTGGAAAGACGGAAACATACTCTCTTCCAGCCAGAGACAGGTGCACACAGAGAGGCAGTGACATCTATGTAACCTACCCAAGTGGAAAGACGGAAACATACTCTCTTCCAGCCAGAGACAGGTGCACACAGAGAGGCAGTGACATCTATGTAACCTACCCAAGTGGAAAGACGGAAACATACTCTCTTCCAGCCAGAGACAGGTGCACACAGAGAGGCAGTGACATCTATGTAACCTACCCAAGTGGAAAGACGGAAACATACTCTCTTCCAGCCAGAGACAGGTGCACACAGAGAGGCAGTGACATCTATGTAACCTACCCAAGTGGAAAGACGGAAACATACTCTCTTCCAGCCAGAGACAGGTGCACACAGAGAGGCAGTGACATCTATGTAACCTACCCAAGTGGAAAGACGGAAACATACTCTCTTCCAGCCAGAGACAGGTGCACACAGAGAGGCAGTGACATCTATGTAACCTACCCAAGTGGAAAGACGGAAACATACTCTCTTCCAGCCAGAGACAGGTGCACACAGAGAGGCAGTGACATCTATGTAACCTACCCAAGTGGAAAGACGGAAACATACTCTCTTCCAGCCAGAGACAGGTGCACACAGAGAGGCAGTGACATCTATGTAACCTACCCAAGTGGAAAGACGGAAACATACTCTCTTCCAGCCAGAGACAGGTGCACACAGAGAGGCAGTGACATCTATGTAACCTACCCAAGTGGAAAGACGGAAACATACTCTCTTCCAGCCAGAGACAGGTGCACACAGAGAGGCAGTGACATCTATGTAACCTACCCAAGTGGAAAGACGGAAACATACTCTCTTCCAGCCAGAGACAGGTGCACACAGAGAGGCAGTGACATCTATGTAACCTACCCAAGTGGAAAGACGGAAACATACTCTCTTCCAGCCAGAGACAGGTGCACACAGAGAGGCAGTGACATCTATGTAACCTACCCAAGTGGAAAGACGGAAACATACTCTCTTCCAGCCAGAGACAGGTGCACACAGAGAGGCAGTGACATCTATGTAACCTACCCAAGTGGAAAGACGGAAACATACTCTCTTCCAGCCAGAGACAGGTGCACACAGAGAGGCAGTGACATCTATGTAACCTACCCAAGTGGAAAGACGGAAACATACTCTCTTCCAGCCAGAGACAGGTGCACACAGAGAGGCAGTGACATCTATGTAACCTACCCAAGTGGAAAGACGGAAACATACTCTCTTCCAGCCAGAGACAGGTGCACACAGAGAGGCAGTGACATCTATGTAACCTACCCAAGTGGAAAGACGGAAACATACTCTCTTCCAGCCAGAGACAGGTGCACACAGAGAGGCAGTGACATCTATGTAACCTACCCAAGTGGAAAGACGGAAACATACTCTCTTCCAGCCAGAGACAGGTGCACACAGAGAGGCAGTGACATCTATGTAACCTACCCAAGTGGAAAGACGGAAACATACTCTCTTCCAGCCAGAGACAGGTGCACACAGAGAGGCAGTGACATCTATGTAACCTACCCAAGTGGAAAGACGGAAACATACTCTCTTCCAGCCAGAGACAGGTGCACACAGAGAGGCAGTGACATCTATGTAACCTACCCAAGTGGAAAGACGGAAACATACTCTCTTCCAGCCAGAGACAGGTGCACACAGAGAGGCAGTGACATCTATGTAACCTACCCAAGTGGAAAGACGGAAACATACTCTCTTCCAGCCAGAGACAGGTGCACACAGAGAGGCAGTGACATCTATGTAACCTACCCAAGTGGAAAGACGGAAACATACTCTCTTCCAGCCAGAGACAGGTGCACACAGAGAGGCAGTGACATCTATGTAACCTACCCAAGTGGAAAGACGGAAACATACTCTCTTCCAGCCAGAGACAGGTGCACACAGAGAGGCAGTGACATCTATGTAACCTACCCAAGTGGAAAGACGGAAACATACTCTCTTCCAGCCAGAGACAGGTGCACACAGAGAGGCAGTGACATCTATGTAACCTACCCAAGTGGAAAGACGGAAACATACTCTCTTCCAGCCAGAGACAGGTGCACACAGAGAGGCAGTGACATCTATGTAACCTACCCAAGTGGAAAGACGGAAACATACTCTCTTCCAGCCAGAGACAGGTGCACACAGAGAGGCAGTGACATCTATGTAACCTACCCAAGTGGAAAGACGGAAACATACTCTCTTCCAGCCAGAGACAGGTGCACACAGAGAGGCAGTGACATCTATGTAACCTACCCAAGTGGAAAGACGGAAACATACTCTCTTCCAGCCAGAGACAGGTGCACACAGAGAGGCAGTGACATCTATGTAACCTACCCAAGTGGAAAGACGGAAACATACTCTCTTCCAGCCAGAGACAGGTGCACACAGAGAGGCAGTGACATCTATGTAACCTACCCAAGTGGAAAGACGGAAACATACTCTCTTCCAGCCAGAGACAGGTGCACACAGAGAGGCAGTGACATCTATGTAACCTACCCAAGTGGAAAGACGGAAACATACTCTCTTCCAGCCAGAGACAGGTGCACACAGAGAGGCAGTGACATCTATGTAACCTACCCAAGTGGAAAGACGGAAACATACTCTCTTCCAGCCAGAGACAGGTGCACACAGAGAGGCAGTGACATCTATGTAACCTACCCAAGTGGAAAGACAGAAACATACTCTCTTCCAGCCAGAGACAGGTGCACACAATGTCGAGCAGCGGCAATGACACTACACACAGCTATACAAACCCTCAACACAAAAGAGATCAAAAGTTCAAAAAATGTCATCCTCGTTGATGCAACGTCATTTATACAAAGGGGAAATTGAAAAAAAAAATTGAAAAAATGGTATGATAAAAGCTGTACGTTATTAGTAGACGACACAGATTTGAACGACGTTTCGGCCCAATAGGCCTTCAGCAGGAACACACAAACAACATATCTGTGCTTACATATCTGTGTGTGCGTGTTGTTTGTTTGTTCCTGCTGAAGGCCTATTGGGCCGAAACGTCGTTCAAATCTGTGTCGTCTACTATTCACGTGAAGCATTTACCATACCATTTTTTCAATTTTCCCTCACATTCATCTTTACTGCAGTTTCGCATTTTTATGCATTCATTTGCAATTCTTTGCCTTAACCCCCTCATTTGTACAAACGACGCCAAACCTGAAAAAAGGATAAGCTCATTCAAGGAATCAAGAACAACATATGTTCACTGTCAGAAAAGACAGAACTAGTCCCGCCGTGGATACCAGCACATTGTGGTACACCTGGAAACGAAAAAGTAGATGAATTCGCAAAAGCAGGTAGGAGCTTTCAACTGTCCAACCATCTGCAGAGCATTAAAGAAGTAAAGACAATCCTTTCACAAGCTAAGACAACGGAAAAGTAGGGGTTATGCGGAAAATATAAGCCAGAATATGATAACATGAACAAACTCAGCAGACATGAGCAGACCAAGTTATTTAAAATCAGGTTACCGTGGTCTGAGAGCACACCTACACAAGATAGGACTCGGTGACCTTGCAATAGGAGACAAATTAATAATAAATGAATATTATTATAGAGGGAAACTTCAGAGGCGACAATCAGCGAATCAATTAAGAGGAAGAGGTATGTTTACAACGCTCGGGAAAAATGACAAATAATCAACAACAGGAAAAAAAAAAACCAAAGAACAATATATGGATCGAAGCAGGATCGAACTCGTACACAGTGGCACAGCGCCTTGCCACGAAAAGCCAAACGCTAGGGAACACAATTATATATGTATTGTTCTTTGTTTTTTTTTTCTGTTGTTGATTATTTGTCTTTTTTTCCGAGTGCTGTAAACATACCTTTTCCTCTGACCTTGCAACATGTGGAGCAATCAAACACACTCCAGAGCATATGTTCCGTGCCTGCAGCACTCTGAACACTCGAAGAACACAAATATGGCCCAAAGAAAGAACCCTGTATGGCAAGTTATGGGGAACCGGTGACGACCTCAAACACACTGTCATGTTCGTGACCCAAGCTGGTCTAACTAAATGTATAGCAATAGATGACCACTGAAGAAGAACTTTTAAATATACGGCGAACATCTAATGTGCGTACTCCTTAACAGCCCATTTCCAGAAACTGTACTTTTATGACAACATATTTGTAAATAACGTTGTTTTTGCTATTTCGAATGTATATGCTTAAAATGTAAATAAAAAGCCAAACAAAAAAAAAGATTAAAATGGAGGAAAATAAGATTATAAGAAAGTGCATGCATATTTATTTTCAAAATTCTTTGACGCAGTAAATTACAGAAAATACATAACAGTCTGATTGATAAGAGGGAAGTGACACAGCTTTTCTCGAATTGAATTAACTGTTTAACGTGTCTGGTACTCGTCTTAAAATTCAATTTATGATAGCGATTACAGATCTAAAAGAGTCCGGACTTAAAGCAAGTATCGATTCATAGCTGACTGTTTTTGTCAAGATCAGTGCACCAAAGCTGGTTAAGATCCTGCTCCATCAGAACGTGTTGTTGTCGAAAGCAGACTAACTAATCTGCTAAGGAGGTAGGAATTGGTGCAGGGAGATAGTGCGGTACTTCAAAACGTTGTGCTTAAGTCGGATGTGTTGAATTTACGGATGTGTTGAATTCACGCATGTATTGAATTCACGGATGTTTTGAATTCACTGACGTGCTGAATTCACGGATGTACTGAATTCACGGATGTGTTGAATTCATGGAAGATTAGAACTCACTGATGTATTGAATACACGAATGTGTTGAATTCACGGATGTGTTGAATTCACGGATGTATTGAATTCACGGATGTGTTGAATTCACGGATCTGTTGAATTCACGGATGTGTTGAATTCAAAGGTACAGTAAACAACTCATCTCATCATTGACTGAGTTCTTGAAACAAGCCTCGCAGCTCATGATGATACCATGATATTACGAGTATGACCAGCTCATGATGATACCATGATATTACGAGTATGACCAGCTCATGATGATACCATGATATTACGAGTATGACCAGCTCATGATGATACCATGATATTACGAGTATGACCAGCTCATGATGATACCATGATATTACGAGTATAACCAGCTCATGATGATACCATGATATTACGAGTATGACCAGCTCATGATGATACCATGATATTACGAGTATGACCAAATATCATATTCTATGAAATCGTTTGGTCGCGTATCTCGACCGTTTGGCCTAGCAAACATCTGTGAAAGGAACCAGAAGGAGATATAGGCACAGAAAGCTATGGAAAAATAATACCAAAGAATGGTCTCAAAGAATGACTGAGCAAAAGTAAGTAAAGAACCCCGTCACGCCTAGTGGCGTATACGGAATATGGCGTTAGTGACCATAATTTTTATAGACCTTGAGCACATGATTTTTTGGATAATGTGGTCAGTATTACGCCTATGTCGCTTTACTTTCCCAGAAAAAAAATCCGGTACCAATTTAGGGCTGGGTGAACCGGGAAGCCGTCGATCAGGATCGAACCCGACCTCTTATCATTTGAAGTCTAGTTCACTAACCACTGAGCTATCGCGGCTCTCTAAAGATGATTGAAGACGGTTGATGAAGTCTGTCAGTGGTGTCACAACGATCTCCTGTGTTATGAGAGGAAATATCAGATCATATTTCACGTTATTTTTCATTGTTCCTGTATTTTTATTTTTAGACGAGTTTTTAGTAAAGGGTAGATTTTATCAAAACGTTTGAATCTTGTTAATATTAAGTACGTTACTTGCCTATTGTCTTCATCTATGTTCACACGAGGACTACTCATCTTAATCGTCCGCCCTTAAAACGTCGTTAAGTGGGTTTAGACGTGTTGTATCGTGATCTAGATCACCATTATCATGTGCCGCCTCCACATCGAGTTATGACTACTATAAAGCGCCATCTTACACTTCCTCTAGCCTTGATGGCAAACGCTATATTTGGGTCTCTTGTCTATTTCTTGATATTGTCAGCCCACTTTAGTTGGTCTCTATCTGCCTCAACCTAGTTTGCCTTGTTCTTCTCCTTCTAAAATGAATTTCTGTAGATTACCGTGTTTCATTTTGGTTCCAAAAATTGTTTGGCCTACAACAAGCGAAGATATTTGCGCCTTTCGACCCAGTCCATTCCGTATTCACCTTTACGTTTATGAGTACCAGATTGCCGTTCGATTCGATCCCTAATCGCTTGGCCAGACAGGTTGGTGCGTTACTATGACCATGGCAAAGTTCTGTATTAGGGTTTGGATTCTTCTGGTTCACTGACTCTGTGACAAACAATCAGCTATGAGTCGCTGATCTCTTTCAGCCCTTGTACTGACAATCACCTTCACGCCAGGCAGTTTACAATTTAAAGTTAGATAATTTTGCTAAAACCAGCAATATAATTCCGGTTAAAGAGTTAACGCCCTTTAAAGGACGGGCCGGAAGAGAAGAAATCGTCGAACTCAGACAAACACAAACCAGTGGCGTAGCAAAGAGTGGGGATGAGGTACCCCATATAAGAGGTGTAAAATTTCAACATACCAAAAAAAAAACTATTAATAAAAGCAATTAGATTGGGGTCCATTACTTTCCTCTGGCACTGTTTACCCCTTGCCACGCCATTGACATAAAGCAGAACAAATTCGAATTGTGCAACCTTTTACTTGTATCCCTTCTTATACTGTCAAATGAGGGCCTCGGTAGCCTAGTTGGGAAAACCACCCGACCGGGGTACCGACGTTCGGACAACCTGTGTTCGATTCTTCGCTGGAAGTTCGATGCTTGAAGCAGTGTAAGTTGTACTCGTGGTTGGGGTAAAAAAAAAAAAAAATGAATCCCACGGCTGTCGACCCAGTCGCTGTCAGAAATGGGTACCAGGGTATTACTCGAAGAAGGTGAGGAATGCCGCATCGTATCGTGAGTTTCGATGCTTGAAGTGACACTATCCGGAAGTCTCCGAACACTTCTGGATAGGCGGCCGAGCACATAATGGTAAAAACTCGCGTGCTAAGACGCCGATTCAAGTCTCATACTTTACCTTTACCTTTACCTTTACCTTACCTTTACACTGATAATGTTTGTGCGATTACAGCTATTATTAATTATCTTTCCCATTACAAAAAAACAAAACAATAACAAGTGTTACTTAATCCCTGGGTGTTTCATATACAAGACAACTTGTTTTCTGCAGCTCTTCTCCAGCCCTCGAATATTATATATTATATATATACATATATATATATATATATATATATATATATATATATATATATATTAAATATCGGTGCTTATTTTCATATGCCACAATTTCTGGACCACTGGTCCAGTGCGATGGGAGCAAGGTTAGGGGGAGATGTATCGAAAGTTGTTGTTTTTATCTAATGTTGAATATTTTGGTTTATTATTTTTGATATATATATTTGTAGTCAGGTTTGTAGCTAGGCTTTTGATCAGCTCGCAGGTAGGTTGATATGTAGGTAGACTTTCTACTTGGTGTTTAATGAGTACTGTCATTCCCCGTCTTCATACTAGCATTCCCCCATAAACTCTTTCCGTGCTGAAGCTTTTTATCTATATAATGGAAGAGATTTCAGAGACAGCATTTTACATCGTTTTAAGAATCAATCTACATATTTATATTTATTTAACATATAACATATTATATATGCTTGCTTACTTGCGTTCGCCCGATGACTTAAGGAGTGTACCTCGTCATCATCCGCCCTTAAAAAGACGTTAAGTAGGCATGTCTGCGTTGTGTTGTGGTTTACAGTATAACTGTGATATTTGCGCCTTTCGGCCCAACACATCCGACTTCAGCATGACATTTTTGAGTACCGGGTTGTCTTCCCTCTTCGATCCCTACTCGCTTGGCCAGACTAGACAGGTTAGTCTGTTACTAGAGGCACCACGGAGAGGTGGAGTAGGGTCTGGATGGTTCTGGTTCACCGATCCTGACGCAAGCCATCAGCTGTGGAACGCTGACAACTTTCAGCTCTGGTGCTGGGAGTTTGTAGATAATTGAACAAGGTATTATATTTCACCAATACCGCGATGATACAAGACTTGTAAAAAGAATATGGTTTGATGACAGTTCACACTAATCAAACTGAGAGTGACGCACAGTGCGTTGAGACGTACAGAAAGAGTTAAGTAAGCGTAGACGCGTTGTGTCGCTGGTTTACGGCAACGCCGCGATATCTGCGCCTTTCGGACCGACACATCCGTTGTCAGCTTGGATGAGTAGATTTGCTTAGCAGTTTTTGCCAGGGTGGCAGCCATCTTTTGGCCTACTTTTGAGATTTTTAACTACCAAGAGTTCTTTAACGTGCGCGAGTGCACACGAGGTGCCATGCCAATGAGTATGGGTTCGATCCTGCTTCGGACCATATATTGTTCTTTGTTTTTTTTTTCTGTTGTTGATTGTTTGTCATTTTTTTTTCCGAGTGTTGTGAACATACCTCTTCCTCTGAATCAATTCGCTGATTATCGTCTCGGAAGTTTCCCTTTATAATAGTATTCGTTTATTATTATTTGTCTCAAGTGTACACAGGACTTCCTGTTTTTTTTTCCGCAATTTTCTGAGAGGACTAGACATCGGATCTCCCTACCCAGAGACCAGGGAAGGGTAAAGCTTTAATATACCACGAGTGTCTCATCACGTTTCGATTTAAAAAAAAAAATTACCACTGCCTCAGCAGTCGAACTCGGCATCTTTTTATTCAGTAGCCGACGTCATACCTCTAGACTACTCTGTCCAAAGACAGTAGAAACTTAAATGTCTTTGTTGGAACCGTAATAAATATAGAGTACGTAAAAAAAAAATTAAGTAAAGTACCCCCGTCACGCCAAGTGGCGTATAGGGAATATAGTGTTAGTGACCATAAATTGTACAGACCCTGGGCACATGGTTTTTGAGGTAATGTTGTCGGTATTACGCCCGTGCCGCTTTACTTTCCCAGAAAAAAAATCCAGTACTCAATAAAATTCTGGGTAAACCCGGAAGCCGTCGGTTGGGATCGAACCCTACCTCTTATCATTTGTAGTCCAGTTCACTAACCACTGAGCTATCGCGGCTCATAGAGTACGTAGTCATAGTAAAAATATGTGCACTCTTATTTTGTCTTCCAGCTCTGCCAGTCTAAACAATTGTCGACGGTGATTGAGTAGTTGGGAATGTCTCGTTTAGATTATTATGTAAAGTTTAGCTTAGTATAATAATTATTGAAAGACGAACCATAATTAGTTCCTCTCGGATTTAAAATGGCACGTAGAACAGAAACGAGAACTACCAATGGCTGATGATTCATTGTGGGTCTTGTAAGATTTATTGCGTTCTTAAGCCCATAGCTGGACCAAAGCTATATATAGTTTTAATAAGACCTGCGGGCTGTAAGCAATCACCCAAAGTGTGTGACATATATTCAGATATGTGAGCAAGCGCGGCTGTGGGTAACATTACGTCAGCCATCTTTAGCTCGCATAGTTGAAGACGTCACAAACTTTAGATGATTCCAGAACTTCCCTCTCAACCCGCAGGCCTTATATAAAGATGACTTTGTTTGAGCCCTCTTTATTATTTGTTCTTTTTAAAGTTTACTTTGATCTCCCTTGTTTCATTTTGCAACCCGCTGTCTCATTAAAGGCCTGGTGCGGGAATCTTCTGAGCGCATAATCGATGTACTTTCTATATTTTCTTCCTGTTTAGCTTGATACATATTCTTCTTTGGTTTCTTCTTTTATATTTTCATTTAACTCGTCCCGTACGTTACGACGCACTGTACGTTATGCCGATTTCGCTCGTGTACGTTTAGCCGCAGAGAGCGTCATTCTCAAATTGGTTAGTGTGAACCGGCATGACACCATATTTTTTTTACATGTCTTGTATTATCTTGGTATTGGTGAAATATAATTACTTGTTCAATTGGCTAAAAATTACTATATAATATGTTATATGTTAGATAAATATAAATATGTAGATTAATATTTAAAACCATGAAAAATTGGGGAGCCGCGATAGCTCAGTAGTTAGTGAACTGGACTACCACGGAAAGTAAAGAGCACGGGCGTAATACTGACCACATTACCCCAAAAATCATGTGCGGAAGGTCTGTAAAATACAGGGTCACTAACACCATATTTCCCTATACGCCACTTGGCGTGACGGGAGTACTTTACTTTTTTACCATGAAAAATTGCATCTCTGAAATCTCCTCCTCTGCGTTGATGAAAACCTTCCGTACTGAAAGAGTTAAAGTAAAATCTCCCCATTTTAAGTTTGTGTCTTCAGAGGCACTTATTTTGAAAAAAAGCATTTAGTTTATTTTCTAGAGCTTGAGTCGGTTTCAAGCTTTCGCATCCAGATATATACCTTATTGTAGAACATATACACAATATTTGTCTTGTATCTGCCTAGTAATGAACGTATACTGACTCAATGACTCAACATTACACAATCAAAACTGCATAGAACAATAGAAGATCGTGTGACAACTCATCACGTGCGCTTGTCTCCAGGCGCAATAATGAACAAGCACACAGGGAGTATTAAGTGCAATAGTAAATGAAGATAAATACAAAAAAGAAAAAGTGGATGAGAAAGTAGAAAGTAGAAAAAAAGATGAGAAAAATAAGTACTAGAAGAAGATACAGATGAAGACGCAGGAGAAGAAACAGAGGCAATCATTAAGAATGCAAGCGAACATCAACGTCATCAAGAATCATGCCTGCTGGCGTAGGTGATCATGTCTCCATCACAACTTTCTTTCAATCTCGATAGTTTTTCATCATCTTAAGCAGTCTGGTATCTTTTCTCTTTGCTTCCCTCTTTTTATTCGTCCCTCAATATTCCCAGTTCTTACAATATATTCCATCTGTTCCCTTCTTATAACATGGCCAAAAAACATGACGATTGTTTCTTCCTAATATTGGATATTAGTTCTCTTTTTGCTTTGGCCTCTTTCAGAACGTTTTCTTTGTTCTTCTTAGCTGTCCATGGTACTCTCCACATTCTTCTGTAAAACCACATTTCTACAGCCTCCAATGATTTTTTTGTCTCTTGCCCCTATTGTACATGATTCACATCCATACGTTAAGACTGGCTCTACATAACGTTTAAGAACTCTTTAAAAGGAACATAATTATATAGAAAAAATAAGATAAATAACGTAGATAGGTACTCCTCAGTCGCAGTAAAATATGTTCATGAATGCAAACCCAAAACATTCAACAATACATAAATTTGACGGTAACAGGAAAGAACACGCAGAACGTTTTTGACATTCTTGACACATCTCGCTTGCCACTCACTTGTGTTTTCACTCTCGTTTATATGCTCGATGATTGTCGTCTTTACACTTTCAACGAGAAAGTGTTTCCTTTCACGCATTAAATTAAGTCCCCTCTCTCTCTGCCTTCCTCTCTTTCTCTGTTTGATCGTTAGTCAATATCTGCATGTCAAAGTTAAAACGTGAAGTTTTATATTTTCATTGCAAGTCTTCATGACTTGAATGCACTTTGTACTAAATAAGAAATATAGTTTTCCTCTTGTGGTTTAATTATCAATATTTCTGTACAGATCTATAAACATGTATACAGTTTATAACGTGGAACGGGTTCTAGGCCGTGCGACTGAGCAAGTGCACGTGAGTCTAGGCCATCCAAAGCAACAACGTTCAGCGACGTTCATCTCTAAAGACGACGGTAAGAAGTGTAAGTTTTCAGATGCAGCCCAAACTACATCATCGAAGAAGGAAAACACGACGGGGCAAGAGGGGTGGCACTAAACTATCAAAGTGTGAGAGGCTAGGCCTAAAGTATGTGCGCGTTACTTATTGGAATTGTGGGTCCATTAATCAACGACGGCCCATTCTTGATAAGCTACTGTGCGGCGCCGATATAATGGTTTTGCAAGAAACTCTTCTTGGTGACAGGACAGTAAGTACTCCTGGCTTTCATGCTTTTACAATAGACGACACCTTGGACAGGCCATCCTTGTGCGCAACAATATGGTGGCAGCTGAGGTTGATATGTCTGCGTGGAACAATGCAGAATTGCAGGTACATGCGGTTAGGGTGCAGACCCCAGTTCATTTCGTGATTGTTAATGTGTATGCCTGTAATGGGCAGGTGAACACACAACAATGGCAGAATCTCTTCGAGTTCGATGAAGAGAATGTCATTTTCTGCGGAGACTTTAATGCTAGAGGAGACCAGTGGGGCAACGTCATAACCAACAAGCAGGGAGAATACCTAGAGAACGCACTGGTATCGGCCGATTTAGTGTGCTTGAATGCTGAAAGGGCAACAAGAATGGCCACTCGAACAGGGGACTCTGATAGTGTCATAGACCTGGCACTGGTGTCTTCCACCTTCGCACCGGTTTGCAGGTGGAGTGCACTGGGGTTCCACGGAAGTGATCACTATCCATGTGTCCTCCTAATTGAGAAAAGCGGAAATAAACGCCAGAGAAGAAAGCTCCACACATTCAACTACGAGAAAACAGACCAGGACGTCATTAGCAAAATCAGACATAGGAAACAGAGCGCCCCTCGTAGGAGGCAGGAGAGATGGACGCAGCCACCCTGGTGGAACGTAGATGTCGAGGAAGCTTGGCGGAGCAAGAGACAAACGGTCAAGACATGGCAGAAAGCCAGAAGGTATGGTAGAACACAACCTGAGCTCTTGAAGCGTCTGAAAGTAGAGGTCGACCAAAAAATGATGCACTTTAAACTATGCGCTAAGCAGGCTAAGGATGCCAAATGGGATGACTTCTGTAAAAAAGTGTGCTCAGAAAAATCGCTAGCCACATTCTGGCGCCTTCATCAGTGTATGAATGGCACACCACGACACAGAGGTATACCAGACTTTCAGAGCACAGACCAGATATGGCACAAATCTGATGAGAGCAAAGGGAAGGCCCTGCTTGCCCGCTACATTGAGCAGACGGACCAAAGAAATGAGGCTGTAAGAATGAGGATACGGGGATCTTTGTCAAATTTGTGTGAGGATGTAGGGCTGGAAGATCTCACAATCACAACCGATACCATTCGCGCGACACTTAAAAGGTCACACAACACTGCTCCTGGTCCAGATGGTGTTCGGTATGATGACATAGGCGATTTAGCTGATGACGACTTGACAACACTGGCCAATGAGTTTAATGCCAGTATTCGGAGTGGCCAGATTAAGGAGGAGTGGCTACACAGCTACTTACTACCGCTACCGAAGCCAAACAAGGACCATTCTCAGATCAGTGCCTACAGAATCATCACAATGCAGAATACTGCGGGCAAGCTGCTGGAGAAAATAGTTGCCCGTGTCCTCACGTGTCGCCTTGAACAGAAACGCGTATTCCCATCCACACTCGGAGGTTATAGATATAACAAAGAGACATGGCTCAATGCGGCAGTATTTGCCTATGACGTCTTCGAAGGCTTCCACAGACGAGAGGAGACATGTGCTGCTGCTATAGATCTGGAGGATGCATACAACAGGGTACCATTTGAATATCTCATGCATATGCTTCTCAAACTGGCGGTGAACCCCTTCCTCATAAGATGGATCGCCGCGGCACTGTTTCAGAGGAAGGTGATACTCAGATGTGGAAGTTGGTCTTCCGAGCCAACATCCATTTGTCCTGGGCTGCCACAAGGCTCACCATTGTCACCAGTTCTATTTAATGTGTACACAATAACGATCACGGCCCAACAGCTGGATGGGAGGGAAGAACTATGACTTTTGCTGATGATATTCTGGTATATCGACAGGGAAGAGACAGACGGGGAATCGCCTCCACAATGCAAGACGAACTCGATCGCATTTCTTCCTGGTGTGGGGTTTCAGGTGCCTTGGTTAATCCTAATAAAGCATCAGTTTCATGGTTCTCCCTTAACAATCATATCGTTAATACGACCACACCGGTAGTACGAATGGGAGCTGATGAGGTGACCAGGGACAAGTTGATGACATACCTCGGAGTTAAGTTTGATCGCAGCCTGTGTTTTCGGGACCACGTTGACCATGTGATAACAAAATCCCGCAAAGGATTAGCCGCCTTGAAGGTCATGGCAGCTGCCAACATCGAGCAGAGGCTACTTACTCTTCTGTTCCAGGGATTAGTCCTCGCACCAATCGAGTATGCCCTGGCCATTCTTACTGTCAGTACGACTCAAATTGATAGGCTGGAGAAAATACAAAATGAAGCCATGCGCATTATCCTGGGATGTACGAGGGACACTCCCTGTGTGGCAATGAGGTATCTTCTTGACTTTCCAACCATGGATGACAGAATCAAGATCTGGAGAGCACGAGCATACCTGAAGATTAGTACAGATACAGAGCATCCATTGCACCACGTGCTCAACACAGAGAAAGGTACCAGGCTAAAAAGAGGCAAATCATGGGTGCGCCGAGCAGAAGATGTCATCAAACAGGTCTGTGGGCTTACCAATATCAGCGTTGGTGAGGAGTGGATACCGGTGCCTACGTCATTCAAGGGGACTTTCTCATGTATTGTCACACTCGACAGGAAAAGTAGGGAACAGAACCCAGTCGTGGTTAATGCTGAGGTCAACGGTCTCATCTGCGATAACACCGATGATAAAGATGCAGTCATCTATACAGACGGATCTGTAAGACGACACGAAAAAAGTGCATGGGCATTTACAGCACGTTCGGCAGGCAGAATAGCCAAGGAAGACAGTGGTGCATACGCCATGACCACGAGTAGCATGACAATGGAGGTGATGGCAGTGACCAAGGCATTCAAATGGTTAGAGTCACAAGACTACATCCACGCATGTATACTGAGTGATTCGATGAGCATGATAAAAAAAGTGGAGGCGGGCTTTGTACGCATGCAATGGGTAGAGTCGTTGCAGAAATCCAAAATACGTAAGGTCACCTTTGTCTATGTCCCTGGACATGCGGGAGTACGGGGAAATGAGAGAGCGGACAGGTTGGCTAGCTGCGCTGTCGTTGAGGACGGGCAACCGATGGATCGGGCGGACGTCATCAATGCACTCCGAGATGTGGGAAGAGCACAGGACTTCGACAAACACAGATCAACGTCGCTTCTTCGGATGATGGAAATGGGAGTTAAGATGGGCACAGCCAGAAATGAGAAACTTGGTGGCCGTGTAAGAAGACTTATCAACCAACATAGAACTGGAGTCGTCAGTCGCTGGACACTGAGGGAATTGCTGAGGAGGGGATCTGAGCACCTATGGACATGTTCGGAGTGCAATGATGATGACCCGCAAATAACTCAATAACTCAATAACTCAATTTATGTACAGAATTCGTCCGTTTCAGCCACGATAGTTCAGTGTTTAGTGAACTAAACTACAAAGGACAAGAGGTAGGGTTCGATCCTGATCGACGGCTTCTAGGTTCACCCAGCCTTAAATTGGTTCCGGATTTTTCTGGAAAAGTAAAGAGGCACGGGCGTATGACCAACCATATTACTAAAAAAATTAGAGGCCGGAAGGTCTCAAAAAATTATGGTCACTAACACCATTTTCCCTATACAGCACTTGGCGTGACGAGACTCTTTACTTTTTTTTTTACTTATTCGTCCGATTCTGTGGGGATTACCGATGATGGTAAATGGGGGGATATTGTTTAGAATAAAAGTAAAACATTGATTGAAAAATACATAGAAGTAAACAAACCAATATATGCTTCCTTCATTGACTATACCAAAGTATTTGATAGAATACACAATAATCGACTTATAGACTGCCTAAAAGGTATACATCTAGATGTCAAGGTGTAATAATAATATGTAATTTGTACTGGGAGTAAACAGCAATAATAAAATATAACAAGGAGAACTCTATACCCATTAATATAAAAAGAGGAGTAAGACAAGGATGCACATTATCACCAAGCTTGTTCAATCTATACACTGATATATCTTATATCACTAAGATATGCTGATGATACTGTTCTACTAGCAGAAAATCCTAAAGATCTACAACAGTTACTTAATGTAATAAACATGACAAGCAAAATATTATTGACTAGATATCAATATCAAAAAGACTAAAACTATGATCATAAAGCAAGAAAATTGCCAAGACCTACAATTAAATATCAAAGTTGAAGGAATTGACCTGGAGACATTTCAGAACTACAACTACCTTGGGCATACTATAACCAGTGATGGAAAATGTAAAACTGAAATAAACAAAAGAATAGGTATGGCAAAAAGTAATTTTAATGCCATGAAAAATACACTAACATTAAAACAAAAAATACCAGGGCTAAAACTAAGAATAGCAAAATGTTACATCTTCTCAATATTCCTATATGGTGCAGAAACATGGACATTAGACAAGAAAATAGAACATAAAATTAAAGCCTTTGAAATGTGGATTTATAGAACAATAGGTAGAATTGGATGGAAAGAAAAGAAAACAAACGATGAAGTTTAAAAACAACTAAAAATGAAAAAAAAAGAACTACTAAACACAATTAGAAAAAGACAAATGCAATTTTTGGGGCATTTTAAAAGACACAACAGCCAAAGAAAAGTAATATTGGAAGGGAAAATATAAGGTAAAAGAGGCAGAGGCAGACCAAGACTAACATGGACGAGTAACATAAAAAGATGGACAAGTCAACCTATGATAATTTGCACCATGAAAGCAGAAGACAGAGTGGAATGGCGCTCCATGGTAGCCAACCTTCGATGCGGAGACGGCACTCAATGATGATGATGATGATGATGATGATGAAAAGTAAGGCACCGATAAGTATGGGGATATTGTTTAGAATAAAGGTAACTCACAGATAAGATGATGGATATAGATTGTTGATGTCATGCCACGAGCTGATCTAGGCAGGGAGCCCTTTTACGCATTGATGTGGCGGGTCGTAATGGTTTTCTTGACATTTTCAGCTTTTACTGGAGAAATTAGAGTTCGCCTCGTCCCAGGCTTTTCTGGGAAACTACTAGTCCAGCCCAGAGGTACTGCAATGCTCGGTTTTCTACATCAGTAATACTCTACAGGAAACACGGCGGTCCTAGCTTTTATTAGCCAGCAGGTTTTGGCCCAGACTGTTAACGAGGGAGACCACGTGGAGGTGGAACGGCTAGGTCTTGATCAGCTGATGTGCGACAACCCTGCTAATGCGATTGCAGGTCGCAGGCGCATTTGCTCCAAGAGGGATAAGGATATAGTTTTAAATAAAGGCAACGCATCGATAATGACGGGGCTATAGATGAAATAAAGACAATGCACCGATAATGACCGGGCTATATTTCAAACAATGACTGCACCGATAATGACGGGGCTATAGATAAAATAAAGACAATGCACCGATAATGACGGGGCTATAGATAAAATTAGACAATGCACCGATAATGACTGGGCTATAGTTAAAATAATGACAATGCAACGATAGTGACGGGGCTATAGATAAAATAAAGACAATGCACGGATGAAGCCACAACAACATTGTATATTTAAAAATTGATACTATTTTTATAATTCATGTGGACGGAAGGTAGAAATGTTGTTGGAAGGGAGGAATCAGTATGCATGGTTGTTTTTCTTAATTCCTTGAAAGAAATGTTCTTTTATTTTATATATATGTATACAATAATACAACAGGTAAATGAATTTAAATATTTGGGAACTTTGTTAACCTCAGACGGAAGATGTACAAAAGAGCTGAGATGCAGAATGGCTCAGGCAAAAGCAGCTTTCCAAAAAATGAGGAAGATACTATGCAATCCATTTTTGACAATAGAAACAAGAAAAAGAGTTCTTAAATGTCTTGGAGTCTGTAGAAATGTGGTTTTACAGAAGAATGTTGAGAGTAAGAAGAGAAATGAAGATGTTCTGAGAGAGGTCAAAGCAAAAAGAGAGCTAATTTCCAATAATAGGAAGAAACAATCATCATTTTTTGGCCATGTAATGAGAAGAGAACAGCTGGAATATATTGTAACAACTGGAAAAATTGAGGGACGAAGAGATAGAGGGAAACAAAGAGAAAAAATAACAGACAGCTTAAGAGAATGGTTTGGCAGAATGTCAACAACAGAAATGATACATAGTGGCCGAGATCGAAAGTTGTGGAGAGGCATGATCACCTACGCCAGAAGACCCGGTACTTGATGATGATGATGATGATATATGTATAATTTTATTTTTTATTTTAAATACATATTTGTATGTGTGTTGTATGTTAGCTCCTTCTGAAGGCCTATTGAGCCGAAACATCATTCTGCTCTGTGTTGTCCACCTGTTACGCGAAGCTTTAACCAGACCGTTTTTGTTATCTTTTTTTTTCATCTATCGATTGTTTTTCTTTTTTTTGGAAATGGTTTTTTGTCTTAATTGAAGAGGGGATGCTCGTCGCCATTATTTCTTTTATTTGTGTTGTATTCCGGCGAATTTTAATCAGGAGTTTAATGCGCACAGATGTTTAATTATAGTGACACTTGGTAACTTTCTTTTATTTGTCTTCTTCGTTCAGTGGACGATCTGCGCATCACGTGACAGTATTTATTTACAAACACCACTTACATTTCCATCATCTTCATCCCTAACCCACCCGCCCCAAACCCCTAAAGCACCGCTGATGTCAGCAACTAAATCTCGTCCGCAATACATACGGAGACTTAAAACAAAAAAAACAAAAATTAAAAGCTACGGTTGTCGAAATCGTATGACCCAACGTTAACTTAAGAAAATTTTTAAAAATTGTTTAAAAAAAAAAAAAGTAAAGTACCCCCGTCACGCCAAGTGGCGTATAGGGAATATGGTGTTAGTGACCATAACTTTTACAGACCTTCGGCACATGATTTTTGGGGTAATGTGGTCGGTATTATGCCCGTGCCGCTTTTCTTTCCCAGAAAAAAAAATCCGGTACCCTTTAAAGGCTGGGTGAACCTGGAAGCCGTCGGTTGGGATCAAATATCCTTTGTAGTCCCGTCACTAACCACTGAGCTATCATGGCTGCTTTTAACATTGATATTGGCGTCTAATTTTTGTAATAAAGAAAAGTAAATGTGTGCAGTGATCAACACTCCCTGGATGCCGACCGCGAAGACAAATTTACAGAAACCTTTTGATCCTCAAATTGAGAAGGAACTGTGTCGCCTAATGACCCATTTTCAAAAGACGGCCCCTAATCCTCGCATTATAAGGTCATGGGATGGAATGATAAGAGTTCTGGTTAACTTTTGAAAACAAGTTGCACACGGCACACACACACACACACACACACACCCATACCAAACACACATACCACACACATACATACTACACACACACATACAACACACACACACACACAAACCACATACTACTGTTAAAAGTTCACAATTCCAGCTCCCCGAAGGTCATGTGACATTATTTTCCCGCCATGGCGAGAATAATGTAAAATACACGCATAATAACGAGAATGCGGTAAAGTTGACAAAAGTGGACTAGATAAAAGATCTTTATCTCTGAAAACAAAAGTAGTACAGTTACAGCTCAACTGTATGAAAGATCACACACAGCAATTCAACGTTCCATCTAAAAGCTGCCCTTCTGCTGGGTTATATACAGTAAAGTCCGCAAATAGGGTTTGAATCCGGGACCTTCTGGTTATAAAGCGTGAGCACTACTTCAATACTTCAACTCCTCCACTCTACCCAGGCTGACATTCTTAACGTCCTAAGAGAAACGGGGCGTATAAAGGACTCCGCAGCGAACTGTGAACTGGTAACCTTAACTAGACGACAAGAAGAACTGTAAGTTCTATAAACATACCTCTTCCCCTGAGATGATTCGCTGATCTGTCACCTCGGAAGTTTCCCTATATAATATAGGGTGTTTATAAAGTCTCACTACACTTGGTATCTAGGTCAATTTGAAAAAAATGTTTATGACGTCATCACAATATGTGCTCAATGGTAAGTTCACTTGTTGCGACAGTTTTCTTAATGACTTGTCTGGACTTTTAAGGATTCTGTCTTGGATATCTAAACATATTTCATCATTCACAGCAGGCCTACCAGATCGTGGAGCATCTTCCACATTTCCAGTAGCAATAAACTTATTCAACAAATTTCATTGACAGTGGGAGCACATATTGTGATGACGTCATAAACATTTTTTTTTCAAATTGACCTAGATACCAAGTGTAGTGAGACTTTATAAACACCCTGTACTATTCATTTATTATTAAGGGGTTAAGGTAAAGAAATGCAAATGAATGCATAAAAATGCGACGCTGCAGTAAAGCTAAATGTGAGGAACAAAAAAGAAAAAAATGGAATATTATAAGCTTTACGTGATTAGTGGACGACACAGATTAAACGACGTTTCGGCCTAATAGGCCTTCAGCAGGAACAAACAAAAGAAACACACACACGGATATGTAAGTAAAACTAATAACGACACATCCAAAACAAAAACAATCGAAATATGTTAAAGAAAATAAAAATGTCTATCCTGTGTGTCAGGCCGAGGTCAAAATGAAAAGGAAATTATTATCATTTATTATTATTTGTCTCCTCTATAAACCACCTGAAACTACTAATCGTGCTGTTTCGTCCTATAACTGTTTGTCTGCAGTGCAGGTATTCAGCGCTACCCTATTCGGGATATACATGTCTAAATAGAAAAATACAAATACACAATTTATTCCCGAGTTGTGATCGTAACCCTTTGCTATAGTCAAGAGTACGCATGCGTAAATGACATCACCAATGATAGCTACTATTTTAGTTAGCTGAGTTGGCAATGTGCTCTAGCGTTTGGTGTCTCGTGGCACCACGATCCTGCTTCGGACCACTGTTATTAGTTGTTTTTTTCTGTTGTTGATTGTTTGTCATTTTTTTCCGAGTAAAAAGAAAAAGTACCCCCGTCACGCTAAGTGGCGTATATGGAATAATGTGTTAGTTACCATAAATTAAACATTATGCATTACCATTTCAATATTTGAAACCAACGAGTCAAAATCGTTAAGAAATGGTTGAATTCATTTCTGAAATAAACGACGTTTGTGAATCTGTAGACTATATGAATCGTTATGCACATCTCTTGTGTTGAAATTTGTCAGTGACTATGTTGACAGCACAGACGATTAGAAATGGTAATTACTCTAAATTTAAATTATTGTTTGCTAGGCCATTATTCTGTCACTTGTTAAAAAAATCGATGTAATTTGTGAACATTATTCTGCAGGTAGCTCAAAACTACACTGAAAAATTAATTCACTCACTACATGGCTTTAAACAAAATAAACTAAAACTAAGTCCTAAAAAGAGCAGCGTACATGCCTGTTGAAGCATTACGCTCACTGATAAGAATTATACTGCTTCTACACAAAATGTCAATACAGCTCGTCCAAACATATCAACATGTGATTTTTGACAGATAAATGCCTCGTCACTGCCTCGATAATCAATAAATGCACGTTGAGCAGTGTGTCTTCTATCTTCAAGAAAATGTAAAAAAAAAAAAAAAGAAATGTATGGCTATTTCAATAAACTTTACTAGAGGTATGTATAAAAAATATTGAGATAAATGAGTACCAATTTTTGTTCTCATGTATTTTCTTATAGCTGCTAATCTCTAGTTCCGAGGAACTGCTTTTTGTGTGAATGTCACTTTTACCCCTGTTTTTCACACAGGGAACAGAGTGCTCAGGTATTCCTCGCCATGAATGCAGATATTCTTCGACTTCTGAGCTATTCCGATTATTTTTAATCGTCGAGAGTTTGGACTTTTTTGGGGGTAAATTTTTTAAATTTAAATTTGTCCCGGGCAGTAGCAATTTTTGGCCTAATCATTTCGATGTTAAACACTCATTCATCGACAACGTCCCACTCATTTATCGACGACGTCCCACTATTTTATCGACAACGTCCCACTCATTTATCGACAACGTCCCACTCATTTATCGACTACGTCCCACTCATTTATCGACAACGTCCCACTCATTTATCAACTACGTCCCACTCATTTATCGACAACGTCCCATTGATTTATCGACAACGTCCCACTCGTTTATCGACAACGCCCCACTCATTTATCGACAACTCCCAATCATTTATCGACAACGTCCCGCTCATTTATCGATGACGTACCACTCATTTATCGACAACTCCCACTCATTCCTTGACAACGTCCCACTCATTAATGGACTACGTCCCATTCATTCATCGGCAACGTCCCACTCATTCCTCGACAACTTTTTATACATTCACCGACTACGTCCCACTCATTCATGGACTACGTCCCATTCGTTCATCGACAACGTCCCACTCGTTTATCGACGACGTCCCACTCAAACAGGTTGTTGTTGCTGTTTACAATAAACACATGGGAGGTGTTGATTTATTAAATTCCCTTTTGGGACTTTATAGAATACAGCTACGGTCCAAGAAATGGTATTTTCGTTTGTTTACACATTTACTGGATGTGTCAATCATATCAGCGTGGCTGCTAAATAGGTTACTGGATGTGTCAATCATATCAGCGTGGCTGCTATATAGGTTACTGGATGTGTCAATCATATCAGCGTGGCTGCTATATAGGTTACTGGATGTGTCAATCATATCAGCGTGGCTGCTATATAGGTTACTGGATGTGTCAATCATATCAGCGTGGCTGCTATATAGGTTACTGGATGTGTCAATCATATCAGCGTGGCTGCTATATAGGTTACTGGATGTGTCAATCATATCAGCGTGGCTGCTATATAGGTTACTGGATGTGTCAATCATATCAGCGTGGCTGCTATATAGGTTACTGGATGTGTCAATCATATCAGCGTGGCTGCTATATAGGTTACTGGATGTGTCAATCATATCAGCGTGGCTGCTATATAGGTTACTGGATGTGTCAATCATATCAGCGTGACTGCTATATAGGTTACTGGATGTGTCAATCATATCAGCGTGGCTGCTATATAGGTTACTGGATGTGTCAATCATATCAGCGTGGCTGCTATATAGGTTACTGGATGTGTCAATCATATCAGCGTGGCTGCTATATAGGTTACTGGATGTGTCAATCATATCAGCGTGGCTGCTATATAGGTTACTGGATGTGTCAATCATATCAGCGTGGCTGCTATATAGGTTACTGGATGTGTCAATCATATCAGCGTGGCTGCTATATAGGTTACTGGATGTGTCAATCATATCAGCGTGGCTGCTATATAGGTTACTGGATGTGTCAATCATATCAGCGTGGCTGCTATATAGGTTACTGGATGTGTCAATCATATCAGCGTGGCCGCTATATAGGTTACTGGATGTGTCAATCATATCAGCGTGGCCGCTATATAGGTTACTGGATGTGTCAATCATATCAGCATGGCCGCTATATAGGTTACTGGATGTGTCAATCATATCAGCGTGGCCGCTATATAGGTTACTGGATGTGTCAATCATATCAGCGTGGCCGCTATATAGGTTACTGGATGTGTCAATCATATCAGCATGGCCGCTATATAGGTTACTGGATGTGTCAATCATATCAGCATGGCCGCTATATAGGTTACTGGATGTGTCAATCATATCAGCATGGCCGCTATATAGGTTACTGGATGTGTCAATCATATCAGCATGGCCGCTATATAGGTTACTGGACGTGTCAATCATATCAGCATGGCCGCTATATAGGTTACTGGACGTGTCAATCATATCAGCATGGCCGCTATATAGGTTACTGGACGTGTCAATCATATCAGCATGGCTGCTATAGGCGCGCGCAACTGCAGCTTCGTACTCGTCCAAAAGATGTCATCAGCCTCAACGACTTCAAGCAGCAAGTTGCTGAAAGTTTGTGCAAGTGTGGCAAATCTTCAATACCTCCTACAAGTTGCTGAATGTTTGTGCAAGTGTGGCAAATCTTCAATACCTCCTACAAGTTGCTGAATGTTTGTGCAAGTGTGGCAAATCTTCAATACCTCCTACAAGTTGCTGAATGTTTATGCAAGTGTGGCAAATCTTCAATACCTCCTACAAGTTGCTGAATGTTTGTGCAAGTGTGGCAAATCTTCAATACCTCCTACAAGTTGCTGAATGTTTATGCAAGTGTGGCAAATCTTCAATACCTCCTACAAGTTGCTGAATGTTTGTGCAAGTGTGGCAAATCTTCAATACCTCCTACTGTAAAAAAGCGAGGCCGCCCAAGTAGTGAAGTGGAATACCAACTTGAGCTGAAGAGAATTAAAGGTCCAACAGCCGCAGTTCCCCTTCTGGCAGTCAGAAAGGACGAAATAGGTCATGTCCCTGTTGTATCAGATACACGACAAAGGTGCTGTTGTATCAGATACACGACAAAGGTGCTGTTGTATCAGATACACGACAAAGGTGCTGTTGTATCAGATACACGACAAAGGTGCTGTTGTATCAGATACACGACAAAGGTCCTGTTGTATCAGATACACGACAAAGGTGCTGTTGTATCAGATACACGACAAAGGTGCTGTTGTATCAGATACACGACAAAGGTGCTGTTGTATCAGATACACGACAAAGGTGCTGTTGTATCAGATACACGACAAAGGTGCTGTTGTATCAGATACACGACAAAGGTGCTGTTGTATCAGATACACGACAAAGGTGCTGTTGTATCAGATACACGACAAAGGTGCTGTTGTATCAGATACACGACAAAGGTGCTGTTGTATCAGATACACGACAAAGGTGCTGTTGTATCAGATACACGACAAAGGTGCTGTTGTATCAGATACACGACAAAGGTGCTGTTGTATCAGATACACGACAAAGGTGCTGTTGTATCAGATACACGACAAAGGTGCTGTTGTATCAGATACACGACAAAGGTGCTGTTGTATCACATACACGACAAAGGTGCTGTTGTATCAGATACACGACAAAGGTGCTGTTGTATCAGATACACGACAAAGGTGCTGTTGTATCAGATACACGACAAAGGTGCTGTTGTATCAGATACACGACAAAGGTGCTGTTGTATCAGATACACGACAAAGGTGCTGTTGTATCACATACACGACAAAGGTGCTGTTGTATCAGATACACGACAAAGGTGCTGTTGTATCAGATACACGACAAAGGTCCTGTTGTATCAGATACACGACAAAGGTGCAAAAGACCCAATTTTACAAGCAAATCCTTTATCCAGTGCATCAAATGTGCAGTGCATTTGTGTTTGAATAAAAATAACAGCTGCCTTGTTGAATTTCATGTTATGTAAAAAATCCTTTTTTGTGTGTAAATTGTTCATTGTGTGCGCAATGTGCCATATTTGGCACAAAGCTGCAAATGTATTACAAAATAAAATATTTTTAAAATAAACACATATTTTGTGTACTGTATGTATTTTAATGTAAGAAAATTAGAAAAAAATTTGGGGGGCAAATTTAAAATAATTCATGCAATAGAGGGTTAATTGTCGAGTTTTGGATAGATTTCAGGGGTACTCTATTTTTTAATTGTCGAGTTTTGGATAGTTTTCAGTTGTGCTCTATTTTTGTAATTGTCTAAAGTTTTGGATAGATTTCACGGATTCTCTATTTTTTTGTAATTGTCTAGAGTTTGGACAGATTTCAAGGGTATTCTATTGTTTTTAATTGTCGATTTTTGAATAGATTTCAGCGGTACTCTATTTTGTAACTTTCTAGAGTTTTGAATATATTTCAGGGGTACTCTATTTTTGTAATTGTCTAGAGTTTTGAATAGATTTCAGCGTTACTCTATTTTCGTAATTGTCTAGAGTTTTGGGTAGATTTCTCATATAAATATTAATGAGAAGCGGCCATTTTGACTTACTATTTTCGATTTCTAGCTACAAAAGATTATTTAACGTGCGCAGAATGCACAAGGGACCTCATAGATTTGTTATTTCTTTGTTTGTTGTTGGTCCCTATCCGAGAGGGCTAGGTATCGGATCTTACCAAACTGAGACGAAGGGAGGGTAAAACCACGAATTAGATTTTTGAGAAATTCTGGGGTTTTCTAATTCAGAAGCCCATGTCATAGCACTTGGCCATCCTCCAACCTCTGTGTAGTGGGAATGATAATAAGGGGAGATATGCGGGTTACCTATAGAGTAGTCATTCTGGTATAACTTATAATTATTAAAGATCAAAGGTCAAGATTGGTTACATGAATAGTGGACGATCTGAAAATCAGGTGAATTGATTGGGTATTAAAGCATAAGAATAGCAAAAAGTAATTTTAATGTCATGAAAAGTATACTAACATCAAAACAAATAACACCAGGGCTAAAACTATGAATAGCAACATGTTATGTCTTCTCAACATTCCTATATGGTGCAGAAACATGGATATTAGACAAGAAAGCAGAACAGAAAAGTGAAGCCTTTGAAATGTAGCTATACAGAGGAATAGGTAGAATTGGATGGTAGGAAAAGAAAACAAACGATGAAGTCTTAAAACAACTAAAAATGAAAAGAGAACTACTAAACACAATTCAAACAAGAAAAATGCGATTTTTGGGTCATGTTAAAAGACACAACAGCCTGCTAAAAGTAATCCTGGAAGGGAAAATACAAGGTAAAAGAGGCAGAGGCAGACCAAGGCTAACATGGACGGTAACATCAAAAGATGGACAAATCAGCCTATGACAACCTTGCACCATCAAATCAAGAGTCAGAGCAGAATGGCGCTCCATGGTAGCCAACCTTCGTTGCGGAGATGGCACTCGATGGTGATGATGATGATTTGGTATTCCTGAGCGGGTATTGGAAGAAGGGACTTTATTTGTTAATTCTTAGGTCAGGGCTTTGATGAGGTCGGTCGAGCTTGATTTTATGAGATTCAGAGAGCCGCACCATAAGGAGAAGTAGGCTGTGAGATAGTGAGATTTTTTATTAAGAAAAATAGTCCTACCGCGCCAGCACAGTAGGGAAACTTTACATGAGGAATTCGCAGTAGCTTGGTGGAATTATATAGCAAATAACCATAAGTCTTGCCATGAATGAAGTGATTCATGAAGGAGATGGGTTTGTAATGACGTTTTTGATGAAACAGTTTTTGATTACTGACCATTCATGTCAATAAATTGTGGCTATTACACAGTTGTTTGTCATTGATCGTCATCATCAAGTCCCGAGCCTGCTGACGTAGGTGATCATGTCACTCTACAACTTTCGATCTCGACAGTTATTTATCATTTCTGTTGTTGACCTTCTGCCAAGCCATTCTCTTAAGCTATCTGGTATCTTTTCTCGTTGCTTCCCCTCTAACTCGTTGTCCTTCAATATTACCAATTGTTACAATATATTCCAGCTGTTCCCTTCTCATTACATGGCCAA